>NW_004624792.1:2231527-2243389 GCF_000247695.1 Heterocephalus glaber | reverse complement strand
CATCAGTTTTAGAAACTAAAAAAGATGATATCTGCCTATATTAAAAGTTGAAACTTCTTTACTGTAATTAAGAAATCATTCCAGTAGGTTCTAGTACTATCACAGTACCAGTTTTCATATGCACTTCTCTGATGAGTCATAAAGCTGAGCACCTTTCCATATACTTACTGGCCATCTTGAGAGCTTGTTTGGAGTTTCTAGCAGGGGAACAGTTACTCATATACCCTTGACCAAGGAAATGGTCCTTCTCTATCTGTGATGGTGTTCCTCTTTGACCAAGCTCACAGCTTTGGGAGGGATGCACATGGAGCAGTGAGGAAGGAACGGGACACCCGCCTAGCCAGCCAGATCAGCCAAGAATCAACCTTAGCGATCAATGAGGTGACAGATATCTCAGCCAGATCGCCCTCACATCCTTACTGGCCATCTGGATTCCCTCTTTTGTGTTATACTTTTATCCCTTTTCCTACCAGGTTGATATGAAGGAGATTTTTTTAAATAAATACTGGAGAAGTTCTTATCATTACACTGTATCTTCTCTCATTATGTGGGTTGTCTTTTCACTTACGTACAAATTTTAAAAAGGAAAGGCCATTGTTATATAATTATAAAATGCTTATAATGGACACACAAGAAACCAAACTAGATCTTGCCTCTGGAGGGGGTTAGGAAGTGAAGTTGCAGAGGGAAAGAAGGTATGGGAGGCACAATTTCATAGTATTCTCTTGCACTGTTTTTTATTACTAGGTGCAGGTGTTTTAAGTCAAAAGTGACTACCAACATAGTTCAGTGGTAAAATGTTTGCCTAGTATTCATGAGGGTTTGATTCCCAGTCCACCACCACAAAAAAAATCAACTCAAAGGAAAGACCTTGTACAGCTTCCTCTGACCAAGTAGCTGCTACCTTTTTCTCTCTAATCTTATTCTAAAATAGTGGCAGTGAGAAAAATAAGGTTAAGATGCTGTGCTCTAGTTGTTCCCTTTACTCTTAAGTCCATCCCATTGTCCTCTAAGATAAGGAAACCCAACCACTCCATGTCTAACTGCAAAGCAGTTGAGTATAGATGTAATGAGCAGCTGTGGTAGTCAGACTGACTTATAACTCAGCAACTTCACCACTATTTGTATAACCTTAGGCAATTTATATCTCCTCTAGCCCTCTGCTGTCTCATCTGCAAATGGGGAGGGTAACAACTCCTACCACAGAAAACAGCCTCTGAGACAGCCCCACTGTACCCAACTCCTGGATTCACACCCTCCTCCCTTGAATGTAAGTTGGATTTTGCTGCTTTTTCTAGAGAACAGAACACAGCAGAAGCGATGAGGTCTCAATTCCAAAGTTAGGCACCTCTTATTGCTCACTTACTCTGAGGAAAGGCTGTGCCTATGCTGTAAACTACTCCATGAAGAGGTTCACATGGCAGGGAACTAAAGTCTATAGGCAAGAGTCGGTGAATGGAAACTGGGTCCTTTCCAGCACTGTGTAAGGGCACCTGGAAGCAGATCCTCCCAGAGTTGGGCTGGAGATGAGATCAGAATCCCAGTGGACATCTTGACTGCAGCCTGTGAGACTCTGAACCAGAAGCGCTCGGCTAAGCCAGGCCGATTCCTGACCCATGAAAGTGGATGATAATACATGTTTATTGTTTTAATAAGCTAAATTTTGGAATAATTTGCTATGTGGAATTAAATAACTAACACAAATATCTTCAGAGTGTTTCGAGGGTTAAAAAAAATAATACAGGGCCGGGGATTTAGCTCAATGGTTCCGCCGCCTGCCCTGCAAGCACAAGGACCTGAGTTTGATCTCCGGTACCAAAAAAAAAAAAAAAGAGCTAAGCACAGAGCAAAGTGGTCAAAACATGCTAGCCAGTATGCTATTATAGAAAAGTAACAGTCTGTAAAAGTAAAGTCTGTAAAAATAGTAAAAGACTGGCAATGTAAAAGTAATATTACATGATTAGCTCTAAGGTGCTAGAGGAAGACTCTACTCATAAACTCCAAGAAGCCAGAAAGAAGAAAAGATAGCAATTAAATTTAACAGCACCCTACAAACAAATGTTCAACTTGCAGAAAAGTCACCACCATTGCTTACATTGTACTAAAAATAACTAAAATGGTAGCAAAAAGCAGAAATTAAGATCAGTGAAATATAGCTAACTGAATCATTCCAAAAAATTTTTAAAAAGTCAACCAAATACATAAGTCTCAACTCCTCTTAATTATCAAAACTAGACATGAATTCTAAAAAGTGAAAGAGTCTTACACCAAGCACACACTCAGGAATATTCTGGGAATCTGATAAACCAATATCTATAAACAGACTTCTTACTTAGGTAGTCATCTTACCCTCCAATACTTGGAGCAAACAACCAAAAGTGACCTCTGTGTGAATGCACAAAAAGAGATGCTTTGACAGTTCTGGCAATAAATTGGTTTGGATTCCTCCTCAAATATTGGCTCAGTGTCCTGAAAAGAAAAATATTTGTAAAACTTCAGGATTGGATTGATTTTCCATTAAAATTATCACTCAATGATAAAGACACCAACATGAAATAAAACCATCATTTGATATGTACATTTCCACCCCTCAGGTAAAAGCCAAAGAAGTAAAAAGGACCAAAAGCATACCCTAAAAACACCATGGTATACAAGGTCTTTGCTGAAAAGCTGCCCAGGATTTAATCAGTGTCACCACTTGGCAATGGTAGATGATAAAATTTTGCATTAATCCTAATTTCTGTAGCTACATCTGCTTGCTTTTAAAAACAAACAAACAAACAAACAAAAAACACTTAAGCCAGGCTTGTTGAAGTACACCTGTTATCAAGGCTAGCCTGAGCTACAAAGTGAGTTCAAGGCCAGCTTGAACTACATAGGAGTCCCTGCTTCAAAAATCCATTAAAAGAGAAATAAATTTTTAAAAATCTGACAAATACTTTTAGTTTCCCTTAAATTCAATCCCTAAAATCTCCCTAGGTGAACAGTAGCATCAATACTATCACAAAATTCTTATTAATAAAAAATAACAAAGAATTCAGGTTCATAGAACTGAGATTAGAGGATTTTACCTACTTTTTGTTTTATTTTTTTCTTGAGCAAACTACCTTTGAATTTTTAAATTAAAAGAAGTTGAAGAGTGGTGCCGCCGCCTGCCTTGCAAGCGCAAGGTCCCGAGTTTGATCCCCCGTACCAAAAAAAGAAAAAAGAAGTTGAAGAAAACTCCACCTCTTTTATGTTTCTCTACTTCATAGTCTATAAAACATGTTTCCCTATTCATAACCCTGATGAAGCAGTCTCCATCAAACGTGAAAAAACAAGTTCACTCAGACAACACAACAGGGAACTTTCATGCTGTGTCCATAAGACTAATTAAAAAAGAGCAGCCTTTCTTTCCTTTTTGAGAAAAGAAAGGGAAAGAGTATACAATTACCAAAACTCCAGACTACACAAGAATAAAAACAGAAATCACTCCATCTTCTTTGTCTCACCTGCATGCCACTTATTTCCGAGGTAACGATCCACACCTTCAAGATGCCTGTGGCTGAAAGTGCTACCACTGTGTCCTCTAAACCGAGAAGGGATAGAAAGCCCAGTTACAAATACAGCATATGTTCTTTCTAAAGAGTAAGATAGTTTGCTCTGACAAAATTTGGGCCAGGGATTTAGCTCAGTGGTTCCAGCGCCTGCCTTGCAAGCAGAAGGTCCCAAGTTTGATCCCCGGTACCAAAAAAACAAACAAAATTAAACAGTGGCAGGTTTTGCAATTAGAAGAAATACGTAATTTCTTATTTCACAAAAATATAAGCCAGATATTGAAACATGTTAATAAAGATCACCAATAATTTGGAATTGAAAGAAAGTTATTTCAAGTAACTTGATTTTTTAAGTTTTAACTGACAAATTTTTGAGAATTTCAACTGCTCTTCATTACTATTGTAACAAAGAATGTTTGTTCTTCAAAATTCACAACTTTTCATTATTTATCATGGATGAGCAAATTCACTTTATTTCTCCCAGGCACTCATTTAATTCCTTCTCGTACCATGCCTGCCTTCCAAATATTTTATTGCATATTACACCTTCCTCTGATCAATCAAGAGACAGTCATGCATATTATGGTACATATATTTGTTGGTTTTCATCCATAGTTCCTGGCTTACAGCTCCCTTTCAAAGGCAGGCTACAAAAACTAGGATTTCTCTTCCTCAAAACAGGTAATAGTAATAAAGAAATTCTCTTACCTACCTTGTCTGATAGCAGATTACAAGACCCCTATTTCATAAGAGGTTCTGTCCCCTAATAACCCAAAAGTTTGGGGTTCAGAGAGCTTCTAGCCAGCTGAACACATAGAGAACCCTGGAAAGTGGCACAACCAGAGGGAGGCTGGGCGCTCCCTTCATGTATGTCCCTTCCCCCATACCACCTCACACTATGTATCGCTTCATCTGTATCCTTTCTGATATCCTTAGTCAACATAAGTGTCTCCTTAAGCTCTGTAAATCACTAGAGCAAACAACTGAACTTAAGGAAGAGTTAATGAGACATCTGATTTGCAGCTGGTCAGTGAGAAGCACACATAAACATGGGGCTTGGACTGTCATTAAAATTGAGGGACACAGGTGGTCTTGGGGACCGAGCCCTCAGAATCTGACACTATGTCCAGGTAAACAATATCTGAGCCGAACTGAAATTGAGAACACCTGGCTAGTGTCTGCTGCACAGCTGACTGCTTGTGTGGTTCTATAGTGAAATCCCCACACCTTTGGAGGTCACAGAGGTCTTCTGTATTAACTGCTGTGGTGTGAGGGAAAATACAATTGTTTTTCCTATCCTGAAAGATATAAAAACTCAATTCATAAGCTTCAGATCCAGGATCAGTCACAGCATCACTGTGAACTTTGAAAAAATGAGGCTCCAGAGTGAGGAGGTATATGTTAAAAGCAAAATCCCATTTTCTTCACTAACCACTGGACTGTGGATAAACAACATATCTTAACTTCAATGTGCTTATCTGGAAGCAAATATAAATGAATAATGACAGTACCTACCCTAATGGATTGTTATGAAAATTAAGACAAGTATAATGTTTCGTATATATACCAAACCCTTAATAAAGTTTAGGTATTACTGCTACTTAAAAGAATTGTGAGTGTCTTTAAGAAAAACCTTATCATATCACATACAGAGGTTTCCTAGGCAACAGAAGGCACTGGAATGCACTGATTACCACTTCCATGATCCCTGGACAGGGACGCAATAGTAACATACCAATGTATCTAAAATTCTCAAATATCCATAACTATAAAAATGTAAATGCAGATTAAAAAGTGTAAGTCCATAACCTTATAAGCCAATAACATCTAGGATTGCATGGGCCACACAAAATTTTCCATTAAAACTACATTCTATTCCATTTAAACCAACTATGAATGGATATATAGAGTATAAAAATTCAAAATATGCAAACTGCTTGGACACAGAAATAGTACTTTTCACAGAAAGCACTGATTGTAACTTAAGATTGGAGGTAAACATATTAGCAATGAGTTTCCTAATGCCTAGAAAATTAAACTAAACCTTATTTTCACCGTTATGCTCAGGAATAAAGCAGTAATTTTCCACTATGCAATACAAAATCTCTCCGAGAAGGTCCCATATTAAGAAAACCCACTCAATTTACTAACCTTCTCCCAGATATAGTGATAACAGAAGCCTCCTCCTTTCACTAATATCTGTTTACAAACCTCAGAGCCAGTCTTCTGAAGAACAGCCTACAGGAAATGAGGCAAGTGAAGATATCCACTGTCTTCCCACAGCCCATCGCTTCAGACTGGCCTGTTAAAAAAACCTCCTAACTAGCTTGCTCTCATCTAGACCATTCTCTACAATACCACCACAGTGTACTTTAAAACCCTTCAAGTACTCTTACCTAAGACAGTTCATCATCTACAGTGGGAGCCAGAAAGCTACTGCTTATAGGTCAATGCCAGCTCACTGGCTGTTTTTGTAAATAAAATTTTATTAGAATATGGGTTCTTTTGTTTATGTAATGTCTATGGGCACTACTGTGTCACAACATCAGAACTGAACAGTTGAAATAAAGAGCATATGGTCTGCAGAGCCTAAACTTTTTAGTATCTGGTCCTTTACGGTACATGTCTGCCAACCCCTGACCGAATGGGTAAGTGCAAGCCTCCTGGCTGACAAAGCCCTTCCTGACCTGCATCTCCTCTGCCAACTTGCTAGCCTCAAATCCTGCCTCTTTTCCTCTCCACTTTTCTGCCCTAGAAGATGATTTATGGTTTTACACAAACACACACACACACACACACACACACACACACAGACCCCTAGGCTATTTTTAATGCTTTTGGACTCTCAGACAGATTACTTGCTCTGCCAGAAAATCCTGATATCCATATCCACCCGACAAAGTCCTTTGCATCTTCTAAATCCTAGAACAGATTTGATCTGCTCTGATCAGCGTTCTTGCTGTTCTCAAGCCCCCTTACTGTCACCTTCTCTGTATTGTTTCTCCACCTGTCACACTTTGCACCTGGACTGTTGTTTCCTAACATTCTCCCTTACTAGAATTTGAGTCCCTTAAGTATGTCAATCCCCTGTACCTCAAAGACATAGGCACTCAATAAATATTTGCTGAGTGGCTACTGACTGAAAAGCTATGTGCCGATTTCCAACCTTAAGCAGTAACAAAGAGAAGCAGTTCCCTCACTGTACGCTGTGCAACGCAGAGGTTAAAGCAGTAACTGGACTCCATTTGGCCACCGGTCAACCAGACGCCTACTCTGTGTTCTTGGGCAAAGACTCAACCACCCTAAAACCCATCACTATGAGAACTAACAACACCACCTACTACTGAGTATTTTGAAAACTGATGATAGGTTACTGCTTAGCATGATGACAGATATTGTAACATTCAGTAAGTTAAGTTCTAGTGGTAGTGACAATGGTGGTAGTAGTTAGTGGGCAACATTTATAGAAAACCAAACAACCTTGAAGCCACCTAAGAGAATAAGAGTGACCCTCAAAAGGCTTATAATATACAATCAACACTCAACATTAAATATTGTTCTTTACCTAAATAATTTCATGTTTGCTCTTGTGGTTGTGAAACTGAAAGGTTTCAAAGAAATGAAAAAAAGATAGCATTTACTATGAACTATGCGGCAAATATTTATCAGGAACTTTCACTCAATTTAATCTCCTCCCTTTTCATTTGTACATATGGAATGGAAACATTAGCAAGGGACAAAACAAGACTCCAAAAATACACAAGTGAAGTAAAGGATCTTCTCATCATACCCTCAAGGGTTATGACACACTTCCTCCACTTCAGAAAATCACTCACTTAGGCTGACTGCGTACAGCCTGATTCATCTCACAGAATAAAGATAATCTAACTTTAAGTTTTAAGACAGGTGTAGTGGTGCATGCCTATAATCCCAGAACCTGGAGACTGAGGCAGGAGGATTATTGTGAGCTCAAAACCTGTCTGGACTACCTAATGAGTTTAAGGCCAGCCTGAACTACATAGCGAGACACTATCTAAAAAACAAAACAAAACAAAAAAACTCAAATGAATCAAGAAGTCCTTTATGAGGGAGGAGATAGATCATAAATTTTTGGAACCATTATTTCTTAAATACATAAACATAACCAAAATTATTCATTTTGATAAATTACAGAACTTCCAAGTAAATTAAACAATAAGTTATGGTGCTGAATTTCCTAAAGGGCACATTATACTGACCTTGTGTCCGGTGGGATCGAATAATACTCATGGAGCTAATCCAGTCTGGTGATATCTTTGATACTAAGGAGTATAATACCTCAAGGCTGGTCGCATCTACAACAAGGATTTCAGGGTAATGTCCATGGCATAAAAGCCTTCCTTCCCGCTGATTTCCAACAGAGAACTGGTAGAACTAAATTCATGTTAAAAATGAAAAAGAATTTTAAATGATCTTTAGATGTTTGATTAACATACACTCATCAAATTATGATATTCTCCTAAATGCTAATCCCCTCCAGTAATATTTTCAAATAGTACTATATAGTGTACATTATATGTTTGTAGTACATACATACACATATATCAAGTTACATTAATATTTTTAAATATCTAACAAAAGCTATGTTCTCCTAACATATCTTTCCTTTTAAATTGTTTTAGAGAAGAATTCATGATAATTCTTTTTAGTGCTCATTTTGGTAGCACATTTACATGATAATTCTTTTTATCTCTACCTCTACAATCTAAAATGGAACTTTTAAGGACTAGGGATATGGCTTAGTGGTAGAATGCTTGATCAACATGCAGAAGGCCCTGGACTATACAATCCCAGCACTGTACAAAAAGAAAAAAAAAAAAAGACTTTTTAATTAATAAAATTAGCTTCACAAATCAAAAGGAAGCTCAAGTGGTTCAAAAAAACATGAATTCTAAATGAATGGGAATAGGTGAGCACAGGCTTATAATTACTAGTTATAACCAAATAAAATTTAGAAGTAAAAAATGATTAATGTTCAAATATATTATAATCTGCCAGGTGTGGTAGCACACACTTGTAATTGCGGCACTTGAGAAGCTGAGGCAGGAGGATCATCACAAGTTCAACACCAGTCTAGGCTACACAGTGAGTTCAAGGCCAGCCTGGACTACGTAGCAAGACCCTGTCTCAAAATCCACCAAAATAATAATAATAATAATCAAAATTAAATTCTGACTAAACTAAATGTGTTATGCGTTATTTCAAAATGTTCAACATCACTGGTCATTCAAGAGATGCAGATAAAAACAACACTGAGATTCCACCTCACTCCAGAAAAAATGGCTGCTATCATGAAATCAACCAATAATAAATGCTCGCAGGGGTGTGGAGAGAAAGGAACCCTTCTCCATTGTTGGTGGGAGTGCAGACTGGTACAATCACAGTGGAAATCAATATGGAGACACCTCAAAAAACTAGAATTACAGGGCCGGGGATTTAGCTCAGTGGTTTCACCACCTGCTATGCAAGTGCAAGGACCTGAGTTCAATCCCTGGTATCAAAAAAATAAAAAAAAAAACTAGGATTACAGGTCTCATTTGACCCAGCTATTCACCTGCTGGGTATCTTCCCAAAAGAATTAAAAGAATCACACCACAGCGATATATGTGCACCCATGTTTACAGTGGCACAGTTTGTTACAGTGAAAGCTTGGAAACAGTCCAAATATCCATCAATTGGAAACTAGATAAAGAAGATGTGGGTTTTTTTATAAAATGGAGTACTACTCAGCCATAAACCATGAGAAACTAGCTAAATGGATGCACACTGAGGCCATACTCTTCAGTGAAATAAACAGGACACACGTGTAAATACCGATTAGTTTCACTGGTGTGAGAAACTAAAAGTATAAATAAAAATCAAAATGTATAACTGATAATGTGAAATAGGAAGAAAAGGTCTAAAGGGGTAGGGGAAAGGAAAGAAGGGAAAGGAAAAAATATGAGAAAAGGAAAAATGGAAACAAAGTCTTTATAAATAGGGAGGGGTGGAGGGGGTGAAGGGAGGGCAGGGGAATGGGGAAAAAATAAGAACCAAGATACATCATGTAAGGGTGCAAATTCCCAATGATGAATGTAACTGTACTATATACCTAAAATGTACCAATAAACAATGAAAAAAATGTGTTATTTCAGACAGAAGTATGAGATAACTATGTAAATACAGTGTGCATTACACTTTATAGAAGAAAAAGAGAGGAAGAACCAATACAACCATGATCTTACATGATTTCACTAATGTCAAGAACTACTCAAAAGAATAGTTTTACATCAACCAAAGAGCAGAGAAAGAATAACTATCAAGCAAGACAACCTATCACAAGACCTGTTCTTTCCTTAGCCTCACAATTACTGCTTCTCTAAGAGGGTTTTCAGGGGGTGAAGATGTCCCCATGTTATTAAATGAATCACATAAAGGCAAGCTAGGCAAAGCACAGAGGGAGAAGCTATAACCACTCCACACAGGGGAAATAACTGGGAAATCCTGGTCTATGCTGTCTCCACATTAATTAGTCCTATTCTCAGAGCTTAATACTGTGTGTGAAGGGATTGAAATCTTTTCTTAATTATGAAGCATCAGAATAAGAAAGAGTAAAACTCTATACATACAGTATGAATACTGATCAGGGAACACATTAACATGTGTAAGGTAACTCCACTAAAACTCCAGGTGTAGGGGTGGGGAGGGACCTAATAAAACAACGAAGGCTATCACAAGGGGTCACTTGTAGATCTCAGAAGGATGACTCAAAAAACAATACCCAAAAGGAAGTTCTCAGGGACTATGAGGCATTGACATATAATAATGTAGCTGTAGGCAGGCTTGAGCCACGTAATGGAAGGATGTGTCAAAATGGAAAGGAAGGGGGCAGAGAAGCAAACTCTCAGTGTTCATCCAACAGCAGCCAGGAGAAACCTGCACTACAGTCACTAAAGAAGAGGTCTCTCCTGTGGTGCACACGTGTAATCCCTGCACTCAGGAGGCTGAGGCAGGAGGACCACCACAAGTTCAAGGCCAGCCTGAGCTACATAGGGAGACCCTATTTCAACCCAAAAAAAGAAAAGCCTCTATTTTGAGGGCAGGGATATTTTCTTACAATTATCTGACTAAATGCCTCCCACTATTTGTTTTAAAGTCATACTCCCACCCAATCTTCTGAGCACTAATTCACTTTCTAGAACACTGACTTTGGCAAAGAAAGTGTTCTAAATGGAAAACTAAGTTTTTCAAATGTTAAAAAAAAAAATGCCTCTTCCACATGGTAAATTAATAAATTGGCATTCTCTTATGATTTCAGTAGGTTCCAGTGTCAGCAAAGTCTAACACCTCTAAATATGTGTAAAAAATGAAAATTAATTTTTAAAGAACGAGAAACTAGACATTTATAGCTAAACAGATGCATATTGAGGCCATACTCTTTAAGTGAAATAAATAGGACGCATGTGTAAATACCAAATACTTCCGCTAGTGTGAGAAACTGAAAGTGTAAATAAGGATTAAAATGATTAAAATGAATAATTGATAATTTGAAATAGAAAAAGGTCCAAAGGGGTAGCGGTAGTGGGAGGGGAAGGGGAAAGGAAAGAAGGGAAAGGAAAAATTATGAGAAAAGAAAAAAAAATGAAACAAAATCTATGTAAATAGGGAAGGGTGGGCATTGTATCCTTTGTTACAAACTGGCTCAGGTAGGAGGATCACAAGTCTGAGCCCAGCCCCAGGAATTTAACAACTCAGTCATGCCCTACCGAGGTCCCCGGTCACAAGGAAGACGACGAATCAGCCTGCTGTAGACAGGCAGCCACCTGGTTCCACACTACAAAGACGCAGAGGACACCGGACCACCAGACCATGGTACTGAGTCCCCCTGCTCCCGGCCCACAGGTAGGGGCTTCTGAGCCACCCTCCCACTACTCCTGGTCCAGAGGAAGGGGCTTCCTGGCCACCATCCCTCCCCCTGCTCCCAGCCCAGAGGATTGGGCTTTTGGGCCACGATCCCTTCCACCACTCCCAGCCCAGAGGGAGGGGCTTCTGAACCTCCATCCCAATGTTCCTGGACCAGAGGAAGGGGCTTCCAGGCCACCATCCCTCCCACTGCTCCCAGCCCACAGGAAAGGGCTTTGGGCCACCATTCCTACTGCTGCTCCCGGCCCCTGTCACACCTCTCCCAGTTCAGAGGAGGTAATCCGTGCAGGTGCCAACAGCCCCCACCCCAGTTGAAATGAGAAAACACATAAATAAGTCTCAAAACCAGACTTCCAGATCACCTACAGCAACCCCAAAGGGAAAT
>NW_004624792.1:2175122-2212554 GCF_000247695.1 Heterocephalus glaber | reverse complement strand
AAAAATAAGAACCAAGATGCATTATATAAAGGTATAATTCCCAATGAGAAATGTAATTGTGTTGTATACCTACAATGTACCAATAAAAGAATTTAACACAAAAAAAAAAGAACATGAGATAACTTTTCATTTTCTGATATCCTCTTTGATCTCCTTTTTCAGAGTACTGTAGTTTTCAATGTAGAGGTCTTTCACTTTCTTCATTAGACTGATTCTTAGTATTTCATTTTTCTCAATGTTATTGTGAAAGGTACAACTACAACTTTTTTGGGGGGGTAGTAGTGGGAATTGAACTCAGGGCCTCTCATTGAGTTACATCCCCAGCTCTTTTTATTTTTCATTTTAAGTGAGTGTCTTGCTAAGTTATTAAATTTCCCAGGCTAGCCTTAATATTGCAGTCTTCCTGCCTCAGCCTCCCAGAGTGCTGGGATTATAGGCATGTGCCACTATGACAGGCCACACTATAACATCTTAACATCAAGAAATTTCCAGGGGGACCAGGTGCAGTGATATATTCCTGCATTCCTAGGGAGGCTGAGGCAGGAGAATTGCTTTTAACCAGCCTTGGCAACAGAGTGAGACCCTGTCACAAAAGGAAGGAAAGGAAAGGTGTGAGGGAGAGAAGGAAAAAGGAGAAAAAAGAAACTTCAAGAGGAAATAAATATTATGATCAAAGAAAAAAATGTAAGGTATACTGTTACTTTTATGCCTTTTATTTATATCCCACCTTGTTAAATAAAGATTCAAGTTTTGCCATCATAGTAATGAGACATTTTGTACCTGATCAGAACAAAGAAGTACCATAAAATAATGTAGGAAAAATTCATAAAGATAATCCTCCTTCATAAACCACACAGTTCAGAGGAAACAGTTATCAAATAATTGCTGGCAATACAAGAACAAAAGATGGGATGTACCGGTTCTTAAGAGTAAACTGTAACACTAATCCAATCTGGGACCTTGAAGTCAATCAGCATCATTCACGACTCCTTTTGGTAATTCTCGTTAGCTTTTTTCCCCCTACTGCCTGAGATACTATAATTCCCATTCATGAATTAAACTCTCACTACCAATATGTGTAAGCAGTGTAATAACTGCCTAATACACATTCCTTCATCTAATACTTAAAACAATCTTATGTGGAAGACCTTACTTTAAACCTAAGCACAAGAGAGTCAGGTAAATCACTCAAGGTTACATTGCTAGATATAGGATTGGACTCAATCCATGTTTGTCCTACACCAAAGGGTGACCTTTACCCTAAAATTTTACATTTTTCACCAAATGTCATCAACTATTCTATTCTCTTCATAGATCTTTCCTCTATTCAAATGAAGATGGGAATGAGTCTCATATTGTAGCTTTATAGGTAATAGAAGCTTAATAAATATCACATGTAGGACACAATATTTAAATCTTGAGATTTATCATCAGTTCTCTAGGGACTCACTAAATTACTGCTCCAATTTCTCTCACACATTTTACTGCCATCATGGGATTAGGCCAAGCTTCTGCCCTTTTTCACAGACAAAAGGAGACCAAGATACAAACAGCAAAAGTTCCAGCTAACATTGTGAACCCCTCAGAGCAAGACGGCTCGAGGCACAGTCCCCCTGAATGTCACTAGGTACAGCTAGATGCTAGAAATGTGGTACTTAAGAGGACCCACCATATATACCAAAAGGCAACACATTTTTGTAGCCTTTTTTTTTCTTCTGAGTAAACAGATTCCTTTAATATTTTCCAAATGATATATCTCTCATAATCCCCATTCCACTTTCCACTTTTCCCCTGTCATTTTTGTCCCTCTGACTTGAACTTAAATAGAACTTTCTAAAGAAATCCATGCAAAAAAATCCAGTGAAAGAACTGTTCTGAGGTCTCACTGCCTGTAATCATTCCAGTACAATGTGGTGCATGCAGTTTTCCTCCTTCAATGGGACAGTGATGATTCCCATTTGTTATCAATCCCAAAGTCTTATTAGGATTTCCAGTTACTCCCAACTTATATGCCTAGACTTTACATATTGAAGTTTGTGATATCATTTTTCCAGTTTTCTGATTTCATTAAGTACAGTGAAATACAATGAAATAGGTACTTTCCTTAAGTACAAGAAATATACTATGTTTATCTTTGTAACCCAAATGCCTAGAAATGCCTAGAACTCAAATGGCAATTATTATTAAATTAGTAAATCTGGGTTTAACTGAGTGCTTACTAAGTAATACTTGTCAATATAAATCCCCACATGCTCTGCACACTACCTAACGTGATCCAATCATATGTCCTCCCAATTCTTCCTCCATGGCTGGTTCTTCCACATCACAACATGTAATGCAATGGCTGGAGGAAGAATAAGTTTCTTCTTTGCTCCTCATTCTCCCTTCTGCAACTCCTGGGTTTCCCTCCTCTAATATAACCCTTAGCACTTTTATATCTTACACCAATCAGAATCTACCTTATTGCATTCTTTACAAATATTCAGGTTACTCACTTTCATTCCTTAAAGATTCTGGCACCTGGCTCAGTTTCATTCTCTATACTTCTGATATCTTAATTCCAGGTGATTTGATATCTTCACAAACAAATCCTGGAGTACCCAGGCTCTCACTCCTTAAACCTCACTGTTTCCAATGACCTTGCCATACACACTACTGTTACTGCCTTCTAGTTCCATGATCATTAATAAACTCCTCTAAAATCTTATTCAAGTATATCTCTCTCTGGTCACTACCTTTTACCACTCTAACTCAGCCATCTTATCTCTCAACTCCAACAGTTTTTCACCCCCACAAAAAAACTCGGATGGATCTCCACCCTCCCACCACTGCACCAATCACCATCCTTCATTTTATCTACCTAACTTTACTACTACCCTGTAGTTGGGTACACATTCAAATCCTAAGCGCAGTCCCTCCCTCTGTTAGGTCTGCCAAGAAAGCCTCACAATGGTTAAATCTGGCTCTCTGATTGGCCTGGGCTTATATCCATGAAACTGAAGGTTGTTGGACAAAAAAAATACAATACCATCTGACTGTTTTCATGTTCAGTTAATGATATCTAATATCAAGGGGCCTCTGAGTGCTACCCAATAGTCCTACCTCATTTCTCTAGTCCATTCATACTCTCAAACCTCCTAAGTATTCGCCACACAGCTTCTCTCTCTTCAAACTTCCAACAGCTCCTCCCCTATCCTCACTTTTAGCTGAGGACCTTAAAGGACCTTCTTTTTCTGAAAAACAGTGGAAGCATCAACACCTGTCCATGTTCCTACCAAAAGAACAACCAACCTACCTGCAACCATACACTCAACCTTCTCTTGTAGTGAATGATAGCTGTTGCTCTTATTGAAGAAAACTTCTCAATCTACCACTGGATTCCACCCCCTCAAGTTGGTAAACTGCATTTCAATTGCCAACCCTCTTAAAAATCATCAGTATTCAATTTTGCCATTCCCTTCAATATACAAACAGCTAAAACACTTACCACTAAAAAAACAGCAATACCATCATCAAACAAAAGACAAAATTACATCTTGATAAATGCAGAAAAGGATTTGACAAAATCCAACAACTCTTCATAATAAATCAAAAAACACAACTCAACAAAGTAGGAAGAGAAGGGAATTACCTAAACTGGATTAAGGATACCTATGAAAAAAAATAACTGATATCATATTTGAAAATCAAAGACTTTCCCTCTAAAATTAGGAACAGAGCCAGGCATGGTGGCACACACCTGTAATCCCAGCACTTAGGAGGCTGAGGCAGAAAGATCTCTGCAAGTTCAAGGCCAGCCTGGGCTAAATAGTGAGTTCAAGGCTAGACTGAACTACATAGTGAGACCTTGTCAAAAAAAAAAAAAAAAAGATCAGGAACAAAACAAAGATATCCACTCTCATGGTATCTATTAAATATCACACTAGACATTCTATCCTGAAAAATTGGTGGGGAGGGGACATAAAAGACATTCATATTCATATTGGAAAGGAAGAAGAAAAACTATCACTATATAAGGATGACATTATGTTTTATATAGAAAATCCTAAGCAATCTACTGACACTTAAAACTAATAAATTCAAGAAGGTTGTGAGAGAAGGTTGTGAGATACAAGTTCAATGAACAAAACTTAACTGTATTTCTATCACTGGCAGTGAATAATCTGGAAATGAGATAAAATGAATAATTCCACTTATTACTGATTCAAAACATTAAATTCTTAGAAATAAATTTTAAAAGGTACAAAACCTGTACCCTGAAAATTATAAAATATTGATTTTTTGTTTTTTTGTTTTTGTTTTTGTTTTTGAGACAGGGTCTCACTATGTAGTTCAGGCTGTCCTTGAACTCAGTGTGTAGCTCTGGCTGGCCTCGAACTTGTGGCAATCCTCCTGCCTCAGCCTCCCGAGTGCTGGGATTATAGGCATGCATCACCATGCCCAGCCAAAATATAGTTTTAAAAACTGAATATCTAAATAAATGGAATCACATTCTATGTTCAAGATCAGAAAACTTAATATGGCAATACTTCCTCAAATTGATCCAGAGATTCAATATATTCCCTCTCAAAAACCCAACTGGCTTCTTTGCAGAAATTGACAGGCTGATTCTAAAATCCTGGAAGAGCCAAAATAATCTTTGAGACACAAGTGTTAAAGTATGAATCTAAAATGACCTCCAGCCAAGCGTGATGGCACATGCCTATAATCCTAGCACTTGGGAGGCCAAGGCAGGAGGACAGCTAAGAGTTCAAGGCCAGCCTAAGCTACAGAGCAAGATCCTGTTTCAAAATAAAAAAACTAAAATAAAATAGCCCCCAAAGCCTCATGTGTTTGGAAGGTGATTGTATTAAGGGGGGGGCTATACCCTACTTGCTGTTGACAGGTGGGGTCTGATCAGAAGAACTGAGTCACAGGGGCGTGTGACCTAGGATACACAGTACATATCTCCCTCCCAGGCTCATCTCCTCTCTCTGCTTCCTAACAACCAGAACAGGAGCAGCTTTCCTCCACCAGACCCTTCCACCAAGCCCTTCCTGCTTTGGAGCCAGCTGACTATGGACTGAAAACATGAGCCAAAATAAACTTCTTTAATTTGTGGGAGTTGGTTACGGGTCTCAGTGACATGGAAAGTGACTAAGACAAACTCCAAACTAAAGGATACTCAGTTCCAATGTCAATACTTAACAAAAAACAATGGTAATCAAGGACAGACATATAGAACAATGAAATAAAACTGAGAATTCATATATAAACACATGCATCTGTATTCGGTTGATTTTTCACAAGAATACCAGCGCCATCCTGAATAGTCTTTGTAACAAAAGGTCCTGAAACATTTGGAAGGACACGTGCAAGTGAATGAAGTCAGGGTTCTATATCTATCACAGATAAAAAATAAATAATATGGAACAAAGACTTAAATGTAGGAGGTCAAACTATACAACTATTAGGAAAACAATACAAGGAGAAATCTTCATGACCCTAAATTTACAACGATTTCTTAAATACGACAACAAAATCACAATAAAGAAAAAATAGGCTTCAGAAAATTAAAATAGTTTGTGCTTCCAAGAACACAATCAAAAAAGTTAAAAGACAACCTATAAATGGGAGAAAATATCAGCAAATCATGTAGCTGTTAAGGAATTTTTATTTAGGATATATAAAGAATTCTTATAATTCAATTTTTAAAAAAAAAGCAACAAATAGCCCAATTTTTAAAATAGCTAAAGGGAGCTAGGTGTGGTGGTACACACCTGTAACCCCAGCATTGGGAGGCTGAGGCTGGATTCAAGGCCATCCTGGGCTACTAGTGAGTTCAAGGCCAACCCTAACTCCATAGTAACACCCTGTCTCAAAGGATCAAAAACTTTTTAAATAGAAAACATTATGTTAATTGGAAAAAGCAAGCCATTAAAAAACTTACATACTGCCTTTTATGATTCCATTATACAATATGTCCACAACAGTCAAAGAAATAGAAAATAGATTACTGGATGCCTAGGGAGAATGGGAGTGTTGAGTGACAGTTAAAGGGTTCAGGTGTATTTCTGAAGTGATGAAAAAGTTCTAAAATTGACTGTGGTAAGGCTTGCACAGCTCTACAAATATACTGAAAAAACATTAAAATATATAACTTTAAGGTAGTGAATTATATGATATGTTATATATCTCAATAAGGCTATTACCAAAAAAAAAATTTTTAAGTCAACTTTTTTGATCCCATATTCCAATATTCCATATGACCTAACATTCCATTTTCTCTATTCTCTTTTACAGAAAATTCCTAGGAATTGTTGTCAAAGACAGGAGTTACAAATATAGAAAGAAGAAATGCAGAATAAATCCTATGTACCACATTGGAATTGGAGGTATCAGTGTGAGTGAGTGTGAGTGTGCATGTGTGTATGCATATCCCCAACTCATATTCTCCTTGCCTTTTCCACTGCGGGGCCTGAAAGCAGACTATAGAGTACTCCATTGTAACAATGAATGACAATAAACACAGGATTTCAAAAAATCAGTACAATAAACTTTACCTTTTATAAAAAGTTTTGCCATTTCAAAACATATACTTTAGAAGGTGTCAATGTTTTAAACTGTTTTTAACACCTTTTTGGAAACCTTCTGAAGAATGAAATGGGTCATAATCTTTTGAAATATTCTAAATGTAACAAATATTAAACCAAAGTACATATTATATTTGAGAATTGCCCAAAGCCAGAAGATATGAATTCTGACTAATAATGTAGTGAATCTGCATATTATGGATTTTAATCAAAACATATTGTGCATTATAAACCCAAGTATTATTCTCCATAACTTTTTTTTTCCCAATGCTGGGAATCAAACTCAAGGCCTTGTATGTGCTAGGCTAGCTCTACAAATGAGCTACATCTCCAACCTCCCACGTATAAATTTCTAACAAGTAGACTCTTTTCTCCTTTTCTTTCTTTTTTCTTTTTTTTTTTTTGTACCAGGGATCGAACTTAGGACCTTGTGTTTGCCAGGCAGGCGCAGCACCACTAAGCTACCTCCCCAGCCCAATAGCCTCTTATATTTAAATGTACACGAGACATTTCAAATACTCACTTCCAATTCTACTGAGAGATCCCAGAGACATATCTGTCCATCGTGGCATCCTGTTATGATTGTGGCTCCATCATCTGTTAAAAGTACTGTTGAGATGCAATGTGTTGGTGCTTTGCGGCCCCACAGAACGATGGGTAGAACAAGGCTGTTTCCCGCCATTGTGTTTTCAAACCTGAAAATGTTATAAGAATTATGTCAGATATTACAATATTTCCCACATAAACATGTTATACAACTTTATTATGAAGTCAATGTGTACAACTAATAAACATATATACCTGGTAGTAAATCTTAGCCACTAAAAACTTCCTATCCTCAAACAAAAATGATTAATTTATCATATTTGCTCCTGGATTCAAGTGCTTTAAAAATTAGACACAGGTCTTTACTGTAGGCATTCATGATCTTTTAAATTTGTTAATGAATGGCCAATGGTTTCAGTATTCATAGTTATTTAGCACTTAACAGTTTATGAAGTACTTTCATATGTACTATTTCTTTTCAAATCTGAAAACAGTCTCTCCAGGTTAGCAGGGTACAAAATGAGGCATAACCATTAGCTACCCTGAGTTCCAGAACTAGCAAGTGATACAGCCGAAGCGCAAATCCTTACCTTCTGATCTCAAGTCCTCTGCCTCCACAACTAAGACAAGCCAAACATAAAAATAGTTCTCAGAAAGTCCAGTACACACAGGCTGTCCCAATACCACTAAATGAGATAATAAAAAACTCTCAAAGTGCCAAGTACTCTTTTAAATAGTATGTGTATAAATACATAACATCAATTATGCCTCAAAACAAATCATTGGCTAAGTATTAGGATCACCCTTATTTCACAGACTAAGACACCAAGGCAGAGTCAAAAGGGGACAAGAAATGAATTAAAATCAGAGCCCAAGCAACCTGACTCCAGTCTGTGGTCTTTCTCAAGCTGCTGTGCTACCGGTGAAGGTCTCTAAAGCCAGGTACAGCTCCAAACAAGTAATAAATAGCAATGCCCAAGAAAAGCTCTGAGTTGTTTCCTTGTATGTTAAGCCTTAAAAAGAGTATGGTTACTAAGAAACCCATTCAACCAGAATTACTCCAGACCTAGTATGTCTGAAGGTCATGAATGTCCTTTGTTGTAAGTGCTGAATATTGAATGAGAAAGAAATTCTTTTTGAATTCATATCTCCAAAATAAGAATATCATTTTGGCAAGGAGATTTAAATTTGAGATGATACTTACTCTGTGTATGTCGTAGTATACCTCTGGAAGGAGGTCAAAACATAAGGCAGTGGTTTTTCATAAAACAAAATTGAAATTTATTTGGTGACACATGTAAGTGTTATAAACTATGTGATTAAAAATTTAAATAGTTCAGAGAAGGTAGAAAGAAATGCTAGACTCGTCAAAGAGGGCTCCATAGAAAAGAGGACTGTTGGATACCAGATACTAGAGGGTCACACGTATCCCAAGAGAGATGGTCAATCAAAAGAAATGATCACTAAAGCGAAAATAGAAAAAAGAATGAAAGACCCTGGAAGCTTACTAAAAACAATCTATGTTATATCTTTTTTGTCGTTATTGTTAGAATGCAGAGCTTTCATCAGTTTGTTTTCCCAAAAGGTAAAACACTTAGAGAAAAAAAATGCAGAATATATATCCTATCAATAAAACATTATTTGTGTCATGAAAGTTTCATAAATTACCATACTAATAGTTATTTTCATATTCCTATTTTATATTAGAAAAGGAAATTAAGCTCTGAACCAATTTTAATAAATTTAAAACAGCATGTTCCTGGCTGTATGACATCCAACAATGATGTTCTGGACAAGAAATCTGGAAGGAGTTCATTTTTCCATGGTGACAACACTTGGCTTTAAATTATATCATCAAAGAAAATCTCTCTGAAGTAACTAAGCAAACTCAAAGCACTGAACACACTCTGGTAAGCTCTGGAAAGAACAGTGATACCTGACAACTCGTACTGAGGGAATACTGGCTTAAATAGAAAGCAAATAGATCCCGGATTAAGGAGTACAGTATATGGTACTACATGCCTGAAAACACCTTTTTTTCCTAAAACCTTAAAAAGCTACTAAAAATAAAATTTTAGAAAAGTCACCAGAAGCACTAGTGAAATTATGTGAAATAAAAGATAGTGTTCTATAATGATATAATAATATATGTCAAAGAAAGATTAAATAAGACTACCAATTAACTGGCAGCCACTTAAAACAACAAATGGGCAAATTAGCCAGGACCTAACCATTTAATTAGGCAGATCACAGAAATCTAAGTTTGAATTTCTTTCAATTGAATAACTGATGAGCCAAGACACACTAAATTGGTACCACAAGGGAGTCATGTAAAAGGAAAAAGGGCAATGTAAATCCAGAGCATGTAGTTTTTTAATAAGCATTCAACTAGTCTATTTATTTGTTAACAATCCATTCCTTTTTTTGTGTGTGTGGAGACAAGGTGTCACTATGTAGATCAGGCTGGAACTCTCGGCAGTCCTCCTGCTTCAGCCTCCAGGGTGCTAGGATTACAGGTGTGCACCACTATGCCCGGCAACAATCCATTTTTTTTTTCTATACCAAGGCTCGAAATCAGGACCTTGTGCTTGCGAAGCAGGCGCAGCGCCACTGAGCTAAATCCCCGGCCAACAATCCATTATTAATGTTTCCAACATTATCACCTGGTGTTTGAAGTGAACTGAGTATATCCCAAAAAAGCTCTACAAGGCCGGGGATTTAGCTCAGTGGTTCCGCCACCTACCTCGAAAGTGCAAGGTCCCGAGTTCGATCCCCGATACCAAAAGCAAAACAAAACTCAAAAAAAGCTCTATAAATGGAAATGAAACAAGTCACAGAACAAGATACATTGAGGTTTTTTTTATCCTATTTTCATGGAAAAGGCTAAAGCAAGTGATTAAGCAAATGACTAAAATAATCTGATGTGGTATAACTTTAATAAAAATTTATCTTACTAATGCTCTAAAATATCCCATATGTGATATATGTAATATAGAATATTCCATAAATAATATGTAATAAAGATTATTCTAATGTAGAATATTTTATAATTAATATATTTGGGGGAAATGCTATATTTCAAATTTTAGCATCATATAAAAGATATGTTCTAAGCCTAGATGCTTCTAAAAACAGAACAATACTAAGAATATTCCATTTTAATTTGTTTGCATCAAAATCTGGCTTAAAATTACACTTAGAGCAAGACATGGTAGTGTATGCCTGCAATCCCAGCCCTTGGGAGGCTGAGACAGGGGGATCACTGTGAGTTCAAGGCCAGCCTAGGCTAGACAGGGAGAGCCTGTCTCAAAAAAAACAAAAAATTAGACAGAGATATCTACTAAATAAAAGTGTTTAAAATAAACTTCTTGAGTCAAGTATCAAGAGTTCTAGATCCTACTTTCTCATTTTGACAATAATTAAGCAGTCTTTGATCATACCATCTCATTTCTGAAACTCAGTGCTCTTATTAGGTGTTAAAATTAATACTGAATTGTTTTAAATAAAAAAATCAAATCATAGCCAGGCATGGGGACACATGCCTGTAATCCAAGCATGTAAGAGGCTGAGACAAGGGGACCACTGAGAGCTCAAGGCCAGCCTGGACTACCTAGCAAGACCCTGCCTCAAAAATAAATAAATAAAATCACAAAGAGCAGGAGTCTTAAAGATAAAATTTCAGCCATCTCTTAGTTAATTTAATTGCAGGTATTTCTCTATTTCCCCTTGTTTCAGCTATTTCTCTATAGAAATAATAAAAATGCACTTCAGTCAATAACAACAAAACAAATACTGGCTCTTCCTCGTGATCTCAACAATGCCTCTCTATGTCTCAGTTTCTCCAACTATAAATGATAGATAGTAATGGCTCTTCTCAGAAAGCTATAAAGACTAAGAGACCATATATGCAATGCAAGAACATAATACCTAACACATGGCAGATGCTCAGTAACATTATTTAAACACACACACACACGTTTATTTTCTGGGAGGTTGAGGTAGGAAGATCACAAGTTTGAGACCAGCCTGGGCAACTTAGCAACTTAAGGAGACTGTCTCATATTGAAGGAGGGCTGAGGATGTAACAGTACAAAGGCCCTGGGTTCAATTTCCAGTACTGAAAAAAAATCCACACATAATGCAACTTCTTCACATCCTGCTTACTGATTTCTTCCAGCACTGTCAAGTAACATTTAGTAAAGCTGGACTTTTCCACAGGCCAACATCTTTCAATGACGTTCTGTCACAACATTAAAGTACTGGGCCAGGGATGTAGCTCTGTGGTACAGTGCCTGCCTGGCAAGCTTGAGACCAAAGAGTTCAAATCCCAGTACCAAAAAACCCACTAAAGTATTGCTGTATATGCTTATCAAACACAATTCAAATTATGCAAATGTGTGTTGTGAAATGGCAATTTGTGCTGCACGGTTCTATAAGAAATGTTACAAACTTCCATCTCAACACTAAAATGGTTTTCAGCGGGGATTTAGCTCAGTGGTTCCAGCACCTACCTCGCAAGCACAAGGTCCTCAGTTCAATCCCCGGTACCAAAAAAAAAAAATGGTTTTCAAATTAAAATCTGATCTCATAACAATAATGTATGTACACTAAGAGCAGCAATTCCCAAGTTTCTATTTTGTACCTATAACATAGTAGGTTTAGGGTATTAAGTCAAATACTAAAACAGACACAATTCAATTATCCAATGGGGCTTATACAGTATGGAAACAAACAATTACCACAGAATATGAACGAAGTCTCAAGACATATGGAAACACAAAAGATGGATTCCCAATCCTAGACTTCACTGGGTCCAGCCACAAGTTTGAGGCAGCCTGGGCTCCACAGTGAGTTCAAAGCAAGCCTGGACTACAGAGCAAGTCCCTGAGGCAGGGAAGAAGGGAGGAAGGGAGGAAGGGAGGAAGGGAGGGAGGAAGGGAGGAAGGGAGAGAGGAAGGAAGGAAGGAAGGAAGGAAGGAAGGAAGGAAGGAAGGAAGGAAGGAAGGAAGCTAGCTTACTTTAACTGTAATTCAGTGGGGAAGGATAAATCTTCGGGTTAGAAGCCCAGTGAAGCTTTTGCAGTATTATGGTGGCCAAAATTAGTATAAATCTCACTACTTAATTCTGGTAATAGCTATTTCTATATACTGTTCTGTTGTCGTCATTGTTGTTGTCCTCATTGTTCTTTTCTTTCGGTTCTGTGGAATGAACCCAGAGCCTCACACAGGCCAAGCAAGTGATCTACCACTGAGACACAACCCCCACCCATGTCCTTACTGCTCTGTAAGCTCCCTAAGAACATGAACTACAATCAGCGTATACACCAAGTTGGAGATGCTTAACATAGTGTTTAAGACAGTCTTGGCCACATAGGACATCTTTAACAAATTCATTACAAAGCTTATTAGAGGTGAGAATAGTAGGAATGGTAACAACAATATGGATATCAAAGCTATTTTAGAGATACTATAGATAAAAATTGGTTTTTCAACATACCAAACTGAAAAGGATGCCACATGAATTTTGATACAGGTTTTACACAAAAGTACTCTGATGATAAAAGAAAAGAAAAAGCATTTTAAATACTAAAACTCTAAGTAAAAGATGAGCACTATATTATGATGCTGATATACATGGGAGTCACCAATAAATTCAAATTCTAATATGTAAGACAAAATTATTTTATACTTAATTAGAATTTACCAACTATAAAAAAAAAACAAAAAAAGACATTACAGAAGAATAAAATCATAGAGGCTGGTGAAATATGTAAGTACACAGGCAAGAAGACCATTCTTTCCCAAGCTAAGAGATAAGGAAAGAGGCAAGAGAGGAACCCAGAGATAAGGACAAAGGAAGGTGACAGCATAAATGAAGCTAAATGGGAAAAGAGGCATAATTTACTCTCAAAGAAATTATAACTCAGAAAATATGTCCATCAACAAAAATTATTCCACACGAATGGCAAGAACCCAACAAGCCTTTGCTAAGCCAAGCCATTTCAAAAGTATAGGAAATATGAGTCTACTTCCTGCTGTTTTGCTTTCTTTAATCACTGGAAAAGGAAAGGCTTTTGTAATTGGCAAAAAAAGAAAATCTGGCTTCCCAATCTAGAATGGAGAGAAATGCAGCTCATTATTATCTTGTACATTTTTTTATGTTGGCTGGCATTTATGTCCATTAGCAGTTCTCTCAAGACTTGGAGCTCAGAGGCACACAGTTCTCCTGACTCCTAGTGAAACTCTCTTCACTATTCTATACTGTCTTTACCACAAAATTCCATTTACAGGAAAACTTCATTTTCCAGGCAGTCTAGTTAATCAAGAATTTGCCAAAATACATTACTCACTAAAAGATAAGCACAACTGTAGTTCTTCCAGATAAGACTGTATGACGTGTGAGAGCAGCACTTGAGAGAGGGAAGAGGTGAAGATGAAAGGGATCCTCATTCAGGAGTGAAGGACTCATAGGTGTGGGCTGTCAACACCCACTAAGGACTGCCTCAGCCAAAGAAAGATGGCTGGCTAAACTCTTGTCCTTTTGTCATGGGACACCTCACATCTAATGACTGATCAAAGCAGAGATATAAAGGCCCAGCCATCATCATTCTATGTTCAGAACTGCACCAGAGTACATTGAGATTCCTCTGAGCCTCATGTCTGCACAACTTTTACCCTTGGGCAGTCCTGTTTCCTTTCCCTGGGAACTGATCTCAAGAATACTCCCTAATAAATCTGAGTACTAATTTCCATCTCACAGTCTTCTTGCCAGGGAAGCCAAACAGTGGAAAAGTACTGAAACTACAACAGTGACTATGAAATTATTCTATTTATGTATGTTTAAGAATTTCTGGGCTGGGGATTTAGCTCAGTGGTTTTGCCGCCTGCTGCACAAGTGCAAGGACGCGAGTTCGATCCCCGGTAGAAAAAAAAAATTCTGTAATTTTTAAAAGATACAAGGAAAGATCAATATCAACATCCATCATTTGGGGATAAGTTAAATGAATTGTGACAAAGGCATAACATGAAGACTGCAGTATATAAGACAATCCCCAAAATATATAGCAAGGATGCACACACAAACACGTGCACAGGAGTACATGTGCCCATACGCACTTAAAATAATTCTTAAGAAAAGCAATAATGACCACCTCTGAAAAGAGCAAATAGGAAAAGGAAGGGTCTGGGTTGACTGGAAATCCTAATTCTCAACATCAATTATTGGGTTACTGTTTTTTTCCCTACCTTTGTGTTTTTCGGGGTTTTTTTTCTGGTACCAGGGATCAAACTTGGGTCCTTGAACTTGCGCAGCAGGCAGTGAAACCACTGAGCTAAATCCGGGCCCTACCTTCGTGTTTTTTCATTAAAATACAATTAATAAATAAAGAGACCCTAACTTACCAGGATCTTTTATTTTGCTTTAAAATTGTACATATGCATATATCATAGGATTTTCTTTTTGGTTTATTTGGGTTGGGGGGTGTTTGTTTTGTTTTGTTTGCAGTGCTGGGGGTGGAATCCAAGGCCTTGCACATGCTAGTTAAGCGCTCTACCACAGAGCTACATCTCAGCCACAGGGTTCTCCAAATACAATTAACTTTTAACAAGGATTAGCTTTAGCCTATACTTTTTTCAAAAGCTAGGTCCTGTGCTGTGAGTATCCTGTCCTCAAACCCGTGCTTCACTAGTCCTGCAACCATGGTTTCTCTACATTTTCCAAAGCTTTATGTACAACATTCAACATTCTGTGTGTACTTATTCGTTTACAAATGAGTTTATTTCACACTAGTCTGTGTTCCTCAAGGGTAAAATCATTATAAAATATCAAGAATAAAACCAACCACCTTTGTTAATCATTCTTAAGTAAACTGAATTCCACTAGAAATTGGTGGTTTACCTGTACCTAAAAAGATTACTGACTTCTGGGCCGGGGATTTAGCTCAGTGGTTTCGCCACCTGCTGCACAAAAGCAAGGACCCAAGTTCGATCCCCAGTACCAAAAAAGAAAAGATTACTGACTTCTATTAAAAGTCAATTATGGGACTGGGGATTTAGCTCAGTAGTTCCGGTGCCTGCCTCGCAAGCTCAAGGTCCCCAGTTCGATCCTCGGTACCAAAAAAAGGGTCAATTATGTATTTATTGCATGAACAAACAGAGAAAACACCTAGCATTTATGAAGTTCTCACTGTGAGTCAATCTTGTGTTAACTGTTTCACATACAATACTAATTTAATCTTTTTAAGGAAAAACATACCATCATCACCAACACCATAATGAACACCATAATTCTCTAATAACATCTACAAATCAAGTCCATATTCAAATTACTTCAATTGTCTACAAAAATATCTTCTATAACTGATGCTCCTAATGCACTTCTGACTTTTTTTTTTTTTTTTTGGTACCGGGGATCGAACTTGGGTCCTTGTGCTTGCAAGGCAGGCGGCGAAACCACTGAGCTAAATCCCCGGCCCAAGAAAGGAATTTTTTTTTTTTTTTTGGTACCGGGGCTGGAACTCAGGACCTTGTGCTTGCAAGGCAGGCGCCGCAACCACTGAGCTAAATCCCCGGCCCTTTTTTTTTTTATTGTGGGAGACTTCATTCTAGCTTGCGCTTTGCTAGTTTCTCTAAGCTACCTGGAGTATCTTTGCCCCTTCTCCTGCAGTTGTCACACGCATAGTGTCTGGTTTGTTACAGGATCAGTGATGGATCCTGCCTTTTGTTATGTGCATCTACTCAACCAGAATGGAACAACACAAGTAGCTTCACCTTCAGGGACTGAATTTATTCTAATTCCAACTAATTGCAAAGGTCTTTGCTGTGTAGAAACAGTTGGACAATGCAGATGACTCGACCTGTGATATCATCACACTCATGCTGACAGAAGTTGATAAGGCACATCCTCCCACTGCTGCCACAGCAAAGGGGAAGCTGTTTGGGAGCCTTGATAGAATGGAGTTGGGACAGATGGTCAGCTTCTAGCAGGGCTTTTACCAGTTGCTTGTTGAAATGATAAAAACAGGTAGACTTCATTTATTTTTTCCTTTAAAAATTTTTTTAAAATCCAAATGTAATTTAAATACTAAAGAAATGGAGAGATTTTGAATAAAATCCCCTCCTTCCAGTTATTGATCTGAGATATTAATCTGGAGCTCCCAGGGATGGTTAAGAAAGGCGTTAGACTTAGCAGGCCAACTTAGGAAAACAAATCATAATTTTAATTGTGTAGCTAAGATGACTCTTAATTGTGCCTCTCGAGAAGTAAATGAGGACAGATTTCCAAGTTCGAGGATTCTGGTGTAGATTTGAACTTGACTGACCTTCAGTGCAGTCTCATATTCCCCCAACAAAATAAATTAGTACTAATGGAAGTACTAATAGAGACACTTGGTTATCAGGGGTTTGGCTTAACCATTTTGGGAAATAAGTACTTGGTGATGAGGAATGGCATACATCTTTAACCTTGATAAATTTCATGTAAAAGCAATTATAGAAAACCCTCAAAGACTATAACTTCGAAGATGGAAGTGCAGTTCCCTTTTATTAAAACCATACAGTGTGATACTTGTTTTTAAGGGACTTACGATGCAGAAGAGTTAGTTGTATATGACTTCATGCTGTTATTTCTCCTCCTTTACTGTAACTTATGTTTAAATGATTTTGATGAAATCAGACCATTATTATTCTTAATAAATGCTTCTTTATTTTGTTAAAAATATATATATATCTTCTACAATTTTATTTTTTCCAAACCTGTAAATAAAACACTCAAGTTTTATATTCAATACTTGGTTGTTGTTTTGGACTGAATGTTATATGTTGAAGACCTAACCCTCAGCATGGCTATATTTGAAGATAGGGCCTGTGGGGAGGTGATAAAATTTAAATGAGATCATGAGAGCAAGGCCCTACTGTAATCTTACATTAAGAAAAAGGACACAAGAGCTTTCTCCCTCTCCACCACTGTAAGGACACAGTGAGAAGGTGGTGGCCATCTGCAAACAAACCCTGACAAGCCTTGACCTGGGACTGTAACCTCCAGAACCTTAAGAAAATAAATTTCTGTTGCTTAAGTCACATAGTCTTTGGTATTTTCTTAGGGAAGCCCAAACAGACTAAAACACTTGTTATGTCTCTTTCAGCTAATTACAGAACCACCTCATTTTTTTTCATATTCTTTTAATAAACAACACGAAACCTATTGCTTGCTCAATGTTCCACATTTTAGATTGATCTGATTGTCTTTTTATAAGGACATTTATCTTGTTTCTCCAGCATCTGTTTTTCCTATAAACTGGAAGATGAATCTAAAGGCATCATTAGGCTTCTCAACATTTGGGGAATACTCGATAGGTGACGTACACTTCACACTGTACCACCACAGGAAGTAAATAATGTCATGTTGTCCTACTAACAGTAATGCCACTTCGACCATCTGACTAATGTAATGACTAGCAGATACTTCCTCTATAATGTAACTGTTTTTCCCTTTGAAAT
Organism: Heterocephalus glaber; assembly: GCF_000247695.1. The sequence continues at coordinate 2,194,940 of NW_004624792.1, read as the reverse complement.
TATTAATAACCTATGGAGTGACACTCTGATAAGACCATCCTGTTCCACAATATCCCACGTAATACTGGTGGTATCCCCTGCAATTTCTAAAAGCTATAATGCTGGACGAGGGGGCCCATGCCTGGAGGGGGCCAGCACCTGGGAGGGTGAGGCAAGAGGATCACCGTGAGTTTGAGGCCAGCCTGGGCTACATAGCAGGACCCTGTCTCAAAAAAGAAAAAAAAAAGTAAAACATTTAAGATATGTATCAGACCAATGCTAATTTCTCCATATTGTTTTCTAACTTTCAAATGCAAAAGCAAAATGTGCTTCTATTCTACAATCGTGGGCATTTTCACAAGAGCATTGATACGGTGCCAAACTGTGTCCTTCCTGTGCACCAAGCAGGCCCCCTGTGACTTGCAGACAAAAACAAACCCAAATTCTCCCTCAGGAGAGCAGACAACCATGAATAAGAATAGGCCTTAGCAACACCTACCAATAGGGAATACGAGAAGCAGAGAGTAAACACTAAATAGCTAAACATACCTGTCACCGAAGCAGTAAGAAATAAAAGTTTGTAAAACTTTATTCAAATTCCCATAGAGAATTCCTACATGGTTTGTCAAAAGTGTGTATCCAAAACAAGATCACAATGTGATATGATAAAAGCAATGCTCATTATAATTACAAATTTTATTCATGCTTGTGCCTTTGCCACCAATTTACTGAAGACATAAAGAAAACTGAAGACTGTTTATTGTAATCCAATGGCATAGCCACACTGAAAAACACACTGAAGAAATTAACAGCACTCAGATGCTTCCTCAGAACAAAGCTTCCCCAATCAAAGGATGTTAAGGGAAATAACCCTCTGAACACTTAAGCGCCTGACCAGATTATACTTTCTTTTTTGGTGGCATATATATATATAATATAATATATATATGTATATATACATATTCTAGATGAACCTGACAGTTCAGGGCTGCTTTGCTAAAGAAAGTTCCAGTATTCAGTTTCAAAGGAACATGTGAAATGAACAGATGGTAACAGGAGACTACACTTAACTTCTTATTGCTGAAACAGCTCTGAGAATGTGAGTTACAGGTTTGTTTGGGTTTTTTTGTTTGTTGTTTTTTTTTTTTTTTGAGTTACAGGTTTTGAAGAACTGCAGAGCTATCTGATCAAAAACACATCACAATTTTAAAAGTGATTCATAGACTTTGAGGAACATAAATCATGTTTTACATTTCTGCAGCTGCCATTAGGCTGCCTGAGCTCTCCCACTCAGGATCTCTCTACCCATCGCCAATCTACATCAACTTCAATGGTTACTGATTAAGCTAAAAGCAAACTATTCTTACCAGGCCCTTACTTTTTAAAGGAAAGAGATTTAATTTAGAAGAACAAACTTCAATTTTTTTCTTCTCATCCATCTCTCAGCTCCCCTGTGTCTCCACTCATTTCTACTTCTTTTGCTCATATTGCCATCAAAATTCTAAAATGACCCAGCTCTACGTCTGAGTGTATTCCTAAGAGTTAAGCGATACATGCATACCTGTGTTTTTTGTTTTGTTTTGGTTTGCTTTGATTTGGGTTTTGGGGGGTGGGCGGGAGGTTGTTCTTGTCTTTGTTTTTTTGAGACAGAGTCTCACTATGTAGTTCAGGCTGCCCCTGAACTCACTATGTAGCCCAGGCTGGCCTCAAACTTGTGCCAATCCTCCTGCCTCAGTCTCCCAAGTGCAGGATTTACAGCCATCCGCCATCATGCCAGGCAAATAACTGTGTTCAGGTTTATAACTGTGTAATTCACAATAGATAAGTCTGAAAACAGGCTAGAAACCATCAACAAACAAATGGATAAAGAAAATGTGACATACACACATTAGAACATTTTTCAGCCACAAAGAATGAAATCATGTCATTTGCAGGAAAATGGATGCAACTTGAGACCATAATGTTAAGTGAAATAAGTCAGGCACAAAAGTTAAATATTGCATGGTTTCTCTTTTATGAAAAAGCTAAAATATAAATAAATGAGTAAAATAAAGGACAGATGGTAGGAAACTAAAAGGCTGACTTTTTAGAGATGAGAAAGGAGGTTAGGGGAGGGGGGAGAGAGTAAGACAGAAAAAGGATCAAAAATAATCAAGATACGTTATATACATGTACCAATTTACCAAGAGTAATGTATTATGTATTACACTAATAAAAAATAGTACAAATGTGCAGCTAGAAGGATAAAATTGTCATAGGAACAAGGGAAGAATCTAGCCCTCCCACTTATTGACTGTAAACCCTGAGGAAATACAACCTTCCTTCTAGAGTGTTCTAATTGATGACTTAATTGTCCTCCTTATAGACTCTAGAAAGTGCTGCACTCTACCTATCTTACAAACTATTCTTGAGAAGGTGTCAAATGTCCTCCCCATTGCTAAATCTAATGTCAAGTCTAACCCTCGTTTTACTTAACCTATCAGCGGCACTGAACACAGTTCATAGTCTATCCTTAAAATATTTCTCTACTTAGTCTCTTTTTTATTTTTATTTATTTATTTTTGACACAGGGTCTTGCTAAATCACTAAACTGCACAGGCTGGACTCGAACTTGCAATCCCAGCTCAGTCTCCCAGAGTGCTGGAATTACAAGCATTTGCCACCATGGCTGGCTCTTGTTTTTCTTTTCCCCTGACCTTTAAATGTTCGCATATCCAGAGCTTGGTCCTTGGACTTCTCTGGCAACACTACCATCTCCCTCAATGATGCCATGTCCCAGCTTTAAATACCATCTATACATGCACAGTTCCTCCAATTTACAGCTCAGGGTTCTCCTTGGAATTGCAAACTCACATATCCCACCTTCTCACTCAACATCTCTTTTGATAGCTAATAAGCTTCTCAAAGTAGATATGTCCAAAATGATCCCTGCTCTTCCCCAAACCTGTCCCTCCCACTGTCTTCCTCATCTCAGTTAATGGCAATTCCATTTTTACAGCTCCAAGATAGCGGCTTTTATAATTCTTCTCTCATGCACACATTCTACATCCCAAACTCTTGAAAGCAAACTCTATAGGCTGACCATACCTTCAAAGTATATCCAGAACCTGCCAGGCGTGGTGGTGAACACCTGTAATACCAGCATTTGGGAGGCTGAGGTAGGAGGACTGCTGCGAGTTCGAGGCCAGCTAGAGCTACATAGTGATTTCAAAACCAGCCTAAACTATATAGCAAGACCCTGACTAAAAAAAAAAAAAAAGGCATATCCAGAGCCCAATGACTCCTGACCTCAGTACAGCCACCCAGTCTCAGTCACCAGCATCCCCCAGCAGAGAAAGCACAATCGCCTTCTAATGTTCTCCCTGTTCCCCTCCTTTTCCTTTTAAATAGCACATGGAGTAATACTATTTAAAATTTTTTTTAATTACACTATGATCACATTTCAAAATCTTCCCCCAGCTTCCTGTCTCAAGGTGAGTAAAAGCCAACTATATAACTGCTTCTCCTTCAAGGGTAAGGAGGCTATGCTCTCCCTTGCTTATTCTTTCCCATCTGATTTGATTCTGTGGTGTCCCTCAAAGAAACCAAGCAAAATCACACTTTAGAAATGTCACCTAGGTTTCTTCATGGCACATCGCTCCACTCCTTCAAGTTTTTTGCTAAAATATTACTTTCTTGGTGAGGTCTTCCCTAACCATCATAAATTGCAAAAAAAACCCCACCCAAACACAATCATTTAATATACATGTTTTATTCATTAATTTATCATCAGGCCAGGAATGGTGGTGCATGCCCATAATCCCAGCACTTTGGAGGCTGAAGCAGGAGGATCACCATGAGTTCCAGGACAGTCTGGGCTACATAATAAGTTCAAGGCCAGCCTGAACAACATAGCAATACCCTGTATCAAACAAACAAACAAACAAAATTTATTATCTGTCTCTCCTGCTATAATGTGAGCACTATGAAGGTGAAAATTGGTGTTTGCTTTGTTCTTTATTGCATCACAGCGCCTAGAATTCCTGCCACATAGGAGACATCCAAGTACTTGTTAAATAAATGAACAAATTAACAACTGAAATGTTTGTCTTGACCTTAAAATTGTATCCATCAGCAAATTAATGTATATCTTAATTTTGTATGCTTTGGATTTTGCAGGAAAGTTTATCAATTAATTTTTATAATAATGTCATTAATTAATATATAACTTCTTAATCAGTGGGCCAGGGATTTAGCTCAGTGGCACCACACCTGCCTCGCAAGCACAAGGTCCTGAGTTCAATCCTCTGTACCAAAAAAAAAATTTCTTAATCAAGTCCCCATTAACATATTACTATTTTTTTTTTTTTTTTACTTCTGCAGCAACTTTTGCCTGTTTTCCTGCTTCTGTTATTCTACATGTGACACATACACAGGAAAACATATCTTAGGACCTATGAAGCAAATTAGCTGACATAATTATTACACTAAAGCCTCTTAATGAATTACAAATTAGTGATTCTTAGTAAACAAGCTGAAAATTCATTAATTTTCACCCCTGTTAATGGTAATCTATATTATTTATTTGTATTGGAAATGCTTAGAATAAAAAAATCCCCTAAGCAGCTGGGCGTGGTGCCACACACCTATAATCCCAGCACTCAGGAGGCTGAGGCAGCAGGATTGCCAGTTTGAGGCCAGCCTGGGCTACACAGTGAGTGTAGGACCAGCCTGAGCTACATAGGGAGACCTTGTTTCAACCCCCTACCTAATTCCCTAAGCCAGCCAAATAAAGTTGAATGAGAAAACAAAGTAACTGGCTCACTCTCTCAGTGTTATCACTGACCATACAATCAACATTCAAGAGAAATATGCGTGTATAAAACACTAGGAAAACAGCTTCACTGAACTGGAAGGGCCATAAATTATAACTGCTAGGCTAAATGGAAGACAGTGGTTTAAAAGTCATGAATATACAGTCTACTCTAAAAGTGCCCACAGAATAGCCCTTAACAATTCAGAAATGTTCTCATCTTACCTGGGCAGTGTCCTAACATTTTATGATTCATTGTTTTATGGCTCCCACTAATCCAACAACTATCAGAAGAAAAAAAAACTATACTTTTTGTAAAAGATACTTCATTTTATCCAAAATAGTTAATTTTTTATGCAATATATGGCATATGTACTCTATAAAAGGAAAAAATAAAAACTACCTGGAAGCCAGGCATGGTGGTGCATACTTGTAATCCCAGAACTTGGGAGACTGAGGCAGGAGGATCACCCAGAGTTTGGGGCCAGCCTGGGCTACAAAGTGAGTTCAAGGACACCCTGAACTACATAGCGAGACCCTGTCTCAAAAAGCAAACAAAATCTCTACTTAGACATTTAAGGACTTCCTGAATATAATCATAAAGTAGGTTTTCTCCTTCCAACAAAATCTTTCGTGTTCAACCAAGTAGCTGTAAGTATCAGACAAATGAACCATCTGTAGGAAATTCAAATTCCAGGTTCACACTGCTAGTATAGTATCTATAAATGGGAACATAAGGAGTATTCTTGTTCATAACACAATTTGACTGTACCATCCCTGCTGTCAGATGATTCAGCTTTTGATCAAAGCTAGGTGTATATATAAAACCATTCATTTGGCTGGGTATGGTGGTTCATCCTTGTAGTCCCAACACTTGGGAGGCTGAGCCAGGAGGATCCCCATGAGTTCCAAACCAGCCTGAACTACACAGCCAGACCCTATCTCAAATACATAAATGAGAAAATCCATTAATTCTTTATAAAGCATCACAATTAAGTGCACAAATGGGAACAAAATACACAAACCTCATCAGCTCCCAACAAATTTTTTTAAAAGTATAATGATATACAATGGATAACACTGGAATAAAGGCACTTCGTAGTTCCACACCTAACTCTATATTGTGGTTTAGATCCAGGATGCACTCAGAGGCAGGACTTTGGGGAATGACTGGCTCATGGTGGTGCTATACTCATCAGGAGAGCTTACAGCTAAATGTGCTATTAGGAGGTGGGGCCTGATCAGAAGAGGTGAGTTACTGAGGGTGTGACTTGGAAGGGTGTATCTCCCTCCCTGGCTCATTTTGTCACTCTCTGCTTCCTGTCTGCCATGAGGTGAGCAGCTTTCCTCTCCCAGACCCTTCTACCATGTCTTCCTGCCTTGGAGCTAGTCAACTATGGTCTAAAAATGAGAGCCAAAATAAATCACTCCTTTAAATTGTGAATGTCACACATTTCATCTCAGCAATGATTAAGACATTCTATAGGCAATAAAATTACTTCCAGATTTATACTATATTAAAACCACAGTGAAACATCACTACACATCTAATAGAACAGTTAAATTAAAAACATAATGACAATACCAAACATAGGTAAGTTTCTTTCTGCAAAGAAACTGATTCTCTCATGCACTCCTGATAAGAATGTTAAATGGTATAGCACTCTGAAAAACACTTTGGCAATTTCTTCATAAACAAAACATATACCAGACAGCAATCACATTCCTGGGCATTTGGCTCAGAAAAAAAAAATGGAAATTTATATCCCTACAAAAACCTGTACCAGAATATTCACAGCAGCTTTATCTATAACAGCCAAAACCTGGAGACAGTCCTGATGTCTTGGTGAATAGCTAGGGATACTATGTACTGTGGAATACTAATCAACAATTAAAAAGAATGAACTACTGAAGTATGTAACAGTTTGGACAAATCTCAAGAATTGCCTCATTCAACAATTTTCATGAATCCCAATTGGAAAATATTGCATACTATATGACTCCATTTATGTAGCATTCCTATGATGACAAAATTATACAGAGAAAGAACTGAGTAGTGACACAGAGGTTAGAAATGGTAGCAGGAAGGTAGGCCAATGCAACATGAGGGAGATCTTTGTAGTAATGGAATAGTTCTCTACTTTCACGGCAGCAGTGGCTATAAAAATCTACACAGGTAAAATAGCATAATACTATACACAGGAATTGTACTTATAGTTGCATAAGATGTGACTACTGAAGGAAGCTGGGTAGAGATATAGAAAAATGTAACCACTGGAGAAAACCAGACCTCTCTACTATTTTTGAACTTCCTGTGAATCTATAATTATATCAAACTAAAGCTAAAAAATAAATGGCAAGAATTCCTTTTTCAAGGGAAAAAAATATACTACAAAACCATGCCACGGTATTAAGAGTAAGGAAAGGCAAATAAACCAAAGTAACAAGACCCAGTGTCCAGAGTATATATGAGAACTGATACAATAAATGTGGCACCACTAACTATGGGAAAAAGAGAGAATGACGCTAGGAAAATTGGCACAACATACGGAAACAAAACTAGCTCACAAACTTATGACATACAAAAAGGCAGACTCTGGATATATTAAAGATCTATATGTTTAAAAGAAAACTATGGCCGGGTATAGTGGCACACATCTCTAAACTCAGCACAAGGCAGGCTGAGGTAGGAGAAGCGCTGCAAATTCAAGGCCAGCCTGGGCTACATAGTTCAAGGCAAGGCCAGCTAGAACTACATAGTAAGACCTTGTGTGCTATGTATTTTTTCATACATATATGAAATAAGTAATATATATGAGAGTAGCTTTGTGACATAGAACTAGGAAAAGACTTTTAATACAAAACCTCCAAAATACCATGGGGGAAAAATCTATTATATCAGATTTGAAGGTATCTGTTTAATGAAAGATATCATGAAAAAGGTTACTGACAAATGACAAGATTAAAAACAGATATACATGTAACACTTAAAGTATTAATATCTAGAAAATATGAGGAACTTCTGCAAAACAAAAAGAAAAGTTTGTAGCCAATCGTGGGTGGCTCATGCCTATAATCCCAGCACTCAAGAGGCTGAGGAAGGAGGATTCCCTCAGGTTCAAGGACAGCTGGGGCTATATAGTGAGTTCAAGGACAGCCTCAACCAATAGGGAGACCCTGTCTCAAAAAAATAAACCAAATAAAAAAGTAAAGTTTGTGCCATGGGTTGAATATGGTTTGAATGTGTCCCTGAAGGGTTCCTGCATTACAATTTAATCCTCACTGTGATGGACTAAGGGAGTAGCCATTTAATCTTACTATGGGGTTTAGATGTAGGGCCCTGGGAGGTTATTAGGATTAGATAATGTTATCAGAATGCAGCAGAATGATTGAATACCTATGGCTTTAAAGACAAACCATTCTTATGTATACATAAGAATGAGTATACATGTTTGCACGTCCCCACTCTGGTCATGTGATACCCTGCACTGCCTCAGGACACAGCAAGAAGGCTATCACCAAACCGCCCTTCAAACTTAGACCTCCAGACTTTCCCAAGCTAACATAAACTTCTTCACATTAAAATATACCCAACCTGTGCTCCTATGCTGTTATTAGCAGCAAAAAAAAAACAACTAAAACTGAAAGTCAAATAAAAATGAGTACGGAAATGAACAGGCAATTTCAAAAAAAGGAAAAATCCAAAAAGTAAACCAGACATGAAAAAACACTCAAATTCATTAGTAATACTGAAATGTAATTTAAAATGAGATTTCATTTTGTATAAATTAGACTGTAAAAAACAAGTGCACTGAATAACAGCAAGCCATGATGAAGATATAAGAACACAGGAGCCCCCATGAACTACCTCATAGGAGTACAGACCACTGCAGCTCGTTCTGGAATATAATCTGCAGTGCTTCAATAAAATATATAAATATTGCATGATTAAAAATCACAATTGTAGCACTTGGGAGGCTGAGGCAGGTGGATGCTGCAAGTTCAAGGCCAGCCTAGGCTACATAGTGAGTTCAAGGCCAGCCTGGAATACATAGAGAGGCCTTGTCTCTACACAGATAGACAGATAGACGGATGGATGGATGGAAGGAAGGAAGGAAGGAAGGAAGGGAGGGAGGGAGGGAGGGAGGGAGGGAGGAAGGAAGGAAGGGAAGGAAGGAAGGAAGGAATCACAAAATGTGGATATAGGTCTCAAAGAAATTATTAGCCTAAAAGGTATGTTTATCACAGTACTATCTATAGTGCTAGGAAAATAAAGATAATGTGTGTGGCTACAAAGAGTAGGTAAATAAACTGAAATGCTATGCAGCATTAGAAACAATGGACAATATACAAAAAAAAATAGTAGGAAAAGTAAAAAATTAAAGTGATATACAGTACATCATCATCTCTGTAAGTTAAACACGTGGGCACCCAAAGCAATACACATTAAATAACACAAAAGGATACACATCTCACACACACACACACACACACACACACACACACACACACACCCCAGAATGCTTGTCACTGGGCTGATAAGAGAAGAGAGAAGGATTTGGAAACAAAAGGCAATGAATAAAAGAAAAAGCAAATGGGCGGCCTCAAACAGCCCAAAGTTGATCAGTGACTTGAATAAGATAACTCAATCCTCTGTACTTGCAGTCCAAAAAAAAGTCTGGAAGACTTACTCCTAATAGCACATCCCTAAAGTTAAATGTCTTCTTACCCTTACCACAACATAGGTGCAAAAAAAAATGGTCAGACACAAAGTTCACTTCTCCAAAATTTAATTTTACAGTTACAGTCAAGGTAAAAACCAGCCAGGCACAGTGGCACACACTTGTAATCCCAGCACTCCGGGGCTGAAGCAGGAGGATCTCCTGAAGTTCAAGCCAGCCTGGGCTACACAGTGAGTTCAAGGTCACCCTGAACTCCATAGAGACCCTGTCTCAAAAAACAAAACAAAAAAAAATTAAAATTTAAATTAAAAAATAAAATTTAGCAAAAGTGGCAGTAAGAAAAAATAAAATGTATCTTAGTTTTCCTGTTAAGTGGGGTTCCATAATTTTAAAAAGGCATTTAAAGCCAGGTGTGTTACTATATGCCAGAAATTCCAGCACTCAGCAGGCTGAGGCAGGAGGATCCTATCAAGTTTGAGGCCAGCCTGGGCTACACAGTGAGTTCAAGACCAGCCTGGAATACATAACAAGAAACTGTCTCAAACTTCCTCACCACCTCAATAAAAGAGACATTTAAAGAAATGAATTTTTCTACTATAATTTCCAGTTAATAATGAGGCATTTGCTATCTACTCCTAGTGGTTCACTTTCCAACTTAAAGTAACTAAAATATACTATCTGGGATAAAATAAAGGCAGTTTTCCTTTCTTCATAATAACAAAAGACATTTCCAACACATTAATTTTTGAGTTGCCATCTGCCTCCTCATTGTCACAAGTTTGGTTATAAAGCTCAAAGTAGGTCCAAATTAGAATTTTTATGTAATGAAATGTCAAAAACTCAGTCAACTTCTTTCATACAACAAATGATTATTTCAATCTTGTCCATAAAATCCTAAGAAAGACACACTGTAAAGAGTTATAGGTTGCCTCTTTGGCCCCACGACAAATGTTTCAAGGAAAGGAATGTGTAGCTGCCTCTGACTAAACCCTAAAATCAGCAACATCAAGATAACAATGCAGTCTGTGATGCAACTGAAGCTGACATCGTTTCAGGATACAAGAAAGAGCAATTTCTGCATAGGATCTGAGAAACAAACAAAGTGAGTGGGTGAAAAATACACGATATAATTTTTTAATCAAAGACAGCATAGTATGGACTCCAAACATTCCCTCAGAACGCTAGGACCCATTAGTAAGTGAAATAACAGGTATCCTCTCAGACCAAGTCCTAGGCAAAACGAGAACAGGTCTAACAGACCTCTCAGTAGCTTAGGCAAGGACAAACTGAAGAGTAGTGTCAACAGTTAAGGGCAGGCTATATGTACCCCCAACAGCAAGCACATTCCCCAAAAGCACTGTCAATAACCAAAGGATCATCACTAATCACCTCGTCCCGTTTAGATTACCCGTGGGGATAAGGTAGCCTCACCTCAAGACCAAAGTCACTGTCACAGCAGCAAATGTCATTCAACAAGGGGACCCAAAGACCCCCTGGAAAGACCCCACTCTCCTGATAAAGGCGCCCTGTAGTGGGCCTGACCTGCAGAAGCATCAGATAGAGCTTCCAGCAGCAGCGACCTGAGTGACCTGACGGACAGCAGGAGCCGCTCCCGACAGGGGTGGGTGTGTGACCCTTGACCTTCGACCCCAGCCTCTAGGTGCAGCACAACGCGCGCCGAGGTTTCCCCAGGAGAGGCTCGAAAGCTCTCTCACCTGTCACAGCTGCATCTCTTGCCGCGATGTTGTCTATAAGGCCAGTCGTGGGCGTCCCAGCAGAGGAAGACGAAGCGAGGGCGTATCTAAGGAGGACGTGTAGGGTGTGCAAATCCAGGGGGGGAAACCTTGGGGATAGCAAACCTTGCCTGGCCGCCCTCTGTCCACCGAGGTAGCAAGGTGGTACTGCCGCCGCTGCCGCCGCCTCCGCCGCCGCCGCAGTAAATCAGCTGACACCAGCTTCAACTGCTGTCCAACTGTCGCAAAAAAATGAGGAGGAGGGAAGTGCTCACCATTTCCGGGTACTCAGCGCTTCAGTGGGAGAGTAGGCGCCGGCCGTGTTACCGGGGAGACGGAATGGCGAAGAAGGGGCCAACTGTGGGCAAGGAGTGTGCGCCAGCCATCATTGTTGTGGGAACTCTTGGTTCTCGCCTGGTCTCCTACTCACGTGATGGGAGGACCAAAATCGAGAAAAGGATGACAGGGGAAGTGTAGGTCGTCCCTGGGACAGGATGTTAAAAGTTTGTGTTTCTATCCATTCGGCTCAGTTCAGGCGGCTGGAAAATATTGCTGTTTCTTTCTGGCTTCAGAATTAAGCTGTTGCCCACGACACTGGGCCAGAGAAAGGAACTCTCCTTTGAGGCTAGAGGAAACCTGACTTTGTGCAATACTCCTGTAGAGAAGGATGAATAAACGTCCTCCGTGTGGGCAGCAAAGAGTGGTGGAGCGTGAGACGAGTATTCAGATCTCACTTCCCTACATAGAGTCATCTTGGGCATAATGCCTTTCTTCATTCTCAGTTTCCCCGTTTACAAAATAGAGATGTAACCTGGATATCTGGGAAATTAAAAGAGCTCAATGATTGTTCATGATTTGTTATGCTTGTCCATCTTCTTCTCAGGTACTGATTGAATGGGTGAATGAATGGCAACCAAGCAGAAAACTGGGGCTTTGCTAGTGGCCAGTGGTTAGGTCTGTGAAAAAGACACAAAGGATATGCATTCTATGGCCTTTTTTCTTTTCCTTTAAAGGCTTTCTAGTGAATTTGTGGAATAGGTATGAATTCTATTGCAGCTTTCCAAAGTTACTGTGTGTACCAATCACCTGGAGATCTTGTTGTACTGTAGGTTTCTGATTTAATAGGTCTAGGTGGGTTCTGAGAGTCTCCATTTCTGACCAGCTCCCTCAAGTAATAGCCTTCACTGATCCTGGGAACATACTTTTTTTGATGGTGGTGGTTATTTTCTTTTTCTCTCTGGCCTCCAACTGTCAGCGATCCTGCTGCAATGAGGGTTACCAGGACAAGGTAGAATCCACTCCTTCAGTCAGGCTAGTTTTCTCACTAATTTGCCAAAAGGGTACTGAATGTTGGTTTGCTCAAAAGGCTTCCTGTCCACAGTTTATTTCTGCTAAAGACAAACCTTCTCTTCCCTTCTTCACAGATTAAACTCCCCAGAAACATTAGAGACCCATTGGTGTCAGGTGGCCTTCCTCTTTTCCTTCATTAAGTCATTTAGTGACCATCTAATGTACTGTACTTTGGTCTCAGGTATTGTTTCTTATGTGCCGTTTCTTTTTATTTGAGGAGACCAGCTCTGTTGCCACTAAAGTGAGAAAAACTGAACCATAATATTGACCAGAGAAGTCAACAGAACACTTGAAAATAATTCTGATGTTCTCTTCTATTGTAAATTGAAATCCTAATTTTCTTCTATTTTTGACTAACAGCCTTGCAATCACATGACTGAAGGGGAAAAATTATATTAAATAATCTGTCGGCCATCTGGCTTCAATATTCTCCTTCCATTGTGCTGATGAATACATTTACACTATTAAGTCCATAATCCCCTTAGGGCTGGGGATTTAGCTCTGGCACTGCACCCACCTGACAAGCACAAGGTCCTGAGTTCGATCTCCGGTACTGGGCCAAAAAAAAGAGAGTGAGATATCCCCTTTATAATTTATATGAACTTTTTGGAAAAGCAGGATTCACAGAACAGAGCACTTACCACAGGATAATCTTAGAGTACATTAAAACATTTGCTTTGTAAAGGAAACCTGTAGGATAAAGACATATATAAAGATTCTTATTCAACAAATGTTAGTTAAATATTTATGGTTTCAAATACCTCTTCAGAATGCAAAGTTTAACAGATTAACAAAGAACTTTGAGACTATTACATGCACTCTGATTTCTATCAAATTTATATGACATATTACCACCAGGTGTGGTAGCATACACTTGTAATCCCAGCACTTAGGAAGCTGAGGTAAAAGTATTGTCATATGTTCAAGGCCAGCCTGGACCACAGAGTGAGTTCAAGGCCAGCCTGAACTACATAGCAAAACCCGGTCTCAAAAAACAAAGCAACAACAAAAAAATATTACAAAAGTCTATGTGAATGTGAAATTTCCAGAGTCATAGAGCTAAAATAAATGTTCAAATATTACTGACAAAAACATTTCTAGTTTATACAATAAATTCACACCTTTTTACATGCACATACAAACTATACCATATATAATCTCCCTGAAAAATAAGAGTTGTATCTTCAGTAAACTAATGTGAGTATATATATTTGAAAAAATTATTTATTCTTGTTGAGTGTGGTGGTGCTATCTCAACACTTGTAATCTCAACACTTGGGAGGCTGAGGCAGGAGGATCACCATAGTGAGTTCGGGTTCAGCCTGAACTACATAATGAGACCCTAAATTTAAAAAAAAAAAAAAATGGTCTTTTCATCCAGAAGGAGTATACAAAAATCTTAAAATTTAAATTTAAAAAAATGCAGTTCAGGGGCTGGGGATTTAGCTCAGTGGTTCTGCTGCCTGCCACAAAATCAAAAGGTCCTGAGTTCGATCCCCAGTACCAAAAAAAAAAAAATGCAGTTCAGCATATATACATATATATATATATATATATATACATACATACACACACACATGCATTGAGCTGTAGCTGAAAGCAAACCCGAGAAAGAATTTGAAATATTTGTCTTCAATGGAGGAAGGCAGGCTCTGCTTCCTTCTGAAACTCAGGAAGTAGGGAATTCCCATACACTGGAAAGTATGTTGAAACTGGACAACTGAAAAAAAATGACAAATGCCCACCCAAGATATAAGCTATAATACAGTGCAGTATGAGAAATGTGTAAAGAGTAGGGAAGAATGAGATAAATTACTTCTAGGTAGGAATAAGGACGTATAATCAAATTAGGTTTTATGGAACTCTATAAAAGTGGGTAGGATTTGGGATAGAATTGGGAAAAAACAACTTTGTCATCAGTATTAAAAACATGGCTAAATACAGTTAACAAAAAGTTAAATTTGGGAGAGGTGTAGGAAATAAATTAGATGTAATAGAAAAATGCAGTGTTAGGGCCAGAGATTAGGTCAGTGGCACTGTGCCTGCCTTGAAAACTCAAGGTCCTGAGTTTGATCTCCAGTACCAAAAAAAAAAAAAAGAAAGAAAAAGAAAAATGTAAAAATGTGGTGTTAGAGTCTAGCTATTTCTGCACTGGGGGAACTCCTCCAACAGGCAGTCTTTGTCTTGAAGGTCTCTGTTGGGTTGGTAAGAGACTGTCAGATTAAGCTCAGACCCCAAAAATTTAAAAACATGGTAAAACAGAATAAGGTCAGGGCCCGGCATGATGGCGCACACCTGAAATCCCAGCACTTGGGAGGCTGAGGCAGGAGGATCACTTCAAGTGTGAGGCCAACCTGGGCTATGTAGTGAGACCTTGTCTCAAAACAAAACAAAACAAAAAGTCTCAAAACTTTTGAGACCTTGTCTCAAAACTCTGGCTTCTTACTGGCTATCAGCTGAAAGTGCCCATCAAGCCCTGCCCATCATGGTTTCTCACCATGTAGACCTTATCAAAGGCCTTCTCTCGGTTTACTTCTTCAGTGGCAGCAAGGAGAATCTCTCTAGTGAAGGCAGGAAAGATGGAGTCATACAGACATGGGTATGGATACAGATATAGAGAGCAACCTTAATGAGGTGGTAACAGCCATTACCTTTGCCATATTCTATTGGTAAGTAAGTAACAGGCTTCACTTGTACTCAAGAAGAAAAGATCAAGGTGGACATCCCAGTACTCTGGGAAGCTAAGGCAGGAGGATCAAAAGTTCAAACCCAGTCTGGGCAACTTACCAGGACCCTTTCTCAAAAATAAAAAACACAAAAGGTCTGGGGATTTAAGTCAGTACAAAGGCCCTGGTGGGTTCAACCCCCAGTACCAGAGAGGGGGACAGGTTATCAAAAAAGAAGAAGGGAGGAGAGGGGCCTACATTAAAGGTTCACCTTAGGGTATACCAGCCACAAAGATTAGTTTTGGCAGCAATGTACCATGTAAGTTAGGTATGAAATGCAAACCAAGGAGACAGGTGAGATACCATTGTGGGTGTTATTGTCGTCGATTTAACCAAAAATGTGTAGTTGTCATCACAACAGAATCATATGTGGAATCTATGAGGTAAGGATTTTCATAATTCTACAGGCATTAAAAAATGTCAGGCCAGGGATTTAGCTCAGTGGTGCTGCGCCTGCCTGGCAAGTGCAAGGTCCCGAGTTCAATTCCAAGTATCAGGAAAAAAAAGTAAATATTTTGTTTTTAGAATTTGGTAGCAAATTACCCTATCACACAGCAACACTTTCTCAACTTAATTTCCAAGTTTTTCCAAAAGGCAAAGAGACTTGTTCCTCCATTTACAATTTTCAAAAAAAGGAGATGGCCACATGGCCTATTGGTCTAACAGTGATCTCATTGTTACTGTTATTTTCTGATCACTCTCCGTGTATGGTTTTAATTTCCTCATCTACATTATAATCTTATTTTGGTGTCTTCCACAATGCTTAGTACTTTGCTAACAATGTCCTTCCCCCTCAGTGTTACCCAGTGCCCTAAAAGTCATGTGAGTCAGGGGTTTCGTGTTGGCCCTGAAAGTTCTGTTTATTATGCTGCAGTAGAGTAGCTAGGTAAGTGTTCCTTCTACAATTTTTGTGTAATAAAACTCCCTTGTGTAATTAAGAGCTTCCCTTTGCATTTTCTCACATGATATGAAAATCCAGTGATGAAACTTCTCTTTTTTCCGTATTTCATGACTTCCACAGACTCAGACCATTTCTTTCCAAATAACAGGATGCCTTTTCTAGAAATATCTCTAGTTGCTCCATATTCAGGCCATCGAAAAAGGAGAGAGGGGAATAAGATGGTCCTTACAAATGAGAATTTGGGGATTTCCTACCAAACTTCCAGGATCAGCAAGGGGAAACTGAATAGACAGTAAAGGAGGTGATGAATGCCAGTCACAGCCCCTATCACCTGGTATGGCAGCCTGAGGCTATAAATCATCCCCTCCTCCTACGTTTCCCATGAGGAAGAGAGGACCACCAATCTGTGATCTCAGCAAGGGGTTAGTTTTAAGCTTTAGCTCTTTCTGCCCCTGGAAGAGTTGTTCCCCAAACTTGTTTGGAGAAGGGGACCAATGTAGCGTAGATAGTGAAGTATGGGAAACATCAAGATGTACTCTCCTGATTCCCTTTTAAAACGTGCCACTTCCTGGCTACAAGCAGAGTGACTTTGCTCATTGGCCTTGCCTAGCTTCCTCAGGGGTTGCTTCAGCTTTCTAGAAGAGGCAGCCTGAGGAATACCTGAGCAAAATGAACACAGTCAAAGGGATACTCCCAGCTGGCAGGTGGAGCACACTTGTAATCTCAGCATTCTGGGAAGCTGAAGCAGGAGGATCATAAGTTTGATCCCAGCTTAGAAAATTTAACAACTTAGCAAGAGCTTGTCTCAAAAAAAAAAAAATTAGGGCCAGGGATTTAGCTCAGTGGTTTCACTGTCTGGTGCACAAGCTCAAGGACCCGAGTTCCAAACCCAGTACCAAAAAAGAAAAAAAAATTAGACAATGGGATGAGGCTCAGGGCAAAGGCCCTAGACTCAATTTCCAGTACCATCCCCCAAAATGGGAGGTGGACACTCCTCCATCTTTATTAAAGACTACTGGTTGATTGGTTTTTTGAGACAGGGCCTCCTTATGTAGTTCAGGCTGGCCTTGAATTCACTATGTAGCCCAGGCTACAATGCCAGGTGTTTTCAGTTTTCTGAGACATAGTCTCACTACATTGTCCAGGCTGGCTTTGAACTGAAGATCCTCCTTCATTTAATTCCTAAGTACTGGGATTACAGATATCCACCACCATACCCAGTCAGTTATGTGTAGTTTTTTATTTCCATAGGATTAATTCCAAGGATGCTATAGACTGGACTTTTACATCCTTTTCACCTTGTTATGGTGAAACCCTACTCCCCACTGTGAGGAACAGGGTTAGAGTAGAGTCCTCATGATGGGATTAGAAAAGACAGGAGCAAGAAGGACAGGAGAGAGCTTGCTTCCTCTCTCCCCATCACAGGAAGAGACAAGAACACAGCCATCTGCACCCCAGGAAGAGCCCTCACAATACTCTGCACCCTTACACGCTGATCTCAAACTTTCCAGTCCCTAGAACTCAAAAGTAAATTTCCAGGCGTTGGTGCCATAGGCCTGAATCCCAACACTTGGGAGGCTGAGGCAGGAAGATTGCCTTGAGTTCAAATACAGCCTGGGCTACATAGTGAGTTCAAGGCCAGCCTGAACTACATTGAGAGACCTTGTCTCAAAAAAAAAAAAAAGTAAATTAACTACCAGGTCTATGGTATTCTATTCTAACAGTGAAAATTGGCTAAAGGTAATCCCATAACACACTGTTTTAAGAAATTAAAATAAATTATGCATTCTTTTGCAGAGACTGGGGTGCTCTGAAGCACATTTCTAAGTATCTAGGTTTTTTTCATAAAACTCTAGGTAATTTAATGACTCCTATGTCTCAGATACAAATTTCTTTTTTTTTTTTTTTTTTTTTTGAGACAGGAGTCCCACTGTGTAGCTTAGAATGGCCACAGACTCACTATGTAACCCAGCTTGGCCTCGAATTCATGGCAATCCTCCTGTCTCACAGGCTCCCAAGTGCTGAGTCAGTTAAAAATTTCAAGAGAAAAAAAAAAACTATTTTAGAGGTCTGGAAAAATGCTCTAACTGAGTGAATTTCTTTAGTATGTTCCAGGAGGAGATAGACAGTGATCCTAAAGATCTACACTCCATGGTCCCGCTCCCATCTCCACCTCAAAAATTCAGTATGATTTCTGAGTTAAGCAGAAGAGATAAGAGTTAAGTTTTTGTTCTAGTTAGATGTTGCAGGAAAGTGGAGACTCAGAGTCAAAGTAAAATAGTGTTACAGATACCAAAGAAATAGTCTTTGTATACACAATTTTGTGGAATAATATTCTTTGTTGTTGTTTCTTTGGTTAGTTGGGGGTTTTTTGTTTTGTTTTGTTTTGTTTTTTGAGATAGGATCTTGCTATGTAGCTCAGACTGGCCTTGAACCTACTACGTAGCCCAGGCTGGCCTCAAACTCCTGGTGATCATCCTGCCTCAGCCTCCCAAGTGCTGGGATTACAAGCATGACTGTGGACTAATATTCTTACTACACTTACTAACCATTTATTAAGCCATTTTATACTTACTATGTGTAAAGGACTATATGAGAGAAATATATATGACATATCTCCAGTAAGCTAGTTTTTAAAATAGCAAAGTGAATGCACGGTAGCAACAAGTCATGAAAGAAGGCCACCGGTGCAGTGGTAGTGAACCTTTGGCACTCATGCTGCTGTGAGCTGTTTGTATCATTGAAAGCTCTAAACAGTTTGCTATAACTGCTCCAGTGATTGGGTGGACCTGAAAGAAGAGGTGAGTCTGAAGCAAATCATATTCCTGATGAGTTGAGAAGACCGTCAGGAGTCATTTCTGTGAAGTAAAGTTCATGCATTTCCTTCATAGGTTTATCTGGACATGGATGTTAGAACATGTTCCTTCATAAAGTAATCTCTGCCTATTCCAGCAGTAAATAGTCTCTCCTTTTTTCCAGCTGCTATGGTACTTTGTTTTTGCCATGGCACTTATTTTAACTCATATTACTAGCTTTTCTAGAAAGTGCTTTCTGAATAATCTCATCATCATTGCTGGGTTTTTCCTGTCTCCAAGATTTTTGAGAAACTTCATCTCAGGAAATGGGGTTTTTCAGGGTGGCAAAGATGATTTTTGCAATAAATTTGATCATTATGTACTGCAAATATGTACTAATAAAAATATAAATTTAAAAAGATATACAATACCACTTTGTCCATAGTTTTTTTGTTGTTTTTTTTTGAGACAGGTTCTTGCTATGTAGTCCAGTTTGGCCTCCCAGTGCTTGGATTACAGGCATGCATCACCATGCCCAGTGCTAGTTTATTTTAAAACTATGAATTTTTAAAAAATCTTTTATTGGTACATTTTAGGTATACAATACATTTACATTTATCATTTGGTGCTGGTACCTGTACATGATGTACCTTGGTTCTTATTTTCTTCCCCATTACCTGCGTGCCCTTCACCCGCTCCACCCTTCCCTACTTACATGGATTTCATTTCCATTTTTTTCTTTTCTCAGAATTTTTCCTTTCCCTTCTATCATTTCCCCTTCCCCTCCCACCACCCCTACACCTTTGGACCTTTTAATATTTCAAATTATCAATTATTCATTTTAATCATTTTAACCCCTA
>NW_004624792.1:2119423-2157075 GCF_000247695.1 Heterocephalus glaber | reverse complement strand
TGCCTGTAGGATTTTGTTCTTCTGTTGGGTTTCTGGGATCTTGACTATTATATGTCTAGGTGTAGATTTTTTTTGATTGTGGCTAGGTGGAGTTCTATATGCCTCACTTATCTGTGTGTACAATTCTCCACCTCTGTCTGGGAAGTTGTCTGCTATTCTTTTTTTTTTTTTTCCTGCGTTCTTTTATTGGTACATTTTAGATATACCATTCATTTACATTTATCATTGGGTATTTGTACCTGTACATGATTTATCTTGGTTATTTTTTTCCCCATTACTGTGTGCCCTTCACCCCCTCCACCCTTCCCTATTTACACAGACATCATTTCCATTTTTTTTTCTTTTCTCATAGTTTTTCCTTTCCCTCCTTTCCTTTCCTCTTACCCTCTCTACTCTTACTTCTGTGAACAGTTTTTATATGTCAATTGTACTTCCTCCTGTTTTTTTCTTGGACTCCAATCATTTGTATGTTATTCTTCTTTGCATTATCTAGCAGCTGCTGAATTGATTTCTGATGGTCCCTTACTATTTTTAAGAAATCTCTGTTTTCATGGTCCTTCACCTCAATCCTGTCTTCTATACCTGATGTTCTATCTTCAGATTCTCTTAATCTACTCTGCATGCTTTCAGTGGAGTTTTTCATCTCCTGGATATCTGTTTGAATCTGTTTCATGGGTTCCGTTTCTTTGTTATGTTGGGCAATCATGGTTTCCATTTCTTATGCTGGGCATTCATCGCTTCCAGCATGATTCTGAGCTCATCTATTTTTTTTATCAGTTTCTGTTCTAGGGCCTCTCATCATGTCTTTCACTCTGCTCACCATCTCTGTAGTTATCTAGGAGATTATTTCTGCTTTGAATTTTTCTAGAGCCTCATTCATCTGTTTTGTTAGTTCCTCTGCTATCAGTTCAGGGTGTCCAGGTGGTTGATTATCAGACTTTTCCACCTCATTTCCTCCAGAATTTGCCTTTTGGTGGGTGGAAATCTGAGTTTGTGACTTGCTTAAATGTCTTCTCATTTTTGTTTTTAGTACTATCCTTGGTTTAGTTCCTGGGTTGATATTTTGAAGTTGCTTATTGTAAGTACTTTCGTTGATGTATTATTATTTTTTTTTTTTTGGTACCGGGGATCGAACTTGGGACCTTGCATTTTCGAGGCAGGTGGCTGAACCACTGAGCTAAACCCCCGTCCCCTTCGTTGATGTATTTAAAACCCTTATGGAATGATTGCTTTTCAGAGGTGTCTTCCAGATATAGCTGGTCTTTAGGTTTTGAGTCTCTAATGGCTCTCAGGCTATCTCATTTTTATTATACCAGGAAGGACAACTGATTAGATCAATCACAACACCTTAGCCCAAGTGATGCAATCAGCAACACCATAGCATCAAATACATCTTAAAGAATAGTAGTTATTAATCTATTACCTTTAAAAATGAAGAGCCTCCTTCAGGGTATGTCTCTGCTGTCACAATAGACAGCATGGGCAGCAGTGTGCAGTTATAAGTCAATGAGTCTCAGTAAGCTAGTCCCAGACCCATGATATTCAGGCAGATTTCTTCCTGCAAGTCCCAAACTGAGCTCCCTGTCTTCCTGCAGGGTTGCACTCTGCAAGGTTCTATTGCAGGTTTCAGCTGCCTTTCCCCTGAAGAAAGTCCAGGTTCCGATGGGAGCTAATGATCCCTGCAACTTACCCATCACAGTGGTCTGGTGTGCCTTCATTGTAGAGATTCTCTTCACTTTTCCAGTGGGCTAGTTTTCATCAGGGAAGCCTGAGAGAGGCTGTCTCTCTGTTCACTTCTGCAGCTCAGGACAATGGCTTTTATGTCCCCCTGTGCCTCTACAGTGTGGAACCAGGTAGCTGCACAGTCAGAAGGCCAGAGGCAGCGGGGTGGGATGGGGTGGGTGTTGGGGCCTGTTGTTGGAGGCACCCATGTGGCCAAGCTGTCGGCTGGTGGGCGTGCTGGTGTGTGGGGGGGTCCTCTTCACTCTGTCTTGGACACAAGCTGGTGGAGCAAGCTGGAGGAAGCAGGTCCCAGTCAGGCTACAACCTCTCGTCCCCACTCGTCCCCACTCGTCCCCACTGGGCCCCACTGGGCCCTGCTCAGCCAAAGTCTGGATTAAACTTTTTAATTGAAAATTTATTTTCTACTGAGGAAAAGTAAACTTTTTATTAAAGTATGACTTATACAGAAATGTGCACAAATACTAGAGGGCCTGTTCAACCAAGACTTAGATCAAGAAATAGAACATTTTCAGCACCCTAAGATCTGTACATTTTCCCATAGTCTCCTTCCTGCTACTCTTGGAGTTTTTTTCTTCCTCTTTTTTTTGGGTTAGACAGGATCTCCCTGTATAGTCCAGGCTGGCCTTGAACTCAGTATATAGCCTAAGCTAGCTTTGAACTTGGAATTGTCTTACCTCAGCCTTCCAATTGCTGAAACTACAGTTGTGTGCCGCCATGCCCGGCTACTCGTGGAATTCTAACACTACTGATTAGTTTTGCCTGGATTTAAATATTATAAAAACAGAATCATACAGTATTGTAGTCTGGCTTTCTTTCAAAAGCATTTAATTTAGCCAGGCATAGTGATGCATGCCTATAATCCCAGCATTTGGGAGGTTCAGGCAGGAGGATGTTGGTGAGTTGGCCTGCCTGGACTACATGGCAAAACCCTGTGTCGTCCCCCCCCCCCCCATGTAGTTTGATTTTGGAATTTAGAAACAAAAACAAAGACACTGTGTTTATCACTATTTTGGAATTGTTAGAATGACAAAGAGTTGAGATCTGAGACTATAGATAGTGTTAAGCAGGTTGTTCCTTTAAAAATGACTCACCAGTTAAATGTATTCCAGGTTCTTTTTGCCTTGAACAAAGAATTGAACCATACAAGCTAAAAACAATGTCAAAAGTTCCTGGGGATTGAACCCAGGGCCTTATGCATGCATGTAAATCATATGTTATACCACTGAGCTGTATCCCTGGGTTTGAAATTTATTCCTTTTTTTTTTTGAGACAAGAGTCTCACCATGCAGTTCAGGCTGGCCTTACTCATTATGTAGTGCAGGCTGGCATCAACTCATGGTGATTCTCCTGCCCCAGCTTCCTGAGTGCTGGGATTATAAGAATGTGCCATCACACAGGACTATTTACTCTTGAATGCACTGTTAAGAAAGGCAAACATCATTTAAAATCACTAATGAGCTGGGCACAGTGGTGCACACATGTATTACCCGTGCTCTGGGAGGCTGAGAAGAGGATTGCAGGTTCGAGCCAAGCCTGGCCTCTTAGAGACTTAGCAAGACTGTCTCAAAATTTAAAAATGGGCTAGGGATGTAGCTTAATTGTGAAGGTCCTAAATTCAGTCCCTAGTATCCCTCCCAAAGCAAGCAAGCAAACAAGCAAAAAACTCCCAAAAAGCACTGTCAGTGTATATTACTGTATTATGAAAATATGCTGCAATATATATGTGTGCTTTTTATTTGTATATTTGTGCTTCTCTACTTTGACTTATTTTGATTTTTGACTGAAGTTTCAACTAGTGGCTAAAGATTCTAAATCAGGTTAAATAAGGTTAAATCTTGAAACAAAGTTATTTACGTGGCAACATTGTTTTGATAGTCTGTTCAGCTATAAGAAATGTTTAACACCAGATAGCTGAATAGAGGGATGATGTCAGTATAATGTGGAAATTGTTTTGGATTACAAAATAGGGTAAATGTTTGATTTTTAAAGAACATTATTACAATAAAAGACCTTGCCTTTAATCCCTCTCACCACCACCACCCCCCTTCCATTTTTGTTGCCACTTTCTGAAGCAGTTCTGGAATCCTACTTTTGTGTTGTCTTTATTTGCATTGTGGCTGCCTGGATGTGCTGAACTGATTCAAAACACTTTCCTCTTGTGGTCATTTTGACTTTGGAAAAAAGCCACAAAATTCACACTGTGAGATCTGGTGAATAAGATGACCGAGGACACACTGTTTAATGTTTTTGACAGAAAGTGGGGTAAACGTTTGATCAACATAGGTAGATCAAAAAATACTGTGAATATTCAAATTTAAAATGTTATTACAGTAAAAGGCACTTTGCCATTAATCTTCCTTAAAATGTTCCCCCTTGCTTTGAAAACACTTATCTCATTGTTTTTGACAATGTATCTTTTACTGTAAGTTTTTTAGTAATTTAAATGTTCACTGTATTTTTCAGTCACCCAGTGTGTGATTTTTTTGGTTTTTGCTAAATATTCAGTTTTTGAATTGTCTTACACTCTATTAATGGCATCTTTTGGTGAGTAAAAGGTCTTAATCTTAATATCTTCTAATTTATCAAATATATTCCACGATAGCAATCCTTTCCCTTTCGTTTAGTGCTTTTTTTTTTTTTTTTTTTGGTACCAGGGATCGAGCTCGGGTCCTTGAGCTTGTGGGGCAGGTGGTGGAACCACTGAGCTAAATCCCTAGCCCCTGTTTAGTGCTTTTTTTTGTTAAGAAACCTTTGCTTACTGCAAAACTTTGAAAGTATTCAATGTATTTCCTTTTCAAATCCATATTGTTTTACTGTATACACTTAAATCTGCAATCCATCTGGACTTGATTTTTGTTTATGAAGTGAGGTAGGGAGTGAGGATTCATATCCAGTTGATCCAGCACTACTTATCGAAAAGTCCATCTTTTCTATTTTCCTTTCTCCGATTTTTTTTTTTTTTTTGAGATAGGATCTCCCTGTGTAGTTCAGGCCAACCTGGAACTCACCATGTGGCCTATGTGGCTGACCTCCAACTTGCAGCAATCCTCTTGCTTCAGCCTCCCAAGTGCTGGGATTATAGGCATGTGCCACCATGTACAGCTTGTATGTTTTTAATTAATACAACTTTATAATTGTTTTTAATGTCTTGTAATTCAGCTTTAAACCTCAAAATCGCTTAGGTGTTTTTGTTTTTTCTTTATAAATTTTAGAATGTAATTTGTTAGTTTTATAAGAAAAGACTTCTGGAATTTCACATCAGCTCTAATGATCAAATTGAGGATAAATTGATAGCTTGGCAACATTGAGGATTTTTTTAGACATTGAGCGTTTCAGTTCGTAAGTACGGTATATTCCACCATTTATTTGGGTTTTTCTTTTTAATATCTGAGAACAGTGCTTGGAAGACTTAATATCAGACCTGAGATTTGTATAATATCTGTACTCATTAAGACAGTATTAATAGTGATGCAAGTGTTGTATACATAACCCTGTGGAAAAGACTAGGGTCTTAAGCCAGAAGTATCAGTTTATGTTTCATCTGACAACTACTTTTAGAGTAAACATTAGCCAAATGTGGTGGTGCACACCTGTATCCCAGCACTCCGGATGTGGAGGCAGGAGGATGGAAGTGAGTTTAAGATCAGCCTGAATTACATAATGAGGCCCTGTCTCAAAAAATAAACAACAAAATAGAGTACAAATAGGTGTGTAGTCTTTGGTATAATTTTACCCTTCCTTTTCCACAGGTGTGGACCATGTTTGAGGATTGCCCCAGCATTCAGTTCTATGAGTAATAAATATCCACAGGCTGTTTTCTTGGAGGTAGATGTACATCAGTGTCAGGTAAGGGAGAAGAGTCCTTTTAAAAATTTTGAATCCGCTTTAAATTCAACACTAATACCATCCATTAATTATCTCTTAATGCACATAATTATTCCTTAGAATATAAGAAAATGCTGGGCAGGTGTGTTGGTGCTTGCCTATAATTCCTGCACTCAGGAAGCTGAGGCAGGAGGATCGCCACAAGTTTGAGGCCAGCTTGGGCTACATAGTGAGTTCAAGGCTGGTCTGAACTATATAACAAGACCCTGTTTCAGAAAACCAAAGAAAAAGAAAAACCACATATCATTTTGACTACATTAGTTAAGAAAGGTAGCACATTATTAATCATTTCAGGTTTGTGTAAATGTTTTTTGATGTAAAATTAATATATATTACACTCTACAAATCTATAAAAATTTCTTGTACTACTGAGGTATTGAGTAATTATAAAGTTATGACAGGGAATTCTTGGTTATAGTTTGATTTGAATTGGTCATTTTGTTAGTCTTACCTGCAAAGCTGTATATTCAACAGAAACTAAAATATTGATTACTGTTGAGACTCAGTTTTGTAGATGTTACTCTGATGAATTATTTGGAATGGCTATATGAGTTCTGCATTCTTGTATGTAGAAATATGGGGAATTGCTAGGGAGAAAAGAACTTTGAAAGACTCCTTCATATACTAGTCTTTTATTCTAAGGAACCACTTTGCAGTGCTATAGCTATTTTTTTTCAATGAGGCTTTGTTTTTGCTACATTTCTGATTGTGGAAAAATTTTACAATATTAAGTAGTAATTTGGAGATTTAGTATAAGTTCTACATTATATTTTTATGTTTTAGTACTTACACTGGACTGAATCACTGGACCTTATATTAAGGACAGTATTCAATGTGTCTAATCTGAAACTGCTTTCTTCTAGAACAGTACTCTCTGCTATGGTGGCCATTAGTCACATGTGTTTTTTGAGCCCTTGAAATGTGGCAAATCCAAGTTGAGATGTTCTCAAGGTGTAAAATATACATTGGATTGTCAAGACTTCTGAAAGAAACAGTATAAAACATTACATTATCTTTAATGTTGATAACGATGAAGATGCATATATTTTGTTCATTGAAGTAATAAGACTGGTTTTACCTGTTTACTACTGTCTTTTTTTTTTTTTTGGTACCTGGGATTGAACTCGGGTCCTTGTGCTTGTGAGGCAGGCGATGGAACCACTGGGCTAAATCCCTGGCCCTACTGTCTTATTGATACTAGGAAAATTTACATATATAGCTCATAGTTGTATCTTTTATTTCTTTTGAACACTGTTCTGATAGGTCAGTCATCGTTATTCCATGAGTTATTGCAGAAAACATACTTAGGTTATCTTTGTGCTTTTTTTTCCTTTAAATGGTATACAGGCCGGGTGCGGTGGTGTGTGCCTGTAACCCCAGCACTTAGGAGACTGAGGCAGAAGGATTGCTGCAAGTTCAAGGCCAGCCTGAATTACAGAGCAAGATCCTGTCTCAAAAAAATAATATAGCCTGGGATTTAGCTCAGTGGTGCTGTGCCTGACTTGCAAGTTCAAGGTCCTGAGTTCAATCCCTGGGACCACAAAAAACAAAAAGCAGCAGCAACAACAAAAATAATATAGTGGTATCTTTTCATAGTGTTTGAATGTGTAAGGTGACACATTTGTTTTACTATTCTTTTTTTTAATATTTGTCATAAAAATTTGGAGCCATGATACTCTAGTTACTGTTCCTAGTTTCCATTTGGTATAAAATTGTAGAAATAGGACTTTATTTATTTATTTACTTACTTATTTACTTATTTTTTGAGGTCTCACTATATAGTTCAGGCAGGCCTTGAATTCCATGTAGCCCAGACTGGTCTTGGACTTGAAATAATCCTTCTGCCTCAGCCTCCCAAGTCCTGAGATTATAGGATTGTGCCACCCTGCTCAGCTGGGACAGAATTTTAAAATATAACTGTTGAACCGTATGTTCAGTGAGAGACTAGATGCCATTCTATTAAAGAAGAAATTGAATTGGAGTTGCAGTGCAAAAAGTACTGCTTCCTCTTTATGGGTAGGTTGGCCTTTCTCAATTGTGTACTTCTTTCTGGTGGCTGTGGTTTGTATTGGATTATCAATATCCTGTTGTTCCTTTTGAAGAGCTGTCTGATAAGAAGTACAGTTCTGTATTAGAAGCTAAGTGGATGAAGTATTTCATAGTAACAATGATTTTAAAAAACAGGGTGGGGACTGTTCTTTATTGTGAGTGTAAGAGTCATGTAGCTGTGGCCCAGTGAAAACTCTCTTTAAGAGAAATAGGTCTGCTTTTCCCTAAATAACAATATATTTTACATGTTTTTAGTTTATGCTTAGGATATTTAACTACCATAAAGTTATAAAATGAATGTTGAAAATGGTTTAAGTTTTGTTTTAATTCATAGCTCTGTTTTAATTTGCCAATTCTAGGGAACAGCTGCTACCAACAATATATCAGCAACACCCACATTTTTGTTTTTTCGAAATAAAGTGAGAATTGATCAGTATCAAGGAGCAGATGCTGTGGGACTAGAAGAAAAAATCAAGCAGCACTTAGAAAATGACCCTGGAAGTAATGAGGACACAGATATTCCAAAAGGCTATGTATGTAGACCAAAAAGTAAAATGTTCTACTCCTTGGCTCTGTATGTAAAGTGACTTACGAATTTTAATGTGTAACCATTATATAATGAATTGCTTTTATTGCCACTCATTTTCTATGTAGTATTCTTTTTAGGTGCATTTCCTCTTTCCTGGCAGTCTACTTTTTAAAAAAAATTCTAGTTTTAAATTTTGTTGTAGAGTAAAATGTGACTTTAGTATCACATGTTTTCTTAAGAGTAAGTTATTTTACACAGTAACTTAAAACCTGAAGAACTTAAAGGATAGTATTTGAAAAATGCATGGTGTAGACAGTAGTACTATAAGCCTTTATAGTTTGAGAGCTGTTGAGGAAGGAAGCAAAATTCAAGAATAATATGTAGTGGCAGCAGATTTGTTTATGCAAACTGGTAGATTCTGCATAGTAAAAATTATGTAATTTCTTAATTTTTCTGGTTAGTAAGTTACTGCACGGCAAATCAAAGAGTAAATTTCTGTGAGTCTTAAATTCATGGTGAATAAGGAGAAACCTCACTTATTGTCAGGTAAATACAAGAAATTATGTGGTGGTGGAGGAAAGTGTGTGTCAAAAGGGTAACATGATACTGACATTATTTTGAGTTGGGAAAGTACAATTAGTATTTCTTTAAAATAGAACTGTAATTTAAAGTTGTAGCATCAGTTAGAAAGTATGAATATGTTTAGGTCAGGGTTGATAATTACCAAACAAGGCCCTTTTATGCATGTCATACAAAAACCAATCACTGAAATAAGTTTGGCAAAAGAAAGTTTATGCACAAAGCAGCAGCCAGAGTGTGGAGACAGAGCGTATCTCAAGTCTGCCACTCCAAGGATAGGTTTTAATGGTAATTTATGGGATAAAGAAGCAGGATCATCTATGGTTTAGGGAAAAGTGATTGGAGGTAAGAAAAAGTGAAGTAATTGGTGGTCTCTGCATGTGTAATCAAACTCACTTTCTGTAGGACGTAATTCAGAAAATGAAGGTGTTACTATGATCGGAGGGCAGACAGGAAAGTCACTCATCAGACACTTGTGCAGGCTCAAAAGTGAAGCATCAGTGGTTTCAGCTGATATAAACTAAAAAAAGCTGCCTCCAAGTTTCTGAAAAATAACTTAGGCAATTATTGGCATCATCACATTAGAGGTGTTATCTGTAGCAAAACTAGTGGCAGCCTAATATTTTGTAATTTCATGGTCACCACCTCTTTTTGTTTTAGTCTGTATAGCTTTCTATTCTGAGTCAGATGCCATTGTTCTGAGACTTGACAGTTCCCTCCATCTAGGAATCATGCCTTGGTTAGACTTTTTAAGATGTCTCACAGGACCCGATGTTCTATAAAACATCTCATACAAGAATTGGAAGTGATGAACTTATTAGGAAAATACTTAGCAGTAAGGAAAGAGCTCAACTCCAGTCTGATTTGGATGTTCTAAAGGAAATATGGGAGCTTAGTAGAATCAGAGAAATAAAAAGTACAGAGATGGCTAGTGTTAATGAGATGAGGGCTGCAGTGCTGGTTAGCTGGCAGTTACCATGGCTAGAGTTCTATCTTCTCAGAGTCCTAGAGTTGGAGGTCTTCTTTTGATGATTACATTCTTGGTATCTCAGTTACTTTCTGATTACTGGGTCAAAATACCAGACATCCACAAGTTTAAGAAGAATAGGTTTATTTTAAAGCAGTTTGTAGAAGTTTCAGCCAGCTGGCCTCAGGGTAGGGTGACATGGCAAATGGGCATGGCAGAGGAGAAAGAGTTCATGGTGTGGCAGGCAGGAAGAAACAAGCCTTGTTGCTACTTTCTTTCCATTTGTATGCCATTCAGGCTTCAAGCCTATTGGTTGGTGCCACCTAAACCTAGGGTGGACGTTCCCTCCTTGTAAATCCATCACCCACACCCAGAATTATGCTAAACTAATCAGTGGACTAATCTAGTAACATACCCACATCCACGATCCAACCACCTCCTAAAAGCCCCACCTATGAGCTCCTGAAGCTTTGAGGGGACATCTAGACACAAGCCATAACACTTGGGAATGGTTTTCAGGTCCTTGGCAGATACTTCTGAGCCACAAGAGAGGCATATTCATACTTGTAAGGCCTAAGAGAAGGTTGTGGCCTATTGAGCTTGGTTTCAGTGGCACTTTTTGGAAAATTTTGGAAATGACTTAACTATAAACTGTTGTGTTTACATCTTTTTAGTTTTTTCCTTTTATTCCTAAGGATATGTGCATGAAAAAGCCTAATATGCTCAACCGTTCAAATGTTAGCTACAGGAATACTTGTTCACATATCAGCCAATGTGATACCAGTGTTTTGGCCTCAGGAAATAAGAAGAGGGAAAAAAAAGTTAGTTTTTATGCAGATATGGATAAAATGTATAAAACTAGTAAAAACATTTTTTTCCATTCAACTAATTTTGGTCTTACAGGGTTATTAAATATTTAAAACTGGTAAATCTATTTTCAGTAGTATCATTATTCTTAAAACAAATAGAACTTAATGATAGTCACCAAATGAAAATATATTATCTTAAGTAGATTTAAGTGTAAGCAGTGTAAAAATGTATTCACAATTTTTTGTAAAATTATGGGTTCTTTTCTTTTGTTTTAAAGAGAATCAGACCCAGGATCTTTTGTGTACTAGGCAAGCAGTCTACCACTGAGCTACATTCCTAGTGTAAGAAAAGGTTTTTATGAGCATAATGGCTTGCTGTATGTATGTATGTACATATGTATCTATGTAGAGATAGGGTCTTCTTAGGTAGTCCAGGCTAGCCTTAAACTCACTGAGTAGCTCAGGGTGGCCTAGAACTCCTGACAATCCTCCTGCCTCAGCCTGCAAGTGCCGATAACAGATGTGCACCACCTCACCCAGCTTTGACTTTTAGTTTTTATAAATGTTTTCTGAAGTTTGGAAAAACTGAAAACATTACATCTTTTGTTTCTCACATTTGTTAAAAGTAGGTCTTAGGTAGTATGGCTTCAAATAGCCTCCCTCATACCTTCTCAATTAAGTCTTCCTCTCTCTGCAGAAATATGAATGCCAGGCACTCTTGGTTAGAACTTACATTGGCTTGTGTTTTCAACTTTAGATGTGTTACTGTATTTCAGTATTTTAGGACCTTTGAATGCTAACCTTTGGCCACAGATTTGTCACATCTATCAAAATGAAATCAGACTTTATATAATCCTAATTTATGTAATAAGTACAGAAACATTTGTAACACAAAAGTGTATAGAGTCTTTTCTTACTTTCCTGTGTGTCTTCTGATGGATTTTTCCTACTCCCTACCAATAAAAAAAATTTTTTTTGAGGTAATGATTTTTAAAAGTCTAGAGCTAGTACAATAGGCCATGTATACCATTTACCTATGTTGTCTAATTGTAAATGTTTTCTCCTTTTTCACTTCTTCACTAGCCACATTTCATTTTGGCAGAATCCTTTATGAGTAAGTTATAGACAACTTGATGGTGGTTCATCTTTAAATATTTTAATGTAGCTAATGTCCTTAGGAAAATATTTTCCTATTACCCATATCATTATACTCCTAACACACTTAATATTGCTAAGTACAGTACTTCCAGTTTCTTACATTCAGATTTCCTTAATTATCTCCCAGATGTTCTTTATAGTTGTTTTTCCTCAATTCAGGATCAATAGGTAAGGTACTGTGCATATTTTCAGAATGTCAGTTTGCAGTTAAGTCAAATATGCAATTTAATGCTGGTTTCCCCAAGCTTTGTTGTATAACAAAATACTTTAATATAATTATCTAAATGTGATTTTTTTTTTATGTACCTCAAAATAAAAGTTATTTTGATCAAAGCACCCATTTAAGCTGGATATGGTGACTTAGGCCTATAATCCCAACAGTCAGGAGGCTGAGGCAGGAGGACCTCAAGTTAAAGGCCAACCAAAAATACATAGTGAGATTCCCTGAATAATTAGGGACCTATACTAGTGTATTATCACCATTTTGATATTTAATTTGACATGCAAAAATGTTCAGTCTTTCAGAACTATATGTGTGTATATTAGTATTCTCTGGATGAAAAATATAATGATTCTTTGTCATAGAAATATGAGCAAGTGATCAGTATATGTAGTAATACTTTGTAACTTTAAAAATAGTCCTTGTTTAGTAGATTAAATGGATGATTTTCTTAAAGATAGTTTACAGAAATCAACTTCACTAGAAACTGAAACAGAACATGTACACAGACCATTCACCATAGAGACATAGAAGAAATAGTAAGAGCTCTTCCATAAAGTTCCATGTGATTTCACAGGTGAGTGTTGCCAGATTTTTAAAAATCAGGTGATCTAGTGTTACAATAAGTACTTAAGACCATAAATAAAGGAAAAAATCCTCAAAATTTCTTTTTAAAGTAACTATGAGATTCCAGAATCTAACAATGTATGTACCAAAAAAGAAAAGTCGCTGGCCAGTGTCAATTACAAGTATCATTAAAAATTCTTAAAATAAAACCTAACAGTCCAGTAATAGAATAAAAAATATCATCATGAACAAAATTGGATTTATTTGTCATGCAACAAATGTTTGTAATCTGTCATATTAATAGAGCTAAGGAGAAAAATCACAATGTCTAAATATACAGAAAAGGTATTTGATAAAATTCAATACCCATTTATTCCTGAAGTATTGACTAAAATCTTAATGGAGAAAAATGAGAGGCATTCCCACTAGAGTCAGAAAAAAGACAAGCATGACCACTGTCACCACAACTTTTTGCAGTTGTGTTGGAATTATGGAAGTATTGGTGAACACAGTATACAGGAGACCAGGAATATGCTGACACCATAGGGAAGTAACCAGCAAAATCCAGAGTTGTAGGAAATCTATAGCTAACTGATTATAGATTAAAAGATATATGAGACATATTAATTATATACCATGTTTATACATTTTTAATTCTATACTTTTTTTTTTGTGGTATCAGGACCTTGTGCTTGCAAGGCAAGCACAGTGCCACTGAACTAAACCCCTGGCCCATTTTTAATTCTATACTTTGAATATAATAATTTAAAATATTTATGAGAAGTTGAGAACATTCGAACACTAATATTTGATAAGGCATCCTGGTTTAGTTGTGATGAAGCTATTAAGCATGTATGTGTATTTTTAAAGAGCACTTACAGAAATATATGACATTTTCATGAATATAATGAAACGAATGTCTTAATATTTGCTTCAAAACAATTGGGAGGAGAGGTGTAGGATACAGGGGTGGGTAGAGGTGAAATGAATGGGCATGAGTTGTTCATTATGGCTGGAGGTAGAGGATATGTGAAGTTCATTAAATTACTCTATTTGTATATGTTTAATATTTTTTGTAATAAAAAATTGGCCAAGTGTGGTGGTACATGATTGTAATCCCAGAGCTATAGAAGGCTGAGAGAGAAGGGTCTCAAATTTGAACCCTGCCTGAGCAGTCTAACAAGATTCCGGTTTAAATTAAAAAGTACTGTAAAAAGGGCTAGGCATATAGCTCAGTGCAAAAGCTCTAAGTTCAATTCCCAGTACAAAATCTGTCATGTCCTTGCTATTCGTCTTAAATTTAACCTTTAGATAAGTATAGGCTTGAAGAGTCTATGTCCACTAGGATAGGAACACAGGCTTTATTTGGGTCTTAAAGATACTATATTTTGCAAAATTTCTACTATAAAACAGTTACTAAAAAGTGTAAGTCAACATTTTATAATCTTAGTGTTACAGACTTAGTTTCTGCTACCTTATCAAGTAAGGTAAACCTTGGGCCGGGGATTTAGCTCAGTGGTGCCACTGCCTGCCTTGCAAGGGCAAGGTTCTGAGTTTGATCCTGGTACCAAAAAAAAAAAAAAAAAAGTAAAGAAGTATTAGTAACTTTTTAAAGAGTTGTTTTCTTTAAAATTGCTTGATCTGGTGAGAATCACAGATTTAAATTTTTAACATTTTTATATCAAACCAAAATGTTTTGCCTAATGTCTTGATTTAATGTTTTTCAGATGGATTTAATGCCATTTATCAACAAGGCTGGTTGTGAATGTCTTAATGAAAGTGATGAGCATGGGTTTGACAACTGTTTAAGAAAAGATACAACCTTCTTGGAATCTGACTGTGATGAACAGGTAATCGAGTGCATAAGGGTTGTAGGGGGCTGGGGCTTTAGCTCAGTGGCTCTGCTGCCTGCCTCAAAAGTGCAAGGATCTGAGTTTGATCCCCGGTACCAGAAAGAAAAAAAAAATTAAGGCTTGTAGGGATTTTCACTATCACTCTTGTTTCTCATGTTCCCATCTCATGGCTTTTGTCTCTTACCCCAGATGATCACTCATTCCTTTCCTTTTAAAGGTTTCAATTTAATTCCTGTCCTTCTGCCATCCAGACCCACATTCTTTTTCTATTCTTCTGTGCCATGTCAGCAAGTAATTGGGAGGGTGGTGCACTACGGAAAATTGCAGAACTTTTGAATTGGATCCATTGCCAAGTTTGGTCCTTTTGCTCATCCTTGATTTGTGTTTGTGTTTGCCCCTTGCTGGTAAGTTTGTGTTTGAGGAATAGAGACTGATTAGATGACCAGTCCCTCTGTGGCTAGCTCTTCACTCCCAGATAGAAACCTACCATTTTTCCTATGCTTCTCTGTATTGCCCTTTCCACAGAGTAAGTAGGTGTAACCACCTTGATCAAGCTATCTTTTCTTTCATCTGGGTGTTATTTACCTTAATGTACTTTCTTTTCCATTGTCTCTAGCTTGTCCCTATTCTAGTTCATTCTAGTTGTATATTGTCACAAAAGTTATTTCTTCAAATTATATATCTGCCTGTTTCTCTTTCCTAAAAGAGATTCTTCACTGACTTCATGAAGATGTCTTACTGATTTGATCTGTTTTTGGCTTTCCATTCTCATCTCTTGCACTTCACCTGCAGTTCAGTTCTCTATACATATTATACTTACTATTTTTTGACACACAATTATGGGTCCAGTATAAAAAGTAGAGGTGTAATTAAAAGAAATATACTAGTTGTTTTCTTAGACCACAGTGTGATTCTGAAATAATAAATCTAAACCAGAATGTTTATTACAGCTTTGAGAGTATCATTTGCTCTGTATTTCTCATGAATGGTATAATGTGGTAATGTGTATCAGCAGGGCTGATTACAGTCTCCTTGAAATCTTTCTGCCAGGGAAAATCTTTCTGCCTCCCAGGGAAGCATAGATACTTACATCAAACATAATGTTGGCTGGAAAGTTGAACGAATGACTTGCAGCTTCTGAAAGGTGGTTATCCTGGCAGTGTTTTCCATCCCAGTTCCCTTATACGGCTTTCCAGATTCATTTAGTTAAGTAACTTTAGGATGGAGCTTTGGAGGGTACTGTAGAACTATGAAAGTCCCTCCACCTGTCCTTTCCACCCTCCATCCTTTTCTCCCTTCCCTCTTTCTTTTCTTTTTTTCCTTTTTTATTTGTTTGGGATTGAACTCAGGGCCTTGTGCATGCAAAATATGTGCTGTGCCAACTGAGTTAAACCCCTAGACCCAAGAGTCCTATTTTGAGTTTTGGATCAGAGATCATTTGAGGGCTAATCTCTGCATAAATCTGTGCATTGCCTTCAAATTGTTGAGTGATGTGGATAAATGTTAAACCATCCTAGAAAAGCTGTATGCTATAATACATAGTTTAAATTTTAATTTGAGAATTTTATTTGATTTTTTGGAAAGCAGGTTGCTTGCCAGTTTATAGGTCATAGGACCTTAGATTTTTATGCATAATTTTAGTACATTATCTTCATTAAATTTTTTTTTTCGCCTTTCCCTCATGTAAATAATTGATGGTGGTATTTCTCAAATGTCAGTTTAATCAAGTTACTTTCAACTTACTGATTTTCCATATTGCATTGGTTTTGTTAGATGAATTAGGTTTTTCTGCCTAAATTATTTAATTCTACTTGGGTGTTACGTGTATTCGAGGTGTTCAAGAGCTCCTTTGTAATGAAACTTTTTCCTACAGCTACTTATTACTGTGGCATTCAATCAACCTGTTAAGCTTTACTCCATGAAATTTCACGGGCCAGATAATGGTGAGTAAAGTACAACTTTTCTTTAAACTAACTGCTTTGTTAGACCTGTTAGCACATATTTAAAACACTTTATTAAATAAGATCGATATCACTTGTTTTAGGAAGGACTGAATTTGTTTTTTAAAGAATATAAATGAATATTGTGAAATTATTAGGGATTGAAAGTAAGAAAGAAATGGAAATTTTAGTTTATTTCATTTCTAAACTTTAATTTTAAAATTTGTTTCCCATAATCTGCAAACTCCTGAATGTTTCCTTCCAACTCTACATTTCTAGCAACCATTTTTTAGAGGAGAGATTCATTTCAAATTCCTCATATTAAGAACAATAAAATTCAGGCTACAGAGCTTTCTATTTGTGCTCTCTTACTAGTGTTACCTCTATGCACGTTAACATCGTTGTAAAGACTTAAGGGTAAAGTAAAGCATTTTTCCTCACCCTTCCTCTCTTTTCTTTTTCTACCACTGTTGATTTTTTTTGAGGACTGGGGAAGGAAGAGGAGCCTAAGATTTGTTGTTGTGGTTGTTTTAATTGATTGGTAAAAGCAGCCAAGGCTGTATTTGTGAAATACCATTTTCTATTGTGTATTATTCTAAATTTTCACGTTAATAATTTTTGTTAGTAAAATTATGCTTTTATTCTGAAAATGCAGTATAAGCAAATGCTGTAGGAATGACTGTTATATTCTTTAATCAGTCACAAAATATGATTCTTAAATTGTACCCTGAAGTGAAGCACATGTAGTCTTACACAGCACATTCCTGACCTAAAGGTGAAATTTGACAGTTTAAATAACAAAATTTTCCAGTTGTTGACCTGGCTCAAATGTTGTTTCTTTTATGAAAATTTGTTAACCTGTGTACACTGTCAGAATCCATCGCTACCTTCCTCGTACTTCCTCACTAGTCATATGTAATTGAGGATGATGACTCTTTGGTACACATGTCTATATGCATGTGTATATATGTGTTTTGTCCCCCCCCCCCCATTAAGTTTATTGTTACATTTTAGGTATAAAATACAGTTACATTTATCATTGGGATCTTGTACCTTTACATGAGTGTCTTGGTTCTTATTTTTTTCCCCTTTCCCTGCCCTCCCTTCACCCCCTCCACCCTTCCCTATTTGCAATGACTTTGTTTCCATTTTTTTTCTTTTCTCATATTTTTTCTTTTCCCTTCTTTCCTTTCCCCTACCCCTCCCACTTCCCCTACTCCTTTAGACCTTTTCTTCCTATTACACACTATCAATTATACATTTTTAAAATTACAGTATCAAGATCTAGAAGACATAACCACAGATTTTACAGAATTTAAAAGGATATAGAAAGCATATTACAAAAATCTTTTTTGAAATAAATTTGACAACTTCTAAGAAGTACCTTGGAAAACAAATTAATGAAACTGGCTCTACAGGAAATATAAAATTTGAATAGCACCTATTAAAGTATATTCCTAGCTTGAAAACCTATCTATATGACAACAACAGGCTCATATACATTTTAACTGATAAATTATATCAAACATTTAAAGCAGAAAAAAGAAGGAGCATTACTCCCCTCATTTTAGGAAATCAACATTGTGCTACTCGTAAAACTGGATAAAGATAATAGAAAAAAGTATGAACACAGATAGAAATTTGTTTAACAAAACAGACTATTGGAAGTCAGATCTGGCAGTATGTAGAAAGTGGTTTTGTTATAGGGATGGCAGTGTTGGTTCAGCATTGGAAGATCCACCCCCAAAAGTCATCGTTTTAACAGAGGAAAGGAAAAAGCCATATGATCCTGTCCAGTAGTTGGAGGAAAAGTGTTGGACTAAATTCTACAGCTGTTCATGGTAAAAGCATGACTAGAAGAGGAGAGTAGAAGTAGAACAGAACCTTCTCAACAGGTCAAAGATATGTACTCCATACTTCCAGCAAAAACGGCTTCTATGAATGGAGAGGATACAATGCTTTTTCCCTAAGGTGGAGAACAAGGGCAGATATGCCTACTCTTCATTTGTCCATTAAACTTTGATGTATATATGTGTTTTAATCTCCTATTCCTAGGATTTACTATAGTACTTGCTAGGACAAGAAGCCATCAGCAAATGTGTATTGAGGGATTGGGTGAGATTGCCTTTCTGAATACTCAAACTCTTATAAATCCTAACAGTAGAGGGCTCTGAAGGTGTATATATACATATGTGTGTGTATGTATGTGTCTGAAAGTACTGTTACAATGATGAAGGGAGAAAGTGTAAGTATATTTGCAGTTTTTAGTATTTCATTGTATTCTACCCATTTTATAGGTCAGGGTCCCAAATACGTAAAGATCTTTATCAACCTACCCCGATCTATGGATTTTGAAGAAGCAGAAAGAAGTGAGCCAACTCAAGCTCTGGAACTGACAGAGGATGATATTAAAGAAGATGGTATTGTTCCTCTTCGTTATGTTAAGTTTCAGAATGTTAACAGTGTAACTGTAAGTAGTATTTCATTGGAATATATTTAACAGGGTTGTGGGTATTTATAGTGGAGCTTTTTTTTTTTTTTTGTTACCAGGGATCGAACTCGGGATCTTGTGTTTGTGAGGCAGGTGGTGGAACCACTGAGCTAAATCCCTGGCCCTATACTGGAGTTATATGTATGTGTAATGGTCATATCAATAAAAACAACTTTTTGAAAAAATAATTGCACATTTTAGAAAATGACCTAAAGCACTTCTGAATAATAGTGCCTATGATGATTTCAAGTGATATATTATAAATGTTGATAAAAATGCCACAAATTTAAGTATTGAAACCCTCCAAATCTCTTCTACTATCCCTCTCCCTGTTCCTTAGAAAAGAGGGTAAAAGTGTTAGTAATGAATACAGATTAATACCTAGAAAAAGAAAATAGAAACCAGTACAGACTCATTGAAAGAGAACATGTTATATCAAATTGATAAAATATCTTTGTTTTAGTGAAATAATTGTTTTTATAAGCTAGAAGAGTGCTACGGTAGGTTTTCAATGGAGTTTATAGGTTGTACAGTATTAATATGAAGAACTACACTCAAGTTTAGCTTCAAGTATTTGAGGCAGGCAGTGGAACCACTGAGCTAAATCCCTGGGGGCTCTAAGATTTGAAATAGTCTATCCTAGTGAAATTGAGGAAAATAGAACACTTGTTATGAAATACTTTCCTGACTTCATATGCAACATACCCCCAATTAATAACACCTTTTCTTTATTTGTGATGAATTGACACAGATCCTGAAGTAATCTATTGTGATTCACTGAAGATATTTATATACTCAAGATTTTATGTAATGTGTTCTATCTTAATCAAAATTTTAGTGAGTGATTTAAATGATAATAGAAGACATACCAGTTTTTGATGAAAAGTTGGAATCACAGTAATAGTTTTGATCAGAGTCTAATCAAAGACAGTAGAAGAATCTTAAAAGTAATAAATATAAACAGTTGTACTTGGGATCAAGGAACAAATAATTTATAAATAACTAAGTTGAGAGCTGGTTTAATATTTATTATATACTTTAAATTGATGGTAAGGTCAGTTTGAGATTAACTTTTGGTTGCCTCTGAAAACAATAAAAAGTAACCAATGAATACCATCTTGAGTGTGTCAAATCAAGAGAGGCAGTATTATTGGGGGTTTTGTTTTGAGATGGTATTGTTATGTGGTTCGGGCTGGCCTTGAGTTCAGTATATAGCCCGGGCTAGCCTGGAACTAACAATGCTCCTTCTATCTTAGCCTCCTGAGTGCAGGGATTACAGGCATACACCACCATGCCTAGCTCGAGGCAGTATTTTTAGACAACATTTATTCTAGAATATTGGTTTTGTTTTGTTTTGTTTGCAGTATTGGGGATCAAACGCAGGACCTTGTGCTTGTAAGGCAGGCACAGTGCCCCTGAGCTAAATCCCAGGCCCCCTAGAATATTGTAATTTTTAAAATCCATGCAAAAAGGGCTGGAGATGCAGCTTGTTGGTAGAGAGCTTGCCTAGCCATGTACAAGGTCCTGAGTTTGATTTCTTCGCGCTGAAAAAAAAAAAAAAAGTGCAAGTGAACAAGATCCCATATATTTGGAAAGGGTTTATAAGTAAAGCTTCTACTTCTTTCCAAAGGGAGTATTTAAATAGAAAATGTAGAGTCCCGCTTAAAAAATTTACGGAAGCATAGTATATTTTTTCTTGTAATATTCTAGGAGATAGAATGGTTGCATGAATATCAGAAAGATTAACTGCAAAGACTGCTCAGTGAAAACTATGATTTTAATAAAATCAACAGAAATCTGTCCCATTGTAATCATGAATCTCACACTCCTTCAACATTGTCTGTAAAGAATTGTGATTATGACTCCTTTATACTATCACACTAAATTACCATGAACTTGTGTATGTGGGTGTCTTGCCATGATTTCCCTGGAGAAGGTGAATGTAATTTAGGATAGTCCCTATAAAGAACAGAGGATGTTTTTATTAATAATGTAAGGAAATCAGTTAAAAACATGTACATGAAAAGTACTGTGACTAGAAACATGATAATTCTTTTTGTTTTGGCAGATATTTGTTCAGTCTAATCAAGGTGAAGAAGAAACAACAAGAATTTTGTATTTTACTTTTATTGGTACTCCTGTCCAGGCAACAAATATGAATGACTTCAAACGAGTAAGTTTCTTTAAATGATAATGAGAAATAATAGTTTTAAGGAAATAATTTAATACATTTCAA
This sequence comes from Heterocephalus glaber, assembly GCF_000247695.1. The sequence continues at coordinate 2,136,049 of NW_004624792.1, read as the reverse complement.
TAGTCATAATTTTTTTAACCATGAAAATAAAAAATCGTATATCAAGAAACTTAATAAGGTTAAAATTAGAATAAGTTCTCCTAGTCACATTTTGAGATATCCAACTTTAAAAAGAGTCTTTAATGAGTATCGTAGGTCTTAATTATATTGAATGATGTCTAAATAAAAGTAAAAATAGTCTGATTATAGAAAGTGTTTTAGAGTCATGGAAAGAGTAACTTAAATCACTTGAAAGGAGTAGATTTAAAGAAATTTGCTGATTTCAGATTTTGATTTTTGTTATTTCTGGTGAAAACATATTTAAAATTGCTACAATAATTCTGTTAAAAAAGAAGTGAACTCATTATTCCAACATGCTAACTTCCCAAACAATGCCTGTGTACTGAAAGAGTACACTTCAGTATACCTTTACAGTGAACAGGTAGATTTTCTCTCTCTTTTTTTTTTTGGTACTGGGGATCGAACTCAGGACCTTGCACTTGTGAAGCAGGCGGCGGAACCACTGAGCCTGGCCCCTATATTTTTATAATTCTGTATTTTTTTTGTTTTTAGGATGCAATCGTAAAATGTGCAAAAAATGTATAGGATACAGCTAGGTGTGGTGGCGCATGCCTGTAATCCCAGTACTCGGGAGGCTGAGGCAGGAAGCTCGCTGTGAGTTGAAGCCAGCCTGGGCTACATAGTGAGTTCAAGGCCAGCCTGAACTGCATATGGAGAGCAAGACCCTGTTTCAAAAAAACAAAACAAAACAAAAATAGTATATTGGGTACATGGGACTTTGGGAATGAGGACTAGCCCGTGTGGTACATTTTTGGACCAACTTCTAATTGATAGCATTTCTTTTCTTTAGGATGATTCTTAAATATACAAACCCTGAAGTAGCATTGAAAGCTTCTTAGTACCAAACCACAGTTGCTATATACAGTCTTAATGTGTGCAGCACAGGAGACATAGGGTCACAGTGTTTCTGATGGCAGCATCTGGCAGGTGATGCAGGACTTGAGATAGAGGAAGATTCCCTGGGGTTGCCAGTTCTTAGAGGAAGAGGTTCCCAGCAGACCATAGTTTGGGGAATTGGAGCTATAGAACATCTTGGAAACACTTAAATTCTTTTAGGTGATATCTGCAGATGTGATTTAAATTCAATTACAGAAAATTAAATTGGATAACAGTGCAATTACAAAATTATATGCAGTTTTTACACAGTTGAAAACTGAGAGTGGGTATTTTAACTGGTCATTTTTCAACTATTGTCTTCCTGTTTCATAGAATAAGTGACTTTTGGAAGTTGGTGTGTACTTAGATCTGTCATGTGTAGGTGTTTAACAGATGTATAATGCCAGGTCAGAAGAAGCAGAGATTAAACATCTATATTTTTATGATATATGTTTTCCTGAGAAAATGTGTGAGCAACAAAGGCATTTTGGCTGCCTACTTTGCTGCGTTGCCTATTAGAGTTAAATGTCATTGGTCTTGACTTTAACTGTGTCTTGAATCATTTTGTTAGCTTTGTTTTTTAGTAAGATGTTACCATAAATCGTCTTTCTATCACTAACTTGACTCTAGTTTCCTATTTGTCACCTCGATGTATGCTATTTCACTTGAATTTTTTCTGCAGGTAACTACTACCCTATCTTGTGCGTCTTTTTACCAGCCTGGGGTTGAATTGTAGTTTTTATAGTTTGCGTTAATAATTGTCCATCTACTTACCATGTCTCCACCTATTGTTTGTAACATCCCTCTCACATCCCTTCTAGCTTAGTCTTTTCTCTTTTTTGACTGCTATGCCTCCTTTTTTGGGGTCTGTCTTTAGATAGCACAGTTAATTCCTTGCCTGAGAGTATTTGTGTTTATAATAGTCATTTGTTCATTTAACTCTTCACTTTATGTAACTTACAGTAAAGAAACAGTTCTCTAACTTTTTGGCTTCAGATACCATTTAAACTATGAAATAAGACTGAGGATCAAGAAAAACCTATATTTGTGTAGGCTATATTTATCTATTAGAAATTAAAACTGGAAAATTTAAAAAATATTTACAACTAATTACATATTAACAGCTGGGTGTGGTAGCGCACACTTGTAATCTCAGCTCTCTGGAGCCTGAGGCAGTAGGGTCACAGGTTAATGCCCCACCTTGGCAGTTTAGTGACTTAGTGAGACCTTCTCTCAAAATAAAAATATAAAAGGGTTGGGGATGTAGCTCAGTGCAAATGCCCTGGGTGCAATCTTCAGTACTGCAGAAAACAAAACAAAATAACAAAAATACCCCCAAACAAGCATGTAACAGTTTAGCATTATTCTGAAAATAGTTTTGACATCACAGACTTGCTGAGAAAGGGTATAGGGATATCATACTGCACTATACTTTTGTTTTGTTTTTTTTGTTTTGTTTTGTACTGGGGATCGAACTTGGGACCTTGTGCTTGTGAGGCAGGCACCAGAACCACTGAGCTAAATCCCCAGCCCCTGGACTATACTTTTAAGAACTGCTACAGGAATAATTTGAATACTGTTAGGGACCTCCCTGTAGGTTCTGGACTTTTTAGCCTCATGCTTTTAAAATTTATTAATGTCTAATTGGGTGAGTGATTTTTTAATGTTAAGTATTAAACTACATTCTGTTACAGTTTCTGAGTGAGATTTGTTTTGCTTGTAGTCATCCAGTGTCTTGTAGGGTTCTTTCTCAAAAGTAAGCAAATATTTCATTGTTTTCATATGTGAAGCAGCAGTTTCAGTGTGGTTAAAAAATTAGAGAGTTTAGGGCTAGGGATTTAGCTCAATGGCACCGCAGCTGCCTCGCCTTGAAAGCACAAGGTCCTGAGTTCGATCTCCCCCCCCACCACACACACAAAAAAAATTAGAGAGTTTATGTTTAATTGAAATTCGCCCATTTGGTCCTGAATAAAGTTGCTTATTAATAATTATGAATGACTTTGGTTTCTATTGAAGGGAGTAATACGTGGTTTAATACTTTCTGTCCCTATAGTAAAATGTTAGTATAATGATGATCCCTGTCTACAGCAAGATTATATTCTTGTATGTTAACACACAAACATGGAAAGTTAATCAAAATTAGTCAAAACTTTACTCAAGATCCTTTCCTCAACAAAATGTTTTCATACATTCCAACCCAGTAACATTTCTGCTTCTTAACAATGACTAGGAAAGTATGAGAATACTTTATGGAGAAAATGGACTTTTTGTTAGTTTGGGTTTGTTTTGAGACAGGATCTTGCTATGTAGTACAGGCTGGCCTTGAATCCACTCTGTACTCAGCCTGGCCTCGAACTTGGGGCAATCCTCCTCCCTGCCTCAACCTCCTCACTGCTGGGATTACAGGCGTGTGCCACCAAGCCCAATGAGAAAAAGGACTTTGAAGCAAGATTTGAAGGCAGAATTTTGATAAAGTAAAAGATAGTGATGATAACAAGATAGGATGGAAAAGTAGGGAAAGGACAAGCAAAGTATGATACTTTTTTCCCTTTACTTGTTCAGTCAGCTTAAAATGAAGACTTTATGCATTGTAGTTAAACTTTTAAATGTCAAAATATATTTGAGATGTATTTTATAAGCACAGGGAAGAAGTTTTGATAATTGCTTTGTAGCAATGAGACCTGTATAAAATGATTTAATGAATGATAAGTGTTTAGCATTTTCAGTTTACATTTTTATGTTGTGTGAGTTGTAGATCATTTTAGTTTTCAGAATATCCCTGACCCTACCATTATGTCACTAAAATGACAGAAACTAAGGTAATACTGGTGAATTTTGGATGTAGATAGACTCTTAGTTCACCTTACATACTATTACAACTTTATAAGGATATATTTTCAAGATTTACTAGGCTAGAACACACCTTCTACTGTCTGTTTTTGGCCCTGAAAATTGTCATGCACAGCTTATAATACATACTTTCGGTTATTCGTTGTAAATGTATTCTTAGTTTTGCAGCATGAAAACTTTGCCATCTTAATTGGAAATAGATGTTTTCTTTGCTAAAATGTGTTCTTTACACAGATTGCTTCATTTTTATATTAAAATATAAGTATAAAAATGAGAATATTGTAGGAGCTTCTGCTTCTTAGGGAATGAGGCGCATGTGAAAAGCAGAGCAGATTTTTATCACTGTAATAAAAATACACTTTTCTAAACTGGCCATTCACCATATCAGCTATTTTTGTAACATATCTATCTGTTTATTTTTCAGCTTTTTTAATCCAACTCAAATGAACTAAAACCAGAAGATTTTTTTAATGAAGTAATAAAAAGATTGACCTTGTCTCACTCTACTCCCTTCCTTGCTTCTCTGCTCATCTAGCACCTGTCCGCTCTCACCCTTTCCGTGTTCTCTCCATTGTCACTGCAAGATGGCTACAGCTTCCGTCATCTGGATCCGCCTTGTTACTAGATTGCCTCAACCATCTCCTCCTTCAGACCTCATCCTAGCCATGTTTCTCAATTGGCCTTTTATTTTCTTTTGGGCTTGTAACTTGGTGCTTTAATTTCATTACCACACTGTTTTGCTCATCAGACTTTTACGTTCTACTGTTTCATACTTACTTTTGTTCTGCATTTTGAGGAGTAATATTGAAATAAAACTTAAATTGTTATAATGCTTTCAGATTTAATAAGGTAATGTTTTAATCTATTCTAACATTTTATGTTTTAGGAGCTACAGAATCATCTTGGAAATATGTTTTTATACTAGAACTAGTAATTACATTAATTAGGTTTTACTAGAGGGGTGTGGGTTTTCTTTTCTCTTTGCAATGTTAGCCCCAAAGTCTTTTTGATGATTGATGTGGTTGTATTTTCTGCTTTTGCCTATCTGAAAGCTCAAGGCCAGTTGAAGCATTTACGGACTGATTGATAGGCTGAGTCAGACTATTAACATAGAAGATGAATGGACTCTGCTGAATAAATATCTTTAACATCTAATTTTGATGTACGTAGACTTTTGTTTGAGGTGTAATGTAAAAGCTTAAGAAAAAATGAAAAGAGCTTTACATTTGGGGTAAGAATCCTTATTGGAATGCTTAATTTCTTTTTTTTTACAGAGAATGCATATTGGCAAGTTGAGAGTTATCAACCTGTGAAACAGTATGCAGATTTGTGCCTTCTGTATCACATCTGCTAAAATTTAAATTTTTAATATTAGTTTTTTTCGTTTTCTTTTGCTTAATCTAATGGTTGTTTTGCATTTCCCAAGTAATATGATGATCAATAATGCTTTCATTGTTAATCAGTTTAAATTCATTTGGAGTACAAATAGTGCCACCTCCCCTTCCTTATAGTGTCTTTTCAGACTTGGTTTTCTTAACTCTTGGCCCCATCCTTTTTTATGACATTATGTTTTTATCATCTTTTTGTTGTGTTGAGCTTTTCTAACTTTTTTTTTTAACCAGAGAGGAGTTCCTTAAAGTAATAAGAGTGGTTTTCCTTAGACTGTGGGATAGCATTATGGAATTAGAAATTTAGGTGGAGTTTTTAAATCTTCTCTCATGAATGACAGTGACCCAGCTGTGTTCTATTTTAGAATAGACATGTACTGTGACCTTTACAAGTTTGCTTTGTACACACATTACAATTTGGAACAGAATCAATTTAAAATATGAAAGTTCATTTATAAATGTACATATAGATTTTTTTCTATACAAATACAAATTAATATTTTGCAAGTGGTTTCTTTAGAGATGTTTCTACTTTGAGAATGTATTAACTAATGATAAACTCTGTATTTGAGGTAAATCATTCAAATAGAAAATAGAACCCTCTCAGCTGGGAATAGTGGTGCATGCCTGTAATCCCAGCACTCGGGAGGCTGATGCAAGAGGATTGCTGTGAGTTCGAGGCCAGCCGGTGCTACATAGCGCGTTCAAGGCCAGCCTGAACTACATATTGAGACCCTGTCTCAGAGAAAAAAAAAAAAAAAGGAAAGAAAGAAAATAGAACCCTCCCACAGAGAGTTTGTTTTCTAGAATTGTTGGTATACTTGAATTTTTTTCTTTACATTTTTATGCGTCCGTGTTTGTTGGAACCAGAGCATTAAAAAAAAAAACCTTCCAATAGAGGATTTTTCTAATCGTTGACAGACATAAAGTTTATTCTTTACATTTTTTATAGTATATTTTTAATAGGGCTTTTTTCAAAAGAAATATAGAAAATTAGTCATTTTTAATTCTTTTTCATTGAAGGAAGAGTCTAGAAACTTGTCTTGTAGCATACTTTTAAAATTCTAGATTATTTTGTCATCAGCATTTGACTTCTAATTGCCCAAAATAGTATGCAAATATGTTTTACTTATATAGCATCATCTTTTTATTAACTTCTCTAAACTGTCAATCTTGTTTGGAAAAATTGCATTACTTTTTCTTAGAGTGGTAATCCAAAGTAGCCTGCATGTGTTTCATTTTTAATTCCTTGTGGTCCAGGAAGGGGAGTGGGTCACAGCTTGCTTCCATAGTGAAAGTACACTGCATGCCAAAAAAAATTAAAGGATAAATATTAATACCAAGTTTTTAAAATGATTAGCATATTAGTATTTTTGAAAAAACCCCATATTTCTAAATCTGTATATTGTACATACAGCTTTTGTTTGTTTTTCTAGGTAGTTGGCAAAAAAGGAGAAAGCCATTAAAGTGCAAACGACACTGGAAGACCTATTCCAATCAGATTTGCAGCTCCTGGATAATTGCTTGATTCTCTCCAGAGACTGTCAATGTTGCATTCATTGCCATCACCAATAAATCATTGCTTTTGTTCAGATGGTATCACTAGTGTTTCTGTCGTAATCTTGATACATGCAATTGTAAATAAAAGTCATTACTTTTGCCAAGCTTAAAATTTGTCATTTATGTAAGTATTTTCCCTTACCTTTTATTTGAATATAATCCGGCTTCTGATTTTAGGAGAGTCTTAAGTGTCTGGTAGCATATCAGTTGAAAGCTAGTTTCTCTCTTTAGAGGAGCAAACCTGTTGCAGGGAATTAAGGACAATGTGTGTACACACACAGATACAGGCACATAGAACAAGTGATTTTGATAAATAGACTTGGAGTGGCCAACCAAGTAGAAATGAGTACTGACTTACATTTTTATTAAAAGATATTTGGGCATCTGGGCAAAATAAATTAAGTTACAAACTACCAGAAATAAACAGGTTTAATGAGATTGAACTACTCTTACCTAGAACTATTAATTAGATTACACATGCTCATGGCAAGATTTTAATCCTTCTGAATAAATGTTAAAATTTTAGTCAGCCTTTTTCTTTACTAATAGAGGAGTATTGAATTCAGACAGTTGGAAAAGATACAGGACAATGAACTTCTGAAACAATAGAAATTACTACCTTTAATTCAGTGTTAATTGAACTACCAAAACACTAGTATTAATGTAGGAAATACAATGTAAGATTGAAAATGGTTGGCCAAGTGTTTATATTTAAGACATTTATTTCACAGAAGACTGGCTGAATAAAACATTTGTTTTTTATTGCATTTTTTAATCTTAAAATTATCTAGAAAGTACTGTATTGGTAAATTTAATTTTTAAATTTTGAAGTATTTTAAAAATTGAATATTTTAAAGTACTAAGGCTATAACTTGTGATTCAGTTAGTGCATTTGAGGACGTTCTTGTCTTAAAAATATGACACAAATACTATTTGCCCTTGGAAGACCAATGTATTTATACATGCTTATGAAAAAATTATGTCAAAGTTCTTAGTGTTGAAATGGTCACTTTCTTTGAAACCCAAGTGTCATGACTTAATGTTTAGTTCATTGGTATGTGAACACAGTAACTGTGTGGTGATGTCTTTATGTATTTCAGTTTTCTTGCCTTGGGTCGTGTGGTGGCGGAAGCGCAAAAATAAAACTTTATAACAATCAAAATAGAGACCATCTCAGATTAATCACGCCTGAAATTAAGAATAAGATTAATATTAAGAGTTTTGTTTTATACTTTTGTACACTTAATCTTTTTGAGTAATTGTTAAAGTGCCTCATCTTATTACTGACTTTATCCTATTTATATTTGACAATTTGAAAACCCAATAAAAGTAGTTTCTTATTTGTGGAGGGGTAGGCATCAGATTTATATTGTTTATATGATTTTTCTATAACTTGGTTGCAGCATATCAACATTCCATAATTATTCAAAATGTAAATAGTGAAAAATGTTTTTAGGTACTAACATGTTTCACTTATGGGAAATTTTATTATTACAAATAAACATGCATAATTGACATTACTTAAAACATCAAGCTGAAATGCTGTTTTCTCCTAAGATAGTATGTTTGTACATATATGTGTATATATACATAACATTTGTACATAACATTTTTCTAGATGAATGAGGACATTTAAAAAAACCTATTTTAAAGCAATTAGTACTTTCTAGGAAATTAATAATTGAGCTTATTGTTTGTTTTGTCAAACATAGCAAAAAAAGAATTTCACGTTTTATTATATTTCACGTTAGTATGACTATCTATATTGAAGCCACAATAAAATACCCTGTGCACAATAGAAAGAAAAGTAAAATATTTCACTACAACATCTTTGTCAGATAAAGGGAAGATTAGCACTGGCCACCACACTCTTGTGTCTCTAGTAGGCTTTTAAAATCCACTTTGGCCTTTTGCCATCAAGCCCAAAACTGTCCAAATACTGTATGGGATATATCCATTTAGTAATCTGTGAATGGAATTGATATGTAAGTTGGACCCTGTCATCCTTGTCTCAATGTTGTATAGTGTTTACAGATAGGCTGTTAATGTACATTTGGCTTCAGCATTTTATTTATAGCTATCATAATACACTTTATATGGGTTTTTTTAAACCTAAAAGTTAAAATCTTTTCATGTTGCTCTTAAAGTCTAAAATCTTCAATAGGAATAAGGTGTTAATGTTCAGCAATTTAGTTATACCCTCTCCTTTACAAGCCTTTTGAAAGAGAAATTTAGGGCTGGGGATATAGCTCTGGCACCATGCCTGACTGGCAAGCCCAAGATCCTGAGTTCAAACCCTGGTACTGCAAAAAAGAAAAAAGAAATGTAGAGCTTATCTATGTTACTTATATTGCTATTTAGGTAGGTCAGTTTGGTAGGTTAAATTTTGTGTAAGGTATTTATCTTCTAAAATTAGTCATTTCTAAGATAATTTTTGAAGAAAGGTAAGTTAGAATAAAATCCATTCAATGAAGTGCTAAAAAGTGTCATGCATTTTACAAAAGTTGCTGAGCATTGAAATTATTTACAGTAGGTAAATTATAGACTGTTTAGTGAGTAAATTTTTCCCACTTTTATTATACAGATTAATTGATTTCATTTTGGCAGATTGTACATGCATATAACATTTTAATCATTGCCCTTTTTCCATCAACCCTTCCTCCTACTTTCACATGGTTTTTCTTGGGGAGGGAGTTCAATGTGTATAATTATTTTGATCATATATTGTTGTCCCCTGTTACCCACTCTTTTACCCTGTTGGTAGGTAAATTTTAAAATAAATAAACTTCCCCACTTATGTCCACATTGCTTTAGGAAAAGTAGATGTCATTTTAAGCATGTTTTAAAATTTAAATTGTTTTCAATTTAATTAGTACATTTTTATATGCCAGCACCATAGAAAAAGGGACTGTGGAAATTTTATAGGCTAATAAGATCACTTTGAAACTTTATGGCATATGTAGGATCATTGAGGAGTGTTACTAAATTAGATATGCTAATTAAAATCATACACAGCTTGGATATTTAAGTCTTTGGATATGTTAACTTAAAATTGGTAGACTGTTTCTCCTACACTTGCTATGCTTCTCTATGGGAAGAGGAAGTTTACTTACAAGCTAATAATAATTTGAACAGGCCAAAATTAGTTATGAAAATATGATTGGTTGGTTTATACTTGGATATGTACTTGGAGATACTGGCTTCTTAATGGTACTTAGTAAGATATTGGAAGTTTGGAGCTTGAATTTCTTGTGTGAAACTAGGAGCATCTAGGGCCTGGGATTTAGCTCAGTGGTTTCGCCGCCTGCTGTGCAAGCGCAAGGACCCGAGTTTGATCCCCGGTACCAAAAAAACCCACAAAAAACAAAACAACAAATAGCAGCATCTACCTCTTGGGTTTGTTATGAGGATTGAACACACCTTTCTGCCTGGACCAGAGATCAGTAGTTATGTTCTGTTCTTTGCTCTCTTGTCTTACTTTTTAGGCCATCATTTCTTGCTCAGCATACTACACTAGCCACCTAACTGCTTCCTAGCCTCTGATCTGGCTTTTCTAGTATATCTTATCAGAATGTATGCTGATAAACCTTCCTCTTACCTAACTTCTCCATCTGACAAATTCTAACTTATCTGTGTGACTCAGTTCAAGCAAAAAGGATATGGGGTATCCATACTGTGTATGCCTCTTCTACCATTGTACCCTGTAATCATTCCATCCTGTTATTTATTAAACTACTGGTAATTGTTTGTAGTTGTCTTAGCTGTACTAAATTATGAGCATTCGTGGAAGAATTTTGTCCCTAGTACCAAAGCAATTTCTTTGGTCTTTATCATTAAGCACAATTTTGAATGAATATTCAAGTTCTACGAGGAGTTTCTTCAAGTGAGTTTGTAGTTGAAATTGTACTTCAGCATGTCAAGGGAGAGAATTTAGCCAAAGTAAAGGAAACATGTATGGAGTGTTCATTGAGTTTAGTAGAAGAGATTTCCCGCAGATGTGAGAGAGAAGATGAAGCCCGTAATAGGAAACTACTTTTGCTATGTGAGGGATTGAAGGGAGAAGGGCAGTGGTAGTAGAGAGGAGAGTCCATGCTTTTCACTTTTGCAATTGGAAGTAGAGAAGGTTTTTAGGGGAAGCAGCAATTTTGGAGGGGAAGATGAACATGGTTTTGGATGTACTGTCGAGCTGTTGGGAGCAATTCGTTTTGGGGAAAAATCATTAAAGTATGACTACAGCTGTTTAAGACTCAATGTCACCTTGCCCAAGAGTACAGAAACAACTGTTTTGCCTTCAGTCACAGCTGAAACTGGATGACCCTGTGATGCTGTGACACTCCAGGGCAGGATTACCTCAGCTGAAGACATTCTGGTTCTTTGAGAACCAAGTAGTAAGACAAAGGTTTCACCTTTGTCTTTTCATCCTAATCAGTATAAGTTCCTTATCGACCTAGGATCTTCATCAGCAAAAGTTCCTCATCATCCTAGGATTATTGCTGCCCTGAGTTAATCTGTTATTCCCAATGAACTCAATAAAGGTGTGCCAAACTTGGGGTGCCGTCTTTGCTATCCAGAGCAGCATTGATCAAACCCAAAGCTCAGTTTAAGTCTCATTTCCTGTCTTGATTCATTAATTTGCCTTGTGTTGTAGTGGCTCACAGGAGACCAGGACTCACTGCAGGGATTCTGGTAACATCCCCATTTCCCTGTTCCCTACATTGAGCGATGTACCGAAGCATTTTTGACATCAGATGAAAGTGTTACTGGATGGTACTGCTCACATTCTGGAAGTTACAAAAGTATGAATGGGCAGGGTTTATGGTGAGAAGTACGGTGCTGAGTTATTTTAGATGATGAAAGTTGAAATAGTTGTAGAATAGAGCTGCTAGGTAGAATAGGAAGGAAAATGAAGGAGTAAATGCTAGAGAAATATTAAGAAATTGGCCAAAGAGGTGCCTGAAAAGCAGCAGAATAAGCAGGAAGGAAAACTAGGTGATAAAGTAATGAAGAGGGAATTACCAGGGATATCTCATTGGCGGCCCATTAAAATTGTGGAAACAGTCTTTGTGGTGCTTCATTACAAGAATCATCGATTCTATTAATACTTTTGGTTGAGGAAAAGTCAGCAGAAAATGATTCTGAAAACCTGGCAAAGAAATTTAGGAGTTTTTATAGTCTGCAATTAAATGTAGTTTTACATGACAATTAGCCAAACTTGGAGATTGATGGCAACTCCATAAGAATGTAAGAAGGTGTCAGTAAAGGTTTTAGTCTTATAATCAGGTGGGGGTTTTTTCTCATGTTTTGTTTGTAATAGCTTTTGTCCTGTCGTCCCAGAACTTCGGTTCATGACTACTTTGGTTGTCTTAACTTTTGTCCTGTTATCCCAGAACTTTGGTTCTTGACTACTTTGGTAGTCTTAAAAGCTAATTTGTTAGGGATAATTCTGTCAGAGTTTGGCATGAATCATTTAGGTTCTTTTAGTAATACAGTTTCTAACTTTGTTTGTCAGTGTGAATGAAGCACATAAGTTGTTAAATCTACTCTTTGGGGGTTTTCTAGTAATGGGGAATGTCTTCATTACATCTCTATGATCTCTTTGTGGCCAAGGATAACAGGAATAGTGGCACAGTTTCATTTCCCTGACTGCGTAAGTCTTTCTGGCCTCAACACATGAACAGCTTTCACGATGCTGCTGCATGGGTCTATCCTTGACTGCAGGTGACCTTGATGTTTCTAAAATGAGTGTGTAACTCAAAACGAGCAGTGGCAGGGAGTTTCCATATAAATGAATGGGCCAGATGGAAATACTGGGGTAGGGTTATATGGAAGTGAATAGGTGTTTGTTAAAATGTCACCTCATCTGATTTCTATTTGGAATTTCTAGCAATGGCAAGGTAAGACAGGGCGTTCACATTTTGGGTTGAGTTTTTAGCCTGTAAAAGTTTTTCCTGGAATTAAAGTTTTTATTCCCTACTCAGTGCTGGGGATTGAACATAGGGCTTCAACACATGCTAGACAAGTGCAATACCATTAACCTACATCCTCAGCAAAATTTCCTTTTAAAATTTTTATTTTATTTTATTAGTACATGTTTGCAATTCATGCAGTTTACAACTGTCTTGGGGAGTGGTTGTCAGCAAAATTTCTTAACTGGATTTTACATATATATTTTTTGCTTCCTCTTACCAACAAAATAAATCCATTGAAGTTGGGAAAATGCTAAATACTTTGGTCCAATGCACTTGCTTTTCAGAGTGCTGTAAGGCATTACAGGATTCTCTTTAGCATGTCTGTCATTTCAGGAATTGGTCATTCTTACGGACATTTACTTTTATGGTAAAGAAAGCTGGCGACTTCTTTGATGGACTAGGATAGGCTGCTTCAGTTAGTTCACAACACACATTGTGTCAGTTCTCCATACCCAGGACAATAAGAAAACTTATTAGATTGGTTTATAGGGTTGGATTATAGGTTGAACAGTTCCACAAGGCTGTCTGCATGCTGGAGAGCTGGAGAATCAAGTAGCTGCTCAGTCCAAGGGGCTAGAAACCAAGAATGTGGGACCGAGGATGGAGCCACGGTCCAAGGTGGAAGGCCTGGAAATTCCCTAGAGAGTCACTGGTGTGAGTCTGCATTGAAAAATGGAAGAAGCTGGAGTCTCATGTCCATGGGCAGTGGCAACTGCAAAAGATGTATCTGCTCAAGCAGCATCCAGCTTGCAAGTGCTGGTGAGCTGCTTCCTCTACTTTTCTTCCACTTGGGCTACAAGCCTATTGGATGGTGCTGCCCACATTCTGGAAAAACATTGTGAAGACTGCAAAATACTGTTGAAAGAAATCAAAGAATTTAAATAAAAGAAAAATTATCCATGAATCATAAAACTTAAAACATTGTTAAGATGGCAGTATACCCTAAACTAACATTCAATGTAGTTTTTAACTAGAATTCCAGCTGAATTCTTTGTAGAAATTGACAAGCTGATTTTACAATACAAATGGAATTGCAAAAAACCCAGAATACCCCAAACAATCTTTAAAAAGAACAAAGGAGAATTCTCACTTTTTGATCTCAAAACTAACTATACAGTCACAGCAATCAAGACAGTATGATATTAGAATTATATAGAAATTTAGGGGTAAGCAATCGGTTGGATTGGGTAAAGCATGTGCCAAAAAAAGGTAAATTGAAATTTCACAACATTTAAAAACTTAAAGAGATGAAAGAAAATATTTGCAAATCATATATAGTAGCTCAGTATCAACAGGGGAGCAATTGTAGGATTGGCCATGAGTGCTAAAATCATACAATATGATTTCTTTTAAATGTGTTAAAATGTGCTTTATTATTCATAGGGTAAGCCATGTCCTTTGGCTTGGCAAAGAATTTTTAGATGAATGTTGACATATGATACCATGTTGCCCATCTTGGTGAATGTTCTTTGTGAGCTTGAAAACACGTACTCTGCTGCTCTTGAATGAAGCGGTATATGGATGTCAGTTATATCCAGTTGTTGGGTGATGCTTTTGAATTGACAGTGTCTTTACTGTCTGTGGCTGCTGGAAATGTCCATTCATTCTATTTCTGATACAGAGCAGTTACTCTCCAACTGTAATAGTAGATTCATCTATTTCTCCTTGAAGTTATGCAGTATTAGTTTTTGCCTCATGTATTTTGATGCTGTTATTAAGTGTATACACTTTAAAGCTTGTTATATTTTCTTTTAGAACTGAGCCCTTTATTGTTATGTAATGATAAATACCCTCTTTATCCCTGATAGTTTTTCTTTCTCTGAAATTAATATTGTTACTTTAGTTTGTTTTGGTTAGTGTTACCATGGCATATCTTTCTCCAACTCTATTTTTTAGTCTATATTTTTAATTTACATGTTTGTTGTAGACACCATATATAGGTCTTATTTTTTCCTTACTCTAACAATTTCTGTTTTTAATTGATATATTTAGACCATTGATGTTTAATGTGATTATTACTATGGTTTAAGTAATACTTTTTACTATTGAAATTCTTTTTTTTTTCTTTGAGACAGGGTCTCACTATGTAGTTCAGGCTGGCCTTGAACTCGAGGCAGTCCTCCTGCCTCTGCTTCCCGAGTGCTGGGATTACAGGTGTATGCCACTACACACAGCTGAAGTTCATTTTTAACAACTCATAGTACTCTAGTAACAGATGTAGTTACTAAGAAGCAAAGAAAGAATTGAACTCAGGACCTTGCTCTTGCCAGGCAGGCAGGGTGCCACTGAGCTAAATCCCTGGCCCTGCTTTTCAATTTATATGCTAAGGTATATCCTCAAGTTCAGAGATTCTTTTTCTAGTCATTTCCAGTCTACTAATGAGCCCATCAAAGGCAATCTTCATTTCTTTTAGTGGTTTTTCATTTCTAACTTTTTTTTTTAAGACAGAGTCTTGCTATGTAGTCCAGGCTGGCCTCGAACTCATGATGATACTCCTGCCTCAGCCTCCTGAGTGCTGGGATTATATGTGTTTTGCCACCGTGCCCAGCTCTAACACTTCTTTTAGCTTCTTTTTTAGAATTTCCATATCTCTCCTTTAGTTACCTATCCTTGCCTATTGTCTCCTTTTCTATGTAAGTCTTCAGCATAAAAATCATAGTTAAAAAAATTCCTGCTGATAATTTCAACATTTCTGCTGTATCTGATTCTAATTCTGATGCTCATTCAGTCTCTTCAAATTGTGTTTTTTGCCTTCTGGTATGCCTTGTAGCTTTAGTTGAAGGATGAGCATGATGTCCTGAGTAAAAAATACCGTGTATCCAGGCTTTTAGGAATGCAGTGGTCAGATAAGTGGGGAGGAGAAATGTTCTATAGTCCTAGGACTGTGTCTCAGCCTCTGGATTGGGAACGTCCTAAGTACTTCTTAGTGACCCTCCTGAGGTAGGACAGGATGGATAGAGTGGGCCAGTCTTTGTCCTTCAGGTCAGATGGGCTCCAATAAAATCTCAGCTGATTAAAGTCTGGTATAGTTTGTCCTGGGAGCAGGCACTGATAAGAACAGAATGTTCTGGAAAATTTCAAGATGGCTCTTTCTCTTCCTGTATGAAGCATAAGGGATTCTTCTTGGATCTTCACTGTGAGAACTTGATAGAGCTCCTGGAAGTAAAACTCACAAAGGTGTGAAGAACCCCCTGCCCTCATACACACACTCCAGATCTACTGAGTTTTAATCTCTCAGACTTGGTCCACTCTGAGCCTCCACCAGCTGTCAGTCAGTTTAGATTCTTGTACCCAGGCACTGGTTCCTGTGAGGGTTTCTGCTCCAGGAGTTATGATTTGCTCTATCTGCCTGTCTGTCTGTCCAACTTTGGCAGCAATGGTTTGCCCTGTGACCTCACTTCTTGGCTGGATTTAAGAATTGCTGATTAGTCAGTTTGCTTATTTTTTCACTTGTTGAGAGTTGAAGTGATAACTCCTATGCCCTGTAAGTTTTGGATAGAAAACCTGAAATAATTACATTAATTTTGAATCATAAATTTAAAGACTTGTATCACCTCATAACAAGGTGAGGACTCACATTTTCCAACTTGTTTTGGGAAACAGTTATTTATATTATCTTAAAATTATAATGCTTTACTTACTAAATATTACAGATTTCAGATTTCAGAGTTTGAATTACAGAAAAAAGTAATTTCCCTATCACCATTTCTCTCCCCTCACCCCCTTGTCTTCAGGTTGTTCCTATAGAAAACCACCACCTCTTGATTTTCATGTGTCCTTTCCTAGGTATTGTTTATCTACATGTTTATAATGTCTTTTGGTGTGTGTTCTGTTTCTTCTCTATAGCAGTAGATCTATGGAGATATGTACATATATATATCAATTTGCTTTGGACTATTTGAATTTAAACATTCTTTATTATA
>NW_004624792.1:2094082-2114694 GCF_000247695.1 Heterocephalus glaber | reverse complement strand
TTCTTCTTCTTCTTCTTCTTCTTCTTCTTCTTCTTCTTCTTCTTCTTCTTCTTCTTCTTCTTCTTCTTCCCCTTCCCCTTCCCCTTCCCCTTTTCCTTCTCCTTCTCCTTCTTTCTTTTTTGCTTGAGATAGGTTTTTGTTCTGTAATTCATGCTGACCCTGAACTCACTATGTACTCCAGGCTGGCTTCAAACTCATGGTGATCTTCCTGCCTCAGCCTCCCGAGTGCTGGTATTACAGATGTGCACCACCCATTTCTCCTATTCCTTTCCTCAGCTCTGTCTGTTTAGCCAGTTGAGTCACATTGGCTGACCTGCTGTTTCTCAATCAGTTTAGCAACAGTCCCAGCTCTGTTTCATGCTGGCTGTGGCTTTCCTGAGAACTTCCTTCTTCCAGATGTCCTGATGTCTACTTCCCTCATCTCCTTCAATATTCATTCAAATGTCACCTTTGGCTGCCATCTTCCTGGTCACCTTACGTAAAATTGAAACATCCTCCTCCCTATCTCAAACTCAACACCACCACCCTCCCACCTTCTATCCCTCTGCACTGCTTATTGATCTTGCTCCCTTTTTTCCTACACATGCAAATGTTTTACATATTTGCTTGCCTGTCTACCCCAGTAGAATGGAACTTCAAGAAGATGGAATATACTATTATTACTATTATTTTTAAAAATAATGCCATGTTTAGTGCCTAGAAGAGTGCATGGCACATAGTTAGCATTCCATAGATACTTAAGTGAGTGGGTGCCAACTACCTTATTATGTTCCTCACATCATCAGGTATGATCTGGAGCGTTTCCTGGGGAAGTAATGAAACAATGCAATGAGTTCTTTGTGCAGCATTTCAGTGGAAATCATGCTGAACCGTGAGGATGAGCTGCGTGGTCATCTGGCCTCTGCTAGAGTCTCATAGTGTGACCTTTGACAAGTTGGGAAATCTCCCTGTGCTTTCTGATCCCCACTTTACAGATGCGAAAATGACTACTGGTCTTACTGTTCTGACAAGGTTTCAGAATAAAATGATGAGACAAGGTACCCAAGCACCTTGAGAGGTTAGATATCCCATTCAAATGTCAGAGGTTGCGTTTCCTTCAGAGGCAAAATACTTATTCAGAATGGAAACACTGCAGAGAGGTTCTGAATCTACCAATAGAGAGGAATAGAGAAAGGAGTGAGGGAACAGAAGCACCAAACACTTTCCATGTAAAACCCCAAACAGAGGTAATTTAGGAGAAGAGGAAATGGAAATTTGTTACTTCAGACCTCAGTGCCATGATTCCCACAGCTGTGGCTGGGGAGGTAAGATATTTTCTTGCCCAGAGAAAGCAAGTTAGGCTACGGGCTGAGAAGGGTGGGATCATGTTATAAGAATGACAATAACTACTGCTTACTTTACGTTCCATTTTAAGCTCTGTACTGTGGGTTTTAGGTGGGTTATTTAAGCCTTGCTACACCATGAGGTAAGTTTTTTGATCTCTATTTTATAGGTCAAAATATTGAGGCTTAGTGACGTTAAGAGATTTGGCCAAGTTCATACATTTTAATCCTTGGGGTGCCAAACTTGTCTTCTCTCAGCTCTGTGGAACTGCTTTCCATTCATTCTCAGCACAGTATGAGAGAAAAGTTCTGAATCAAGATTCTTGATACAAAAATCTGGAATTTTTATAAGATTAAATTCTCATTTTCTTTTATACAGTCAGCGTTTCACAATGTAGTACATGATCAAATACCATCTTTCATCATTCTGAAGTCTCTGTTAATCTCATTTCTCTAAACAGCTTTGAATTTTCCATAGTACCTAGCATAATTTGGGGCACACAGTGGGTTCTCAATGAATTGTTTGGCTAAATGAGGTCAGTTTCCTAAATTCTATGACACTGCTATGTGACCATTTTGGTAAGATAAGAAATTTAAATCATATCAAATCCTGCTTCCACTGTTCCAAAAGGAAGTGAATATTAGATTAGGGAAGTTGGACAGGAAGAGAAGTTTCCATTTAAGGATTTTTTTTTTCAAGCATAAGTTGGTGGTGGTGATTTTGACTCTTATTTGTACATCTGAAGATACTCAGTAAACTTAAACATTTTAACCCAAAACACACTAATATATCAACACATTTTTGGACACTTTTTAGCTTAGAAAATGTAGGTTACTCATTTTCCAAAATATGAACAGTACATTAAAAGGAATTTATCTCCTTTTTTCATCCAATTGCATAATTTTGGAATATTCAAGGCACCTAAACTGCTCTTGATATTTAGGCACCTAAAATCCACTTGAGTTTTGGAAACAGAGAAGCCAACTTTTAGAGAAGTGTCATGCTGTCTTTCTTCCTCCAGGATTGTAGCAGGAAACCACCACACAGACTGTTATTGTCTGAATTACTACTTATCCTAAAGGCCTTTTAATTGACTTAAAAAAACAATTGCCCACAACTTGTCATCGTAAGGCTGAAACCAGAGCTGAAGTAGCTAGAATGAAACAGAAAAACAAAGTATAATGAAGAGTTTACATTCATTCAAAAGCCTACATTGTATATTTAAATAAAAGTTACAGCTGACTATAACTATAGTAAAAGTTAGTGCTGACTTTCAAGTTTCTTAGGAAATTTTCTGCTGAAGGGAGAAGCTATGTTTGGAGAGAAGCTAGATTTTTCCAAATCTGAAAAGCCTATGGTGTGTATTTCAACTCTAGGGGAGATAAAAAATTAATTTAGTTATACAGTATTTTATACTAAAGTTAACCTCACATTTCTCCATTTTTTTCACTGTACACAATGGAAGAAATATATTTTTCATTGTGCTTTTGCAGGTGAGAATTAAGAAAGCTATCTGTATATTTTCTCTAACACACACACACACACATATACAATGTTGTTGTTGAGTGAAGTCAGAAATATCTAGGTTGAAGACCAGTTGGATTTTAGAAACCGTTTTTCTTCATTTAGGTTGTGTGGGTAAATAACTGACTCACACATTGTTATGTGGTAATAGGTTATGGCATACATACATCTGTAAAAGTTCAGGTTTTTAGACTGTCAGTGTTGTGCACCCCACTAAATAAACAGCTGGGATGTCTGAAAGAAAAAGAAATCACTAGCATGCTGTGTAGAATGGGAGAAAGAAAGCAAGAGACATCTCCTATTGACTCTAATTAAGGAATTTCTGCAAATCATTACTTACACTTTGGTTTGTACACTGTAAAGTCTGAACTGGCTTTTAATTTGCTTTCAAGTGCAGTTCAAGGTGTGGATATTGATCTATAAACCCCTGATGGTTGGTCCCTGGGTACAGAGTGACATCTCTTTGTGTACCATTGTGACAGCCAAGGTCAATTAGAGTGCTGGCTAACAATCCTCAAATCTAAATACTCGGAAAAGGTGTCCTTGATAAACTGCCCCCAGCTCAGGAGTCTCCTTTTCTGGTTGGCCTGGCTCAGAAAGACTCTCAAAGCAAGACCACTTAGCCAAAATCTCCATTCAACCCACTCAACTTCGTTTAGGTCATCTCACCATTTAGGGTTGAGGGACTAAAGCTTTCTTTGAAAGTCAGTTGTTTGATTCTAGGCATCATGAATCATTTTTGCTGGAACTTTTTATGTGCATAGATCACATAGTGCTGAAGTCAAGGTTACTCTAATTGTGGTCCTCCAGCTAGCAGTATCATTCAGGGGATTGTTAAATATGCAAATTATTGGGCTTTCCCCTGCATGTACTGAAACAGAAACTCCATGGCTGGAGTAAGCCATCTGTGTTTTAAAAAACCCCTGGGAAAAAAAATAAATAAATAAAATAAACCCTGGGTGATGCCGGTAACTTCTAAAGTTGGGGGACCACTGGCAGGGTAGATTTCAGGAGTCCAGAAACTCCTCTGTTCTCTCTGTCACTCCAGTCACATCTCCGTCCACCTGTTACATACGTGAACTTTCCTCAGAGAAACATCTCTATAGTTTAAAGCTTTGAATCTTAGAAGACATAAATGCCTAGGAGTACTTGAAGCTGCCATCAGCTATTCGTATCTTAGCACATGGTGTTTAATTTTTTCTTATTTTATTAGAAAAACTAATTCAAGACATAGATCCTCAGATGGGGAAGGAATGTCTCCAACTTTTAAGAGGAATATAGCACAAGCCGGAGGCAGCAGGACACTAGATAAAAATTTCCTTTGGTTTACAATATTGCTTAGAGAAAGCTTTGTGTTTTGGTCATCTGAATCAATTTCAGGAGAATGTCAAGAGGCCAGAAACTTTTGGGCACATAGTAAAAATATGGAAGGATTTAACATATTAAACAAGGAAAAGTCTCTGCTTAGAGATGAAAAATGCAGATTAGTCAGTGTATCCCCCAAAATGTTATTGACAAGGAAAATATCCTAACATGGGAAATTGAGTTGGACCCATGTAAAGGAGAATTCTAGGTTGTCTAGAAGTTTACTAAGGATTCTTCAAAGGTTGTCTTTATCCCTACCATAGAAAAAAAATAAGAAAAATATAATAAGATTATAACATCAAATCTTAGCCAATAGCACTGTAGCTTGCATCAGTTTTGGAGACATGGGAGAGAATTTATATCTTCCTCATTGGATGTCATTGTAGAATTGAGTAATTGTCTTAGAAAGAGAGGGCTTCCCTGGCGGCAGGGCAGGAGCTTTGGGGACAGGGAAGCTGGCATGTTTAATCCTTACTCCAGCATCAGTTCAGCCAAGCCCTAGGCAAGTCTCTTAACTTCTCTGTGGCTGCTCCCACCCTGTAAACCAGGAACAAAAACATTCACCTGCCCCTCAGGGGTACTCTCAGAGTCTGACTGGCAGATGACAGAACTGCCCTTTATGTTTTCAATGTGCCACATAAAAGCTGTTTTGCTTGTTGAGGCACTCTTTGTTTAGTTCCTCACTGAGCAACCTTTAATGGTGCTTTAGAAAATCAATTCTGTTTGTAAACTCTAGCAAGTAATCACACGGAACTTGAAGCTTTAACTTCTGAAACTGAAGTTGCACAATAGGAAATTGCCAAATGTGAATATTATAGGAATTTTAACATGCTGAACAGGGCCTTGCATTGGATAATAATGGTATTGAGGAATGTGCAGCTGTTTGTATTGGAGTGACTAGTCCCAGTCCTTGGAGAGCCAGGAATGGCAGGAACTGCCTCTAACTATTGTAATCTACAAGATTATCCCATTAATCATATTTGTCTCTGGGAGTACCTTACTTCTAACTCTAAGAGTTGTTTTTCCCTTGATGCAAGAAAGCTAATTGAAAACATTACAGGGACAAATTTCAAAATGTTCCTAAATATGAGATGGGTTTTAGCTGCCAATAAAGGAAGAGTAAACTGTGTACATCAAAACCTGGTCTGATTAGATTTTTTTGGCTTTCCTGTTTATTTGTATTTTTTTTAAAAACCTGTGATATGTTATGTGTTATGACCTGGAACACTCCAGTTTTTTCCTCAGGTGGCTCTAATGCCTGCATTCTTAACCAGATGAAATGGCTAAGAGTTGCAGGACTATGGGCTAGTGGAGGAGTGACCCATTTCTGCTTTCCTTTCACCCAGAATTAAGTAAGACTTAGGAGGTGAAAATTAGTCTGGGGACAAACAAACATAAAAAGCACATTTTAAAAATGAGACTCAGATGTCTAAGGTTAGGATGATGGATTTTTATTAATGGCATCATATCTGTAGATATCAGCCCAGTTTCAGTGTATTTGCAGGCCCAGCAGCTTCCTCTTCAACAGCTGGTGTGACTTTTCATGCTGTTTTTGGAGCTTTTCCCCACTGAGAAGCTGCACAAATTTTAGTGACTGTATGTTTCATCTCAATAACTTATAAGGATATGTTACTCTATTGATCCCAGAATTCAAAATGGTGCTCTATGCTTTTGCATGTATTTCTGTAATATGTTCACACTCTCACACACACATACATGCACATCTCTACCATTCACAAGTTATAATATACATCAGAAATAAAGACCAAATGCTGACAGCAGGGAAGAACAAATAGTAAATTTGCTTGTTAGCTTACACTTAAACCTCAAGCAAAGGAAGTAATTTTTCATTTAACAAGTTCTGCATTGATTATAAGCCATAAAAAGTGACATGAAAAAGGTATGAAAACATACTTGTAATTAGTAAGAATATTTTTATTTGGTCATATATTTAAATTTGTTGATCTGGTATAGCTGGTCCTTTAAGTTTAAGCAATACTAGATAAAAGAATAGAGTGAAATGCAAGTATCCTGTTTTTGGAGGTGACCATACATGGCATGCTTACTGGATTCATTCAGCAGAATTTATTAAGCGTCAAAGATGTGCCAAGCATAGAGGGGCAGATACAATTTTCATTAAGCATCAAACAAATGTTATAATTTTCTCTTTCTGTACCATTCTTTACTATTTTTATACCTCTCCTTCATAAATTCCTAAGGATCTGAAAAACTATAATTGCTTTTATAATTAAATGTGTGGATACAGAACATGCACTTTTTATTTTATAAACCACAACCTTTGAAAGTTTCTGCCTTTGAAGTGGATCACTACAGCACTAAACAGATCACCTCTAGCTCAGCTGGCAGGGCACCAAAGGGAGAGAGAGCTGGGTTTGAGTCTAGCTTACCTGTTACCAGCTGTGTGGTTTTTGGCTGTTTGTTCACTTAGAGACTCAAAGCCCCTTGCTTTTCAGTCTGTAAGAGAGCCACAACTGTCTGTGCATTGTAAATGTAAAACCTTAAAAAGTGTTTCAAGAACTCTGACCTGAGACAAGGGTCAGGAGCAGCCAAAGTCTGGGTCCCATGTGGTGTGAGGTCCATTTGTCCCCTTTCACTTTCTTGTGCCACAGTCTAAAATAGAACAGTCACATCTGGGGCTTCATATGGGGGATGTGGGACAGTCTGGTGAGGGGCCACAAAGGGGCCGATGGGCTGACACAGGCACAAGGAACCACATAGGGGCCATAAGGGGAACTGAGCCTAATCAGTCTGTGCTCTCCATGTGGCCAGCCTGTCTTTTGTCTAATCTATACAGTGGACTGTCCTGGGTGAGAGATAAGCACTGGCCGGCTTCCTGTTTCAGCTTCAGGTGATTTGCTTGCAGGAGGGGAAGGAGAAGAATCACTGAACAGTGAAGAGATACGAAGTCCCCTGGTTCATCCTCTCCCTGCAAAATTCCCTGTGAGTGGTTCAGCTCTTGCCTGCCTAAATAACATGAAAGGGATCAAGGGTATGGATTAAGCCAGAGAGGGGCAGAAATTGGTGATCTGGCCAAATTCATTCATTGTTTTCAATCTCAGCTTAGCAATCACCTCCTTCTGGAAGCCTTCCCTGAGTCTCTAAGTCTGCCTGGTTCATTGTGGCACTTAGGACATGTCATAATTACCCACCTCCTAATACTTACCCCAAAGGAGACTGCAAGGTCCAGGAGGGCAAGCACTGTTTTTGTTGTGTTGATCCTAGGATCTGATACTGTACCTAAGGTGGATGAATAATCCCTGATATTTGGGAGTTCAAGGTAGCTAGAAGACAATATCAACACATGGGAGGAGGGCAGGGAAGCCATCTCTGGTTTGTCTCCTGGTCCCACAGGGGAGACAGTTTCATTACACCTTCCTGCTGAGCCTGAGTCTGGGGATTTCAGGAGCCAGGCTTCTAAGGCTGGTCTTCTTGGCCTTCTTCCCCTGGAGCTCTGTGAAGCTGTTCTTCCCTGGAGTTCTGCACAGAGCATTGCGTGGAAGGGGTCCCTACTCTCACCAATCCCACAATCTGGCTGTCCACAGGGAAACCCAGACGTCTCCATTCTCCCCCTCTCCCTCCAAGATTCTCTTCCTTAGGGTAGGGGATTGAGATGCTTAGGACCAATCCATTTTTTCTGACATGGACATGGATGTGATCTGTGGCAGCATGAGGGAGGGATTATGACAGCAGAAAGCTGTGAGGGAAAGCATAAGCATTTACCAAACAGGCAGTTGGTCCTAGTGGTTTGGGATGGAGATTTTTTTGGAAATTCCCCTGTGGGCACAGAGCCTCTGCATAAAGATGTCCTCAGCTGCCTGCCCAGGTGACTCCCCACCAGTGTGCACGGGGAGCAGTGGTGCAGAATGAGTGACTTGCTTTTGCCAAGAAGAATGAGGACACAGGATTCAATCCTTAAGATTATAGGTTTATGTGTGGAATCCTTTGATTCATTGTCTATGTTCAGTTTCACTGGTAAGTACAGTTGTATCCTTGTGCAATTTAATTAATGTATGATTTAAGAACTGTGACTGGTTAGTGTTTGGAATAGAAATGTTCAGAATTGTGCAGAAGCCAATGATCGTAACCACCATTAATTGATATTTTCTAATGCCAACCCCCCTGTTCAAGTACTTTATTCAATGTCATTGTCTTCATTGCACAGTTGAGGAAATGGAGGCAATTTGCCTAAAGTTCCACAGCAGAAATGGCAGAGACAGGATGTGGTCACAGGAGCCTGCACTCTGAGTTCCTCAGACAGGAGGACCCTTGTGCATCCGACATGACTCCTCAGAACAAAGAAGACTGGAAGTGGTTTGGTCTCTTCATATTGATTAGGCCAGCAGGCAGCAGGGTCATGACCCTGTCCTTCTTGATTTTCATCGACAGCACTAGATTTACCTTTCAGTTTATTTCTGAGCTCTGACCGTCTTCCCTCTTTCTTCAGTTTTTATTTTCACTGTCACCCTTTCTCCAGGGTGCATCTCAAATGTTTGATGGTAGAGTAGGAAACCAAATTCCAGTATGAGTGTGGCAGCATACATATATAATCCCAGCTACCTGGGAGGCTGATGCAGGGGGATTGCTAGTTTGACCCTAGCCTGGGCAACTTAGAGAGATCCTGTCTGTCTAGTTACTTTCTCATTGCTAAGACACAATACCCAACTCTTAAATTTAAAGGAGGATAGGTTTATTTTTAAAAATTAATTTTTATTATTATTTTTTGGTACCGGGGATCGAATTCAGGACCTTGAGCTTGCCAGGAAGGTAATGTGCCACTGATATTTTCTCTCATAGTTTGTAGAGATTTCAGTCCATAGTCAGCTGGCGACAAGGCAGGGTGGCATGGGAGAGGAGAAATAGCTTTTGGTGTGGTGACCTGAAGTAAAGAGAAATCAAGAGAGGAGGAAGAGAGTGACCTACCAGTGACCTACCTCCTCAAATTAGGCTTCACCTCCCAACATCACATTTGGCTATAAACTTAACAGTGATTGAATCCACTGATGCCTATCACACTCCCATGATCTAGTCACTTCCCTAAAGCCCCACCTATGAGCAAATGAGGCTTTGGGGAGACATCTAGATATAAACCATATCATTGTCTCAAAAAAAAGAAAACCACAGAAAAGAAAACCATAAAAGGACTGGGCACGTATCTCAGTGCAAAATCCTTGGGTTCAGTTTCTGGTATTAAAGAGACAGAGACAGAGAGAGGCAGAGAGAGAGAGAGAGAGAGAGAGAGAGAGAGAGATAGAGAGAGAGATTGAGGTGTAGCTCAGGAGCAGAGTACTTACCTATTAAATTCTAACCTTTCAATCTCCCAATTTGTTGTTTGATTTAAATATAGTACAGCAGTGGCATTCATAAGAAGAATACAAGTTTTTTATTCTCTGCTGTCAAAAGCTTCCTATAAACCTCCTGCTTTTTGTCTAAATGATTTTTTAAAGAGGCCTCAATGATTTAAAACTTGTCTTTAGTCATCTACTGTATGATTTGTGTGGCTGGTGTAATAGTTTTAGATCTCTCCCTCTCTCTCTCTCTCTCTCTGTCTCTCAAATATAACTTCCCTCTTGGGTTAAGCAACAATCCTGGCTTAGCAATGTAAGATAGTCAAATGATATCCAGTTCTCTAAGAGTATTAAGCCTCTGTTGCAGGCTGGGTAGAGGAAGTCTGAGAGGCAGGACACCTGACTGAATTCTAGGCCTGGTTCTGCCACCGATCCTTTGGGCCAGTCACTTCAGTTTTTCTGGTCCCATTTCCTCATCTATTAATTAAGTAAGGGAATTGGACTATTTGATAATTTAAGTTGCTCAGCTCTAAAAAGGTTCCATGAAGTGACAAGGCAGTGTTGAAATGCCTCAGTATATTCTGTGGAAAGACAATGGGGTTCTATTTTCTTTTCTTTTTTTTTTTAAACTACACTCTGAACTTGACGATCTTTGGTCCCTTGCTCTGTGTATCTGAACTGAGACAACTTAGCCAATGTGGTCACTGCCAGGAAAACTCTCCACATTTTTCAGTGATTCTCTGCTATGATGATGTGTTCCCCCTGTCACACAGAGGTTTTTCTTTTATGTCTTCAGATAGCACTGAATGTTCTGGAAACATTACCTGTCAAAATATTTACCCATAATAATAATGCCTTTGTACACATCTCTGTGTTTTCATATACATTTTCTAGAATCTCTACCACTAGTTATTAGAATACACTGTTTTTAATATGTGTAAGTAAACATTCCACAAAAATAAAATATATAAAAAATCCTCTGATTTTACAGATATAAAACTAAGGAAGAACATTAGCCCAATTTTGTGAAAGCTCCAGCAAATTGGTACCCCTAGGAATCACTACTGTTCCCAGGTTAGGGCTCGTTCCTCTGGTCCATGTGACATTTTGACCTCTAGCAGCTGGGATCCATTTTACCTCATACCTGGTTTTTGTCATAAGGAGTTACTGGGAACCCCTAGTTTCTGTGTTGCACTTTAGCTGATGCTGTGTGTCTCTGTAAGCCACATGGAGGCTCCTCTGAGGTGGTGGCAACACATTGCCTGGCACACTGTACTTGCTGGATAAGAAAATGATTGATCTGAGTGAATAATTTACAGATTTGCCACCCTGGAGTTGAGCTCTGTTGCCCATGAGTAATTCAGTAGAATTCCTAGTTTGAGTCCACTCAGCTGTGGCTCACAGTGCTTCTTGACTGTTGACGTGTGTTTGAATACCTGCAGTTTTTAAGGTCTGTTTTATTATCGACCTTAAACAGTGGCATTAAACATCACATATTTAGCAAATGTCATGGATGTAGGAGTTCCTGGCTTTTGACATCTCAGTTACCACTTTGCAAGACAGTTTGGGCTGACAGTTTTAAGAGTGGCATAGGTAACTCAGTTCTTCAGCTGTCTGCAAATCTTAACATATTTAGAACTTTCAGCTTCTTTTTCTGCCTCTTAAATGTTTTCTCACAACTGTGGACAAGAAGCAACACTGATCAATGTGGCTTTCAATTTCTTTCTTTTCCCTCTTCCTACCATGCTGAGGAGTCCAGCAGTCAAACACAGAGGCTGCAGGTGGGAAAAGGACAAATGCAGAGACCTCTGCAGCCTGAACTTTCAGCCTTGGACTTGCCTGGAGTTGAGGAGTCCTTCCCTCTTTCGGCTGCCCTTCACCTACTCCCTTAGCCAGCTTCTGTACTCCAGACACTGCTCTGGGAAAGTACAACCTTTACTGAAAAAACTTTCCAGTGGGTCCAGAAGCTGTTTTTTCAGTATTTTATATATTTTGTCAATTCACTTTGTGCAAGGTATGAAATTCAAGAAGCTGCAAATTTTTTGTACACCAGTGTACTAAGAGGTTTACATATAATATTATACATATCATATATATTTAACAAATGGGAAAATCATGTGCAGTCTATGAATTCTTGTTTTAGAAGTTCCTCACTTTTGCTTGCTCACACAACACACATGATTTGCACGTGAGTCATCTTAGCAAGTGCACCAGTTCCCAGCCAACACCCTATTCCAGGGAAACTCAATTACACCTGCATATATTTCATGCAGGTGAGCTGTGGCCATAGGCGCTGGGCTGCTTTTCCTGTGCTTTGCTGTGGACCATGGTTCCTGTGATAGGACCATTGAAGATGCACATGAGAAAGGAAGCATGTGGCTGTTGACAAAACATTCTTACCTTTTAATTTATCCCAACTTCACAGATGAGTAACCTGAGCTTCTGGGATGTGCCCAAGGTCATGGAATTAGCTTTGTGAGAAACAGAAAGGCCCCTAGAGTTCTGACTTTCAGATCCTTGCCGGCTCTTTCCTGTCTGAAAATAAAATACATTACTAACATACTTCTTCCCTGACTTGATGGATACCACCTCCCATTTTCCTATAAAACATACCTATACAATTTAGCCACTCCCACATCCTTTGCTATTTTACATTTATTTAATTTACATTTGTGCTTTTTCATACACTAGACACACACGCACACACATCAAATGACTCACAGGATTGTGGGCAATTAGTTTAAGTTGACTATCTTCTTATGTAGGTATATTTTCTGTCATTATTCTTACTTGTGATCAGACTTTAATGCCTTCTCACTCTAGTCAAATTGATCACCTTCATTATTAATTTTCCTATCCTTGTCCCCACTCCCAGATTTTGCTCAGTCAGTACAAATCAGTAATGCTCATTAAATGTTAATTAAATCAAATTCTTTAGAGTGGAGAGGAAGAATAGTACAATGGTCATAAGAGTGGGATGTACAAGTTCATCGAGACCTGTATTTGAATCCTGGCTTTGCCCAGATTATGTGAGTCACCTTATGCTGATTAATTAATCTCTGTAAAATTAGGATAATAATCCTCTTAGTGTTGTTGAAGTATAACATGAGGCAAAGCACACAAAGTCACCTAGTACAGTGCCTGATGCATATTAAGCACTCAGTAAGCTTTTACAGGATTTAGATACAGGTCTTATTTAACCTCCAGCACACACTATAGGGTAGTATATATTTTCTAAGTTTATATCTTTATATTATAAAATTGAGTTTTATCCAGAAATCCTTGTATAGCAAACTTCATGGGAAATTTTGGAGAGTTTGAAAAGCAATGTTAACTATTTATGATTCTAGCCTTAATGAATCTAAGCCTTCTCTCCACCCAGATGCCACTTATCTGTAACGAGGCTTGCTTTGGGATCTGAGAAGAAAGCCTTGCTGGAGTCACTCATTAATCGAGTTTATTCATTTAGCCAGTAGGTACTGAACACGTTCTGTGGCTGCATGTTGTGCTGGGTGGGAGGATGCAAAGTGACTCAACCTAAGTTCCCAGGCCTTGTCCTCAAGGGGCTTATTTTTAAATAATGGACACACACAGGCAAGTTGTGCTAAATAAGTCACTAGAATTGTGAAATGAATGTTGAAGAAAGGGATGAATTCTTCTCAGGCCAAAAGCAGTCGCAGAGGGCAGGGAAAGCCAAAGATTGCAGGGTGAATAAGCAATCCCTGCCAATTAGAAAATATTTTTCTTCTTCAGAGAGAGCATTGCAGGTAACTGCCTACAGGCAGAAGGAATAGAGTAATTAAGTCAGACAAACACATTACCAAGTTTCATTTTACGGGACTTGAAAAGAAGGTGCTGCTTTCAGTGACAGGGTTTTATTACAGATTCCTTGACAACACTGGGCTTGCAGAGGTCTTCTGTATAGTAGGCAAAGCTCATTCTTCCAAATGGTTTTTAAAAAGAGATTAATGTATCGTATACATGAAAATGGCAAAGAGAAAGGATTTTAAATGTTCTCCTTACCAAAAATGATAAATATATGAGATGATAGATATGTTAATGAACCTGATTTGATCATTCCACAATGTATACATATATCAAAACATTATGTTGTATACCATAAATGTCTACAATTTTTCACTTGTCAATTAAAAAAATACTAAAGATTAATGGAAAAGAAGTGGTATAAAACATACATTAGGCATATTCTTATTTAATGCTTTATATATTCAATTATGTAACTAATTAAACAATATGTATACATTTATTAGAAGACAGGTATGAAAAAACCTTGTAATTTCTCCCTATTATGCTTGTATAATAGGCTGGGCAAATGGCTGTGCAGCCACTTGAAAGCTACAGCCCTAGTCCAGAGAACTGAGATGGGCTGCAGAGGCACTGGGCAGAGGTGGGCTCAGCTCTGTCTCGAGAGCTACTGCCCCAGTGTTCTGTGGGAGCTTGAGGTCATCCATAATAACCTGTCAGTATCTCCAGGGAGATGAGATGACCCCAAAATGGTCCATGTGGGTCCCCTTGTCCACGCTGTCATCTGCTCAATGGGCTAAGAAACATAGATACTGTAAAGGAGAGAGTATGGCAAAAATGCCCCATAGAAATTGGAGTAGAGACTGAAGACACAACGCCAGGGAGGAGTCTAAGTAGGAACTATGCTACAATGACAATAATGTTAACTTTGGATGCTTTCTCTGCATCAGGTATTGTGATGCACGCTCTCTATTTGTTACAAATATCCCCTAGAGTCCATACCATTATTATCTCTACTTGATAAGAAATAGAGGCTTGGAATGGCCATATAACTTGGTCAAGGTCACAGTAAGAGGCAGAGTTCATGTGATTTGACTCCAGAATCCATGCCTAAATTAGGCAATGTGGTTCACCTATAGGAGGCGAAGAGTTGAGGGGACATCACCTAGGAATCAGTGTGAAGGTGACAGAGGTAAACAGATTGCAGTCAGGAATGGTTATAAATAAAGAACTAACAGAAGCCAGGTGTGCCTGTAATCCTAGCTACTCTGAAAGCTGAGGCAGGAGGATTCCAAGTTCAAGCCCTGCTTCAAAATAAGAACTAAATAAGTCTGGGGATGTAGCTCAGTGATAGAGTGCCCCTAGGTTTAATCTCCAGTATGGCAAAGGGAATTAGTTTCAATACATTGTACATATTCTGTACATTTATTTAGAGTCTCTTTATCTCTCAAACGCATGTGAAGTAATATAGATTTGATATCTTAAATCTTTTCTCATAGTAAAAGTCTGAATATCACTAATTTTTGCAACCTGGCACATTTACAAATTGCATCTTGATCCATAAGACTTTTAAAATTTTAAACATAGGACTATTTTGTAAAAGCTAATTGTTTGAAGATTTATTTCATTACTTGGTCATACACTGAAGAGTGATTATAGCTTCTGAATATATTTCAACTGCACAAAATTTTCATTTGTACTAAAACCTCAGAGATAGCCTTAATTAAGCAAATGATTAGTAATGAGAAGAGAAGTAAACAAAAGTCTGCTTAAGCATAATTAGAAGATACATCATCAGTGGAGACATCAATGGGTTTTAGCATTAAAATATATGAACCAAAAGTATGGCTTGGTTTTGATGGCTGATGGAACTACAGTTTTTATTTTCATAAGTAGTTATACTGTGAGCTTATAACTAAAGTTCATGCTTATGCTGTGGCATATGAAGACTCCTCTTTGGTTTGAGTCTTTAGCCGTTACACCATGAATTCAAAAGGAAAGAACAGCTTTGAAAATATTTCCTAAGGTTGTGAGACAGTGACGAGAAAGAGAGTCCCATTTTAAAGCTGATCAAAGAAAAGTAAAGTGAAGGTGATGCCCTGCCAGCCTTGTAGGACCATGATCATACTAGGTCCTCTGACTTGGAGTCAGTGGTCTTTTGAGGAGACTGTTTCCTGTCTTTTATCATTCTCATTGTTGGTGTTTGGATCCGGACTGTCCCTCAAAGGCCACTTTCTGGGGGCTTGATTGCCTGCTGATGAGCTTTTGGAAGGTGATTGGATTACTAATGGATTAATAATTTGATGGCATTACTGGGAGATGTGACCATACTTAAGAGTCAAGGCCTAACTGGATAAAACATGTCAATGAAGATGTGGTTTTGAAGACTATATCTTGTTCCTGGCCCCTTTCTCTTTTCTGACTGCCATGAGATGAGCTCCTCTTCTTTGTCACATCCATCTACCATGATATTTCTTCCTCATTACAGGCTAAAAAGCAAACAGATGACCATGGACTAAAACCTCTGAAGCCATGGCCCAAAAGAAATCTTTCCTCCTTTGTGTTGTTTATGACAGGTATTTTATCTCAGAGACAGAAAGCTAACTAATGCATTCATTGAATGTGAAGGCTCTCAAGAAAAAGATATTTGAATGGATGGAACAAAATGCCCAAGACAGAATCTCTGGAAACACTGCCATTTTTAATAGAGACAATAGGATCATAGAGAGCATCCACTGGCAAAGTGTCTGGAGCCCAGACCCTTGCCTCAGCTTGACCACTAACTAATTGAGTGACTCTAGACATGTGCACTTGATAATTACAGTAATAGGTAACTTTCAGATTATAAAAGAATGTGGATACATATCAAGTGGTCTGTGAATGTGAGGTAGAGCAATTGTTAGAAAAAAAAAAAGGTAAGGGGTAAATTTCTCCCCTCAGTGCAAATTTTTCCCCTATTGACTTGGGAGCTTTTTGGCTTGCTTGTGGCTTGCTTGTGGCTTCTCTCAATCTTGTGAATTGTTTTCTTTGGGCTTGTCAGCATCTTATCAGCTGCTGGGTTCAGGTAGGTCACCCATCCCGGACCAATTTTTCAGTTTGAGAACTCAGCAAGTTATCCAGGCCTGTGACCACAGCACCTTCATTCCCTTCTTGGGTTCTCTGATGCCACTGTTTCCTCAAGACCTGAAAGGTCTGAGAGTGGAGGACAAAAAGCCTGTCAGTTTGGGTCCTCCTAGGAGTTGTGTGGGTGTCAAAGGAGGTTAAGAGTGACAGATAAGGTGAGGTGGATTGGTGAATCTTATTTGCTCAGCCTGTTTCTGTTTCAGTTGCCAGCGATTACAACAAAGTTGGCTGGACTTTGAAAAGGATTTATCATATTTTTAAGGAAGGTAAAGGGAAAGTAAATTTGGTTAACATTTTCTCAGTTCTTGAGGGTTCGTTTTGCTTTATATTTTTCCATTTTGTTTTTATTTCAGGGTTTTAGGAGACTCAAACTACAATTTTAATATGTTGTAATGATTTATAAGGTACAAATGTATTTTTTCAGCTCCCTTCATTGGAAAGAGAGCTGCTATTTGTCTTCAGATAATAGGAATTTTTGATTAAAGTTATGGAGTACGTGATTAAAAACTAGCATCCAAGATGAATAATAGGGAATTAAGGCATTTTATCATAATTTAATTTTTATTCTTCTCTAGAAAAAAGATTGCTCAACATAACATAAGCTGGGCCCACTCAAGTGGGGGGCATGCATATGTTACCCGTTCTGCCAGGCTCACCACCAATTGGAGTGTTAGCTATTTATAAATTCAAGGTTGACTGAAACCATCTCTCCACCGCACAAAGCTCCCTCCTTAATAAAAGAAGATCCACTGGTAGGTGTTGGGAGCAAATGTTTAACAAGCATTTTCCGGCCCTGAAATATGGAGGGGGAAAGGAAACGTATGGCAATAGCAACGAAGGCCATAGACTGCAGTATGAAAAGACTGCAGAGGAGAGGGAGATGCTAGAATTGCTGGGTCCATATGGGGATCTCACTGACTGGGGAGCCAGGGGGAGGGGTGTGATAAAGAAACGAGAAAAGGAGGAATGGGGCTCCTCCTTCCAAGATGACAGGGAGGAAAGCAGGTGGTCCTTTCTGACTCTAGGTGGACTTGCTTTCAGTAGGATCTAGAGGCGCTCCTTGGGGAAGGTAAGGCAGAGCAGTTTAGCAGCTGCTCTTGAGAGTTGCTCTATTGGTGAGAAGAGGGAAAACAGAGAAACACTTTTTTCCCCCTACAGAAGAACCTAAATTTTAGTGATCTAGCAGCAGGAGATGAGGGAGAAAATACATCAGGTGGAGCTCATTGAGTTCCAAGTACCAGAAAAAACTAGTCCAAAGTGACTTTAGAAAATAGAATTTTTTTGCTTCACAATTGCTATGTTCTTGAACTTGACAGGTTGGTGCGATGTCTGACCATACCTTCAGAATAGTTATCACTCTGTTTTGTGTCTATTTTCCTTCAAAAGTTTGAATAAGAAAATCTTTTGCCTAATTTTCCTGGGTCTGAGCTGGGTCGGATGGATGTCCTGGTTGACTTAGGTCTGGGTCACCCAGTTGCTCTAGAGTTGGAGGTGGAGGCAAAGGCAGGAAAGTGTAAGAGCAGAGTATGGCAGAAGAGTGGTTAAGGGACTTTATCAATGAAGCACATTAGTAAGTGGTGGAGCTGGGATTTCAACCCATGCCAACTCCACTCTGCCATATTCTTTATGCATTTAACCAACATTAAAAACTGGGCCATATTGATCATTTCACTGAATCTTTCTCAGCTATTTGTCATTTCCTATTGATTTTCAAGTTTAGTTCGGCCAGGGTGACACTGAGGCATGTGTTTATTGGAAGGATGGAAAACAACACCTTTGCTAGCATCGACCTGGCAGTTTACTTCTATAAGAAGAGGGAAGCCTGAATTGCCATCTGGGGTCTACTGACCAGATGGTCATGGAGTACAGGGCCAAGTCTCTCTCCATTTCTCTTTTTCCTCCCTCCTTATAATATCTGACTGTCACCTCCCGCCTACCTCCACTTGACACCCTAGGCCTTTGTGCAGCATCTCATCTATTGTCAGATGAGCCTACCTCCTTCCTTCTGGTATCAGTTTGACACCGTGACATTCCCTGAACCTCAAGTCCTCTGTCTGGTCTTAACAGGCCTCTGCAGTCGGCTGCCTCATTTCTGCTAATCTTATTTGCTGGTCTTCCAATCTCAGCTCCAGTCAGGTCTATCTCCTCATACGGCCCCTTCCCTTGCCTAGAGTGACCACTCTCCACTCTGCTGACAAGAGCCTTCAGGGCTGAGGTGTTCAATGAAGTTCGTGTTCATCAGTCCCACCCCCTGAATCTTCTCTTTTCCTAGACACCATTCCATTTTAGTTCTTATATGTATACACACATCTTTTTATGAATGCACACACTGACATACATGACGTACACACACATATATATGAGTGCATGTTCACAGGTATGCAAATAGTCTTGTCTCTATGAAAACATGAGCTCCTTTTAAATTTTAAAATTGTAAACTATTTTTCTTTTTAAAATCTATTTTGGGTTATTCTTATCATGCTTGGCCCAGTTGTAGGCTTATAAAATACTCTGTCAATAGAAAATTGTTGGCTGCTTCAAAAAGTTTATCAAAGAAAAATAATACATCTAACAACAAAGAAGAGCTTATGACAGAAACAACAGTCTCTTGCTTTATTTCTCTTCAATGATTTCAGCCTTCAACTCCACTGGAGTCTTCCCCACCCTGTCATCTGTCTAGTTTGTTAACATAATTATTTCATGATTTATAATCTTAGGCAATATATAAATTCTCCAATGTGAAAGCTGAGAATTTAACTTATTTTAACTAATTGTTTCTGCTTTCCTGTCCCATTAATTAAAAATATAAATTAATATATTAACTAATTATTTGATGGGAAAGAATCTGATGAAAAATTGGGTGGCTATTAACAATTTCCTTTCATTATGTTATGAATGTATCATAGGACTTCTATTTGTGCATTTATGACCCACATAAAGCCTGGCTTTCTTATGTTCCTGTCTCATGTTGTATTATCATCAAAGAAATATTGATCCCACACACAAAGTAATTGAAAAGCAATTTAAATATTTATTATATATTCTTGTGAAAATGTTAAAAATGGGATATTTGAAAAATACAATACTTACAATGTGGATTATTCTTAATCCCTGTTATTCGTAGGTAAGGTATTACTGTACGATGTTGTTAAACTGAAATGCTAACTTTTTGCATGGCCCTTTTTTATTGTGAGCTTTATTTAAGTCAATTGCCATTGAAAAGGATTTCTCTTGCTCAGGAAAGGAACATGGTGGGACACTGCTGGGATTTGGTGAAATAAGATTGTGTCTGTGAAATATGAGGCTGAAAAACAGGAGAGTTGGAAGGAAGGTGGGCAGGCAAAGGCGACTACAGTACTTTGGCAGCAAAATTTTTCATAGGATTAGGACATTTGGGACCCAACAAATACAAAATACATACTGCAAAGTTAAAAGTGACATAAAAACATACATAGTGAAAAGGTTATCTTCCTCTTATTCCTATATTGCAGGTACTCGGTTATCAGTTTCTTCTGTATCTTAATAGAGATGTGTGTATCCAAAGCTATAGATAGCTGTATTACATGTTAGTGGCATTCTGTAAACACATACCTGTCCCTTGCTTTTTTCTCTTAACAATGTAATTGAGATTATTTGTTACAATTCATATAGAGCTGCCCCTTTTCCCTTTTTATCAATCTATGGATGTACCACAGTTTAAATAAATAATTTTGGAATGGTCTCAAAGACATATTACTTAAATAAATACTTTAAATAAATTCTTTAACCATTTCTTAAATGGTTCCTAGTTTTTCATTGTTTTATTTATTTATTTATTTATTTTTGCTTAAATTCTTTTATTGGTACATTTGAGGTATACAATACGTTTACATTTATCATTGGATGCTTGTACCTGTACATGATGTATCTTAGTTCTTATTTTTTCCCCATTATCTATGCACCCTTCACCCCCTCCACCCTTCCCTATTTACATACTTCGTTTCCGTTTTTTTTCTTTTCTCATAATTTTTAATTTTTCCTTTCCATTCTTTCCTTTCTCCATCTCCTCCCACCACCCCTACCCCTTTGGAACTTTTCCTATTTCAAAGTATCAATTATTAGTTATTAATCCTTTTAGTCCTTATTACACTCTCAGTTTCTCACACTAGAGAAACTATTCGGTATTTACACATGCGTGTCTTATTTATTTCACTTAAGAGTATGGCC
>NW_004624792.1:2040372-2091795 GCF_000247695.1 Heterocephalus glaber | reverse complement strand
TTTTATTACATTTTCCATTTCACTCATTATAATTGGGGTGTTTAGAATTTCTATATCTTCTTCATTTAACTTTGGCAATTCATATGTATCTAGGAATCTGCCCATTTCTTCTGTGTTTTCCATTTTATTAGAGTACAGGTTCTCGAAGTAGGTATTGATGATACTCTGGATTTCTGCTAGTTCTGTTGTGACTTCCCCTTTTTTGTTCTTAATTGCATGGATTTGAGTCTTTTCTTTCCTTTTTTGCTAAGATTGGCTAAAGGTTTATCGATTTGATTTATTCTTTCAAAAAACTAACTCTTTGATTCATTAATTTTTTGTATTGTTTTCTTAGTCTCCTTTGCATTGATTTCTGCTCTGATCTTTATAATTTCCTCTCTTGTGCGGGCTTTGGGTTTGTTATTCTCTTCTTTTACTAGGAGTTTGAGGTTCTGCATTGGTTATTTATCTGAGTTTTCTCTGTTTTCATAATATGGGTGTTCACTGCTATGAATTTCCCATGTAGAACTGCTTTCATTGTGCCCCATAGATTCCTGTCTGTTGTACTGGCATTATCATTTACTTGTAGAAACTGTCTAATTTCTTCTTTAATTTCCTCTGTGACCCATTGATTGTTCAGGAGGGTGTTATTCAATTTCCAAGTGTTTGTGGGAGTTTTGCAGTTTCTCATGTTATTGACCTCCAATTTTATTGTACTATGGTCTGATAATATACAGGGGGTAATTTCGATTCTTTTACATTGACTTAGACATGTCCTATGAGCTAACATGTGGTCCATTCTGGAGAATCACCCATGTGCAGCTGAAAAGAATGTGTATTCTGATTTTATGGGGTGGAACACCCTGTAAACATCTCTTAAGTCCATTTGTTCAATAGCTTGGTTCAGTTCTAGAATTTCATTGTTAATTTTTTGTCTAGATGATCTGTCTATTTGTGATGGTGGGGTATTGAGGTCCCCCCTACAACTGTATTAGTGCTTATTTCATTTTCCATGTCCATTAATATTTGTTTTGTATAGTTGGGGGCATTCATATTTGGTGCATATATATTTAGATTTGTCATCTCTTCCTCTTGGATTGTTCCCTTCACAAGGATATAATGACCATCTTTGTCTCTCTTAATTAGTTTTGGTTTGAAATCTACTTTGTTTGCAAATAAGATTGCTACCCCTGCTTTTTTCTGGGTTCCTGTCGCATGGAGAGCCATTTTTCATCCTTTTACTTTCAGTCTATGAATTTTTTTTTGACTTTTTTTTTTTTTTTTTTTTTTTTTGAAGGTGATCCGAGACCTTTATTCTGGCCCTCATCATTCATTAAGCCACCTATGCAGAACAATTTCTGCCCCAAGCAGCAGCGGCATCCAGGCAGACGTATGAGTGGAAGACAGGCACAAATGGAAGACCTTGTAGAAAAAAGCTGTCAGATGAGATCTTAGCTTATCCCAGCTCAGGTAAAAGTAGAACAGGAAGAGTATATATGTGTGCACAGACTCTGTTCTTCAAAGCTGAGGTTTGCAGAGAGGGGAGAGCAGAAGGATGCAGAGAAAACTCATGAAAGTGCCCAGCTCAGCAATCAATCCAAAGTACCTTCCAGAAAAGCAAATTCATCCACAGCTTCTATTGCATCATCCAAATCTCTCCTCTGGAGGGTTTTCCTCTTTCCTTGTTGTGCACAGCAGTAGGCATCTCTTGCAATGGTCTCCACAAACAGTTCTGCGGCTTGCTCCAGAATGAAGATGGCTTCCTGTTCCGCGAGCATCACATCGGGGTCCGCCTTCACTAAGGCCTTCACCCGCGCCAGAGGCAGCCTCGAGAGACGAGCCCCAGGCCCACTCGTTGGGGCTTGGGGCAGCGCGGCAGCTGCCTCCCCTCCGGGGCCCTCCTCCTCCCGTGGCGCCCCGCTTCCTGCAGGCGCTGCCACCATTTCCATGCTAAGCAAGCTGGGCGCGGCTACTGACTGAGGTGTGTTTCTTGTATATAACATATTGCTGGATTTTGCTTCTTAATCCATTCTGTCAGTGTACTTCTTTTGATTAGTGAATTGAGGGCATTAACATTGATAATTATAATTGATAGATATTCACTCATCCTTGTCATGATGTTTTACTGTTGTTGGCTCTTATTTCTTTTCCCCCCTTTCCCTTTAGTTTCTTACCTTGCCTGGTGGCTTCCCTCTGTTGAGCCTCATGGAGTTGTGGCCTTTGTTGCCTTTTTCTAGGATATTTCTTAGAATTGTTTGGAGTGCTGGTTTGGTGTTCATGAAATTTCTCAGGTGTTCTTTGTCATGGAAGTATCCAATTTCCCCATCAATTTTGAAAGATAATTTTGCAGGATAAAACAGCCTAGATTGGAAGTTCTTTTCTTTTAGAGCTTGAAATACTTCACTCCAGGCTCTCCTTGATTTGAGTGTTGAGAAGTCTGCTGTGATTCTGATGGGCTTTCCTTTATAGGTGATTTGTTTCTTTTCTCTAACTGCCTGTAGGATTTTGTTCTTCTGTTGGATTTCTGGGATCTTGACTATTACATGTTTAGGTGTAGATTTATTTTGATCATGGCTGGGTGGAGTTCTATATGGCTCACTTATCTGTATGTCCAATTCTCCACCTCTGTCTGGGAAGTTTTCTGCTATTCTGTGAACAGTTTTTTTTATGTCAATTGTACTTTCTCCTGTTTTTTCATGGACTCCTATCAGTCTGGTAGTCTGGTACAAAAAAAAAAAAAAAAGAAAAATAGAGTGGAGGACTAAGTTTCTGAAGTCTCCAAACAATTCTTCTCTTTTGTGCCTAGCAATTTGTTCACTTTTTAGAGGGAGGAGAAACTACATATTGATAGTCATTTTTCTAAACTTTGCGTGAAGTTAATGTTCATTCTATGCTCTTTGCATGAATGAGTTCACATTGTTAACATTGATGCCAGGATACCAATAGCAATGGATCTAGTTCTCAGACTTGTGAGGAAGATAGTTAATTCATCCAAGGTTACTAAGTTTATGGCAACTCAAGAAGTTATGGAAAATCTCAGGAGTTCAAATGTGAGCAACTGTACATTCTTTCATTAACCCTGTGTGGATATCAGAATGTCAGCAATATTTTCTCATTTACTAAGGAAAGAATGAAGAAAAAATTGACATTCTAATGGCTGTCTGACTTTTTTGAATAAGTCTTATGCTAAGAAGATAAATTAGGAAACACTGACATTTTCTATTTGGATCAAGTTTATGAATCCACTTAAATGATCTTTGTAGGATATTATTCTTAAAATGAAGCTTAAAGATAAGACAAATACAATATTTATTAAATATTAAGGACAATTGATTTTATTCAGAAAGAATTTATTCCCTTATCAATGAAATAAACTTTTGGTTCCTACCTGGGTTGCTTAAAAACTTTAAAATGCAAATAGATTAATCCCTACTTTTCTAAAAACATACATTTCACTATGTGAAGAATGCAGGTTGCTATTGTTTCCTTCAAAGACAAGAGGGAAATAAAATTGTTTTCAAGATTGAAGAACCAATTCTTAAGGCACAGTAAGTACCATCTCACCATGGTGAGTTGACCAAAATGCTCAGTTTGCAAGGAATTAATTCCCACAACTGACAGATCAGCAAGAATGTAGTTCCAGAGTTGTCCAATTATGTGATATCACTAGAGGAAGAAGAGGAACTTTCAAGGGAAAGATAATAGACGATCACAGAAAGAAACCCTTCTAAAGAACCCATAGTCAAGAGACAACCTAAACAGAGCAATTGAGGAAGAAACTCATCTGATACAGAAACATATGGTAGCTTTTGGTTGGAAAATATAAAAGTGCTGATGGTAGGATGTCCTAGTTAAGTGGCAAATTGACTGTATAGAACACATCTGAGTTATACGGCACTTTAAAAATAATTTTGAATCTCCATTGTATGTTGCACCTTATTGCTAGAAAATTCCATTAAAGTCCCCATATTTGCATCTCTTGAATATAGTTGCATTTGGCACTATGTTATATTCTACTCTTTTTAGTGGACCTGATTTTGTGCCCATATTTGCTTATTGCTACATGGTCCAGTACTTATATTCTTTTTTAGTAGATGTATAGTTTATAGAACTTATTAAAAAAATTTAAGTAAAGGAATTTTATGACTTTCAAATTCATGCAGTAACTGCTGACAGGACAAGAGGAAGTGGAAAAGTGCAAGGTGCCTATGAATTAGAGAGAATCCTGTAAGGGCTTTAACAAATAGATAAGATGTGCTTCAAATGAGCTCATCCATCGTTTGAATAAAAACTGCTGGGAAGGTGGTGCTTAAGCAGTTTGTAGTCTTTGATGCAAATAGGGTTGACATTCCTTTTGCTTACTACATTGTGCATGCTTCCTTTCAAAGCTGGGTGTTCCCAGACTTCAGTTTAACATGTTCAAATGACAATGCAGAGTGTTGGGAGAAAGGCTGTGGTCTCTAGCCCTGGCTGCACATTAGAATTCCCTGGGGAATGTTCAGAATTCCAGGACTTGTCTCAGATTGACTGCATCAGAGCAGGGCTCTGGGAACTGGTATTTTTCAAATTTCCCCAAGTGATTATAATGAGCAGTCTGGATTGAGAACTATTAGACTAACGACTTTTAACGATTCTATCATCCAAGGCCTCTGATTTCTATAGACAGTTCAATTTGGGTTATTAAGAAGCACAAGGTGTATCTTGATTCCCTGCAGAGCAACTTTGTCAACATATGCAACAGTTAAAGTGATGTGGGACAAAATGATACAACATGCCAACAGATTAAGGTAGAAATATTTAACGTACTTTATGAACATTTATTAAACATCTATTTTATATTCTGTTTCAGGCAATATGAATGACTTACTAGTGAACAAGACATTGTCTCCTCTTTTTTGCGTAGTATAATTGGAAAGATAAAAAGTGTAAAATGAGTAACAATATTATACAGCAAAAATCTGCTTTGACTTTTAAGAGCTATAAGACAAAACACAACTATAGGTTAGTATTTCTTCTGCTT
Source organism: Heterocephalus glaber (assembly GCF_000247695.1). The sequence goes on along the minus strand of NW_004624792.1, from coordinate 2,086,796 downwards.
GGGAAGGGTTTGAGGAGGAAGGAACTGCTGTTGATTCTTGGGAAGACTTGCACATCCTGGAATGGGGAGAGGAATGGAGGAAGAGGAACAGAAAGCATATTAAGACCAGTTGGAACAATGCGAGCAAAGAACAGTAAGAAGGAATGGGGAGTATATGGGAATCCTTGTGTGTTTAGTGTGACCCATACCCAGTAAAGGATTAAAGAGGAGGAAAGTGCATGTCTTGAATTTCAGTGCTAGGAGGCAAAAGATCTACATTTTGTGCTAAGGGTGTGCAAGAGGCACCGTTAATCACACTTTTCATTGGGAATACTGGAAATGTGTTAACATAAAGATGCAAGACTGAGAAATGTTGTATCTTGATAGAAGACTGTCTTAGTTCAGGTTGTCTTATACACAATAGAAAATTATTCATGTTTCTGAAGGCTGGAAGGCTATGCTGGGGTTTAGATCCCAAATTATCTTCCCAGTGTGTCTCATATGATCAGAAGTAGGATTTTGGAAGGTGATTGGATCATGAGGGCTGTAACTGAAGAGATTATAATTTGATGGCATTATTAGGAGGTGACAGAAATAGAAGATGGGGAATGGATGAGGGAGTGGATCATGGGGGCATGACCTCGGAGACTACATCTGGCCCCTGACATCTTTTTCTCTGGCCCTTCCCTCTTTGCTTCTGGGATACTATGAGGTGAGCACCTTGGCACCGCCATGCCCTTCTGCCATGATGATCTCTACTTTGCTACAGGCCAGCAAGTCATAGAACCAGCTGACCATGGACTGAAACCTTAGTTAAAATAAACCTTTTGTCTTTAAGTTGTTTATCTCAGGCATGATGGTACCTCAGTTCATGAACTCAATTCTCTCCATGATTCTGGTCACAAACTGAACTGGATGAGAACTGAATCAAATTTCCCCATAAGGTCAACACTGAACCTAACCATTGAATATCATTTGGTTCTTGTCCAATTCAGTTTGTGTCCAGAATCATGGAAAGAACTGAGGTACCACTATATGCATCACAATGATGGAGAACTGACTAGTGAAGTCTGAGGGCTCCAGCATGGTCAGGTTTTGGTGAGGGCCTTCTAGGTTGCAGATTACTAACTTTTTGCTATGTGTCCTCATATGGCAGAAAGAGGGAAGGGGAGCTTTCTGGGGTCTAATCACATCCTGAAGGTGTTACCCCTATGACCTAATCACTGCCTCAAAGTCCCACTTCCTAATACCATCACAGTAAGTTTAGTGTTTCTAAATACGAATTTTGGTAGGATACAAATATTCAGCCCACTGCAAAGACTGTAGCGGTTAAAGATGTCCAAATCCACTCCTATTGTCTACGGTTTCCTAGAATTGTTCATCCTTCCAGTGTGGATCTCTGAGAAGGCTGGGTAGATGTGTGTTTTTTCTCCCCTGCCACATTCAATAATGGTTAAAGACTTAATTATCTTTTTATGAGCCCAACAGTACTGGTTTTCTGTTGCTCAAATACAAAGACGTCATCTGTCTATGGCAGACACTTCAGTTGCCAAATGAGGGAGGAGGATGAGTCCTGTTGGACAGCAGCAGGTCAAGTTGAGCAGTGTGTAAAGTGCTCCTCAATGATTGGGGCCAGAGATTTAGCTCAGTGGTTCCGCCGCCTGCCTCCCAAGTGCAAGGTCCTGAGTTTGATCCCTGGTATGGTATCAAAAAAAAAAAATAATCCCAAAGGTTGGAGGAGTCAGCCTGGGGATGAAATGAGTTAAGGCACCAAATGCACCCAATGCTGTGAGCAGCACCTGCTCAGTACAGAATAACTTAAAGGACATTTAAAGAGCCAAGTGCCTTAGCGCACACCTGTAATTCCAGGACTCTGTGAGGCTGAGGCAGGAGGATGGAAGTTCAAGTCCAGCCTGAGCAACTTAGTGAGACACTGTATCAGAATAAAAATAATTTTAAAAGGCTGGGATGTAGCTCAGTGCAAAGGTCTTGGATTCCATCCCCAGTACAACACACATACACATAAAATATTTCTGCTATGAGCTAGTGAACTCAACAGTGTTTGACTCTTGTGCTTTCAAAATATATAACATCAAGAAACATGTTCTATTTCTCAGATTATTATCATACTGTTTATCAACACTTCATTATTAGGCCATAATTCCTTCACTTTTTTTAAAGAATAAAACTGAAATAGAGAACTTATCAACAAAAGCCTATGATGTTTATGATTTTAATACTTGACACAAATAGTGTTTTACTGTAAAGAGTACTTGCCAATTTCCTTTTTTAAACCCAACATTCTGTTTTGTAGATTTACTCATATGGATCCTTGCAGTTATAGCTCATTCACTTTAGTGGCTATTTAAGTACATCATGTTACATGAATGTACTGCAACTTGTTTATCCACTTCCAATGGTAGACATTTGGGTTGTTTCCAAGGTTCCATTCTACAATTGATGCTGTAGTGGATATTTCTGCATGGGACTCCCTGTCAGATGGGAGAGTCTCTTGGACATATGTCCACAAGAATTGCTAGGTCCCTGGTCTGAGCTTTTTCATTTAAAGTTTATACAGCCAAATATAGTACCAATTCAAACTTACCCCTACAGTTTATAAGAACTGGTTGCTTCTTATCAATGTCTCTACCCTGCCCTGTCTCTTGCCATGGTGTGGGAAGTAGTGTGGTTTTGTAGTTCAGATTTGGGCCCTGCATGGGGGATCTTTTAGGGTGATAAATATGTTCTTAACTTAGCATTATGGTGACTTCCACAGCTCTGTAAACTTACTAATAAATTATTGAACTGTACAGTCCAAACATGTAAATTTTATGGTGTAGAAATGTATCTCTATAGAACTGTTTTAAAAAACTTAGGCCTTGGAGATAGTTTTGGGGTCAAATCCTAATTCTAACATACTACTTAGCTTCTCTGTGCCTCAATTTCTCTACCTACCAAATGAGGATTTTATACTGCCTATCATATCCTTTTACCAGGAATAAAGACATGGTCCCTTAGCTTGGTGCCTGACATTTAATGAGAGCTCAACAAATGCTGTTTTACTATTATTTTCTCAGCACTCAGTGCTCTTGCACTGACTTTAATGTTCTACTTTCCTGTTCCTCCCTGCTATGGTTATTCACAAAGGTCCATGTATTAAAGGCCTGGCCCCAGGGTGTGTGCATTGAGAGATGATGAGACCCTTAGGAGCTAGGGCCTTGTGGGAGTTCCTTAGGTCATTGCGGGTGTGCTCTAAAGGGGGCTGTGGGACCCTGGCCACTTCCTCTTTCATTTTGCTTCCTGGCCACAAAGTAAGCAATTTGCTATCTTCTTCCTTCCATTGCCATATCTATATACCAGGGGCCCGAAGCAATGAATTCTCCCAATCTTGTATTGAAACCTCCAACACCGAGTTAAAATAACCCTTTTTTCTTTATAAGTTAATTATCTCAGATGTTGGCTTAGATTGACAGAAAGCTGTTTACCACCTCTGTCCTTTGCTACCTTTGCCTGAGCAGTTTCCCTCAGTTAACACCATGTTCTGGCTTTCTCATACCCACCTTCCCTCTTCCTTTATTCAAATGAAACCTGTTCTCTATCAGCTGTCTCACTGGAAATGTTTAGACAGATTGATGCACCAAAAGTCATTCATGACTGATAATGATTTATTTGCATTTTAAACAGAATCACTGAAAAATGACTAGACTTAGGAAGTATGGAGAAATATCATATTAGTCATCGAGGGCTCCCATAACAAAACACCAAAGACTGGATTGCTTAAAGATCAGAAGTTTTATTTTCCCACAGTTCTGGAGATTGGGAAGGCCTACATCAAAGAGCCAACCAAGTTTGGTGTGTGTGGGGTGTCTCTTTCTGGCTTGTAGATGGCCACTTTCTTGCAGTGTCTTCACTGCAAGCAGTACTGTTTCCTATACACATACACTCCTGGTGTCTCTTTCTTTTCTAATACAATACCAGTCCTTTTAGATAAGGGACCCATCCTATGATCTTATTTAAATAATTTTGTCCTACTTAAAGGCCTTATCTCCAACTACAGTCATACTGAGGGTTAGGGTTTCAGCATATGAATTTTGAGGGCTCTCATTTCAGCATAGACTATATTTTATAGAAGCAATGGGATATCTGAGTATGAGAACAATCAGTTTTCAGGCAGGATGGTCTCACAGGGAGCCCCTAGGATGCTCATTATGTTTCAGGTAAACATTCTGAGCAACTTTGGGTTCCATCAAGGCAGCCAGTGATGCTCAGATTCTCAGGAATTCATGAGAACAATATTATCTAGAGATTGATGTAATACCTGAAGCTGGAGCAAGGGCTGCCCTTTTCTTTAAACCTAAAATTCTTGGTTCTTGCTATTCACTGTAGCTGGCATCAGAATTCCTGGGAAACCGAATTAGTTACTGCAAGTTAGATGGTGACTATGGAGTCAGAGCTGAAGATGGTAGATAGATTTTAGAAGTATTTTTCCAGGCTGATGGAATTCTGATGAATTCTCCCTGCCTCCTAACTTTGGACATGTTGGTGATGACCTGTGCAGTGTCTTTCTCTTTTTCTGTGAGACGAAACCAGGCTAGACTCAAAGCTGTCCTATTCCACGGCCTAAATCTTAGCTAAAGAGATTTAGGCCTCCCCTTCCGTTTCATGCACTTTTTTTCTTTCAGTACTCTATTTATCCTTTAGGTAAATTATACTGTATTTGGCATAATTTTGAAAGGAATATACTCAAGGCCTCCTTGAGTACTACTCATGATCATCAGTTTTTATAGATCAATCTGTCTATAATTTTCCTCATAAAATTCACCAATAAAGCTATTCTTTATCCATAAATGTGGTGAAGAATAGCTTAATATTGTAAGCATCTCTGGAGCCCCTGAGGAGAGGTTCCTTTGAGTGAGACAGTGAGTGAGGCCCAGTGGAGCCTGTAGGTGGAGGAGGCAGGTCATGGTCAGGCTGCTCCTTTAGCCAAAAACTCAGAGTCAAAGGTCAGCCTCACTGCATGTTTAGTGCAAATTTAGACTTTCCCAAAATAATGGGTTAATGAAAGTCATAGACGATTAGGATCGTTGTAAAATGACATGTTAAACTTGGGCATAACAATTTATTGTTTAGGTACATAATTCATTGATTAGATGTCATCTTTCATAGAAAAAGTCCTGGTCTCTTTCTGCCATTTCTGAATTGATCCCTCAATGGCATCACTTAGAATCAGCCATTCATATGTTTCCTTAACCACACATTTATTTTAAGATAATTTTTTAGGATACTGTGCACTACAGGAAAAAATTACTTCCACAAATGGATAGTATCATCCAAAAGATGTTGAAGGGTTTTTACAGAATTCACTTACTAGTTTTCCCTCTTGGACGATTATCTTTCCAGGTTCTAGGGGTCCTTCAGTTGATTGTGAAGGGCTAATCATGGCAATCATCTGACTGCCTTCTACTTTGAAAGAATCTTGGTTTGGGCCATGCCTAACTCTAGGGAACAAATGTCTTGTGTTTGAATTTTAGGCATCAGGTTGGTGAAGGAGATGCATGTTCATCTAGCATCCTGCATCACTGAGGAACTCTTACTGCAAGTAATTCTATGTGGAGGAGACTGAACCCACTTTCTGTTGGTAGTTGCCCAAGAAGGATTCTTTACTGAAGTCAGAGACAGCATAGGAAATGGAAGAAGCAGCATGAAGAAGAAAGCATAAGAACAGGGTGAGCCTATAGGTGTGGCTTCTCCATCTTCCTGGAAGGTGCACTGGCAAACTGGATTTGGGACCCCCCATCTTATGGTTCTTGGGTCTCAGACAAAACATTTTTGAATCTTTCTGCTTCCTACTTGACCTGAGTTCATCCCAGATGCGTGAAGTGGGGGAAAAGGCCAAATGACACTAACAGAGCAGAGGGAAATATGCCTAGGTGTAGATAATACAATTCCAAGAAAGAAATGAGATTATGACTATAGCAGAAACTTGGGAGAGAAAAGTGAGCAGCAAACATGGCTGAACTAGGAAACACATGGCAGATGATGGTGAGCAGGAGAGTTTTTCTGTGGAACTCATGAAGCACTGATCTTTTGACACATGCAACAACTATGGAAAGTGAGCAAACCAAGGCATACTTTCAGTTGCAGATGTAGAAGACGCCAAGTAGGAAACTTATAGACATGCCAAGAGAAAATGATCATTTTACTCATTTGGACTCATTTTTGGGAGAAGCAAAGTGAAATTAGCATCAGAAAGACTTAATTAGAATATATTCATTCTGGTTATTTATTGCTGCATAATAATTTACCCCAAAACTTTGTGACTTAAGACAACAATAATCATTTTGCTATGTTCATAGATTCTGTGAGTCAACAAGTGTGGAGATGCCTGGCTGAGTGGTTTGGCTCTGGGTCTGACACGTTTTTGGAGGACTGGTGGGATGGTCTTCTTTCTTCTTGTAGTCTCAGGGGCCCTCCCAGTGTGCTCTCCCCATGAAATAGAGGCTTCAGGGCCATCAGACTGCTACATGAAGGCTCAACTCTCCAACTCCATCCATCTTAAAGTAGAAGATATCTGGCCTTCTATTCCTTAACCTGAAGTCATGTGACATCACTTCCTTTGTAGTCACAAGCCCACTGAGAAGCAAGGAAAGGCACAGACCCTACCTCTTAACGGGAGGAGTATTAAAATCACATGGTAAGAAGAGCATATAGGATGGGAATGATCCCTGCGGCTATATTTGGGAAATGCAATCAGCTGCAATGTTAGGAAGATTTATTTTTATTGTCAGTTTTTGGCATGTACAGAAATATATACTCATTGAAGAAGAACTGGGATAGTGCAGGTATCTTGTACTGCCTAGGGTTCTCCCTCATTTTCATTGGCATGGGGTCTATATAGCTTTGTATACAGGCTCTTGCCTTTATTAGGGTTTTCCTTCTTTTGGGGTGTTTCTTTTTTGAGACAGGGTCTCATTATGTAGTTAGGGCTGGGCTTGAACTCATTGTGTAGTCCAAGCTGGCCTCGGATTCACAGTTTTTCTCCTGCATCAGACTCCCAAGTGCTAGTATTAAAGCGTGCACCACCGTGCCCATCTAGGTTCTTCCCTTTTTATAATGGGTTATTTGTTCTCTATCCGGTTTAGTTGATGGTCTGGTAGGACATGTTTCTCTTAACTGGTCACAGAGAATATCCTTTTTTGTAGATAGTGGCTGGAGGGTTTAAGCACCAGGTGGAGACTGCTCAATATTTATTGTAGGGTGAATTGTGTTCCCTCAAATTCATATGAAGTCCTAATCCTCAGTAACTCAAAATACGACTGCATAAAGAGATAAGGTTTTTAAAGAGGTCTGTGAGTTAAAATGACGTCTTTAAGGTGGGCTCTAATCCAAGATGACTGGTGTCCTCCTAAGAAGTGGAAAACTGAACACAAATACACACTGAGGGGAGACCTTGTGAAGACATAGGGTACAGACAACCACCTCCAGCCCCAGGGGAGAGGCTCTGAGAACCCAATCCTGCTGACACCTGAGATTCAGACTTGCAGCTTCGGAGCTGAGACAGTAACTTTCTCTGTTAAGATGTCCAGTGCATGTTATTCCGTATGTCATCTGGCAAACTGATACCCTTGCCGAAGGCTCGGCTGTATATAATGTATTTTGAGAGATGCCTTTGCAGGGTCTAGTTCTCTGGGCCATATTTTCAAACTTATGTTTTGCAAGTGGTAGATGGCCCTTTTCCAAAGCCAAATAGAAATCCTCTATCTGTAAAATATACAAATAGTATTTCATTAGAACATAATTTGCTTAGCAGTTTGGAATATTTCCTTACAATAGAGGCACTCATGGGAGTAATGAGCAGGCTTTGAGGACATAGTACTAAGAAGATTATGACACTTATTAAGGAGATTATGACACTTTTTGGGCTAAGGATAAGGATAACTGCCAACCCAACCTGCACCTGCTTCCCCTGAGAGCCTCTTCCTTACCTCAGCACGGCATGCTCCTTTTGCTCATACACTCCAGCACCACACTTTTGGAATAGCGGCTCCATCTCCCTCCAAGCCAGAACATGGAAGGTGTGAAGGCTGATGATCTCTTCACCAGGTGATTCCTGGCTTCCATGCCAAAGTTCTGGAGGAAGCTCAAAGGACCGAACAAGAATATGTAGTAGCTAAGCAGAAAGATCTGATGTGACCCGCTGACCATGCTGGGAACAGTGAGACCACCCTGGACTTTGGGGCTTGCTGACCCATTGGTGAATACTAACTTGACCTGTACTAGCCATGGGACCCTGAGTCAGATATGTCACCTCTCTGAGTTTTAGTTTCCTCATCTGTAACAGAAGGGATTTGAATGCCAGCCTTGTGGTTTTTTTGTAAGGATTAAATGAACTAAAATGTCTGTTTACCCAGTATAGTTTGCATATGGCTTATTAAATATTTATTGTCCTTAGTCCTGCAAGAGCCACGGGAGGGCTCTGTGAGATAATGTAGATGGAAGTACTTTGCAGTCTGTGAGGAGTCATCTCTGTACCAGTGAAGAATGTGACGTGCTTTGACAATGACCCATTTCTAACTGCTGGGCCTGGCAGAGATGCTGATTTTATTTTGGGTCAGAATATTTGTAGGGGAACATGAGTGTGTTGTAGACTGTAAGTAGGCTCAGTGTCATGTGTGCAGTCTTGAAAAGCTGGAGGGGAGAGTGACACTTGATGTTTCTGCAAGGCCACAAGAGTGTTTCTTCTCAGTCAGCAAGTGACCACTTTGAAGAAGGATTTTGGAATAATAATGGGAGGCTTAAGAGTTCATGCCCCAAACCGAGTGCCAGAGCAATTTATATTGAAATCAAACCAAATTATTTCTCAGGTCATTATATTTTCCATTTGGACATTGACATAGTAAATATTATTAAATAAGTTTAGATTATAGCTAAGAGTCTGTTTTATAGATTTTCCACATCAAAAAAAAAGTCTTTGTATTGGGAATTGTATTTAAATCTGCAAAGAATATAGTTGTAGGGATGTTAAAAACAGATGGGCTCAAATGAGGCTGTTTTCCTTGAGCAAGCCTGAATTAGCATCACAGATAGTGAAGATAGCGTAAGCTGATGCTGCCCTCTGCCAAGAGGGACAGCTGTGTTCACATGGGCTTTTCATGCCCACCTTGGGGCCCTGATCGCTGTGGGTTGGGCTGTAATAGTTCATCTTTGCCTCCCTTTGCTGGTTCTCTCAGTAGTATACCTTTTGGAGTCTGGTCTAGCTTCATTATGGACACCAACCCCTCTACCTATGAAATCATTCTTAAGGTTTAGAGGTACTCTCAAAATGGATGATTTAATGCATTTAGCGTTTGTTAAGTATTTTGTCCAGATTTGCAGTCTCCTCTTAGTTTGCTTTCTAAAAAGAATTCTTCCCTATCTCCTGTCTTTCTGGGAGTGAGTTGGCTCTCAACTACTTCCGTCTCTGTCACACAGTGTGGCTAGGAATGGGCTGGTGGGATGAACATCGAGCGGCCTTCAGTTGCTCCCTGGTCATATACCTGGCATTGCACACTTAGGGAGTTAATCTATGGGGCTTTGAAGATTTTTCCATTCTTTAGTTTTGTTTTTTGTGAAAACCCCCCTGGGAGCTGTTCACCTTACCACCTAATCTCCTAGCAGCTGCTAACACTGTAGTGGGCTTGCAAGGGAGAATAAGTATCTGTAGGAGACTGGGTAGGAATGAGTCTTCTTTAAGAGGAAGGGCAATGACATGGGTGGTAAAAAGATTCCCAAACCCCTAATTCATAGTTTTTCTTTGTGTTCCATACAGAGCCACTGGGAAGAATTAATTAAATGGTTTGTTTCATATTTCTAAGTGCAGGAAAGATCAAATGGGCTCAAAATGACTTTGTATGAGTATAAAGGGGATGAGTCTACGTGTTTATTTTTGTTTTTGTTGAAGTACGAGCATGTGTGTCCCACAGTAAGTGATGCCAATTGATATTAGTGACCTGAGATGATGGTGAGAAAGTGTGGGAGACTATTGGAATTTGCTCACGCTTAGTGAGCTGGTGTGATATATGCTAGGGAGTTACAGAGAGATGAAATTGGGAGCGAAAGGCAGTAAAACAATAGAAGGACTATGTGTTTAATACAAATGAGACACAACAAGCACTTTAGAATTAAAATTTGGTTTAGGGTAGTGAGGGCAGGATTCACAGGGAAGATGGTCCCTAAAATAGGCCTTGCAGAATGAGAGAATGGGGGTCAGGGGGCAGAGAAGAAAGCTGAACCTTCTAGAGAGAAGGAAGCAAAAGTGCTTAAGGTTTGACTGGAGGACAGGAAAGAGCAGTTTGGGGGACATCAGAATTTGTTGAGAAGGTTAGTGAAGGAGAAGCCAGGAGAAATACAGCCATTGGTTGGGCTAGTACCATGGGGAGCTTTTGGTGCAGGAAAGGTGGAGGTCTTAAATATATAGGCCTAAAATGGTCAAGAGAGAGGAAGGAAGAAGGCCCAGTGCTCCCTGGAGAAGGTGGTGGGGCTTCTGTGACAGCTCACTGGCTGGCATATTGTGGACCACTGAAGGAGGTTGCTTGGACACCCTGGGAAAGTTAATACCCATATGAATGGAGGGCCCGGAGGGACAGACCAGCTTGGAGAATCTCTAAGGTCCAATGCTGTTGCTTTTTGTAAAATTACTTTATTGCTTTCAGGTTTTTTTTCTAAAATAATTTTGTACTTAAAGAATTCTAAATTCTAAATCACTTGAGAGTATGTTACCAACTTGATGTTCCATCACTTCCAAATACTTCAGTGTATAACACGAATCTCAAAGGGATTGGTGATGGTTAATTTTGTCACCAATCAGCAGGGGGTTCTTTTGCCCTATTCAGATAAAAATCATGAATCAGCAAAGTGCAGTTCTGCTAGTGGCTCCAGTGCCATTGGTGGATAGCAGTTAATGCCAGATGCCCGTCAGTGACTGTGCTAGTTGCTGGTGTCTGTCAGTGATCTTTGTCAGCTGCTTGAGGCCAAAATGAGAGACAAAAGTCACATGATTCTCCCGTCTTTTTTTTTTTTCCTGTGACAACAGGAAGGGAGCTTGGCTTAGTCAAAGCTGTCATGCCCCTGACCCTCACTTCTCTTCACACCCACATGTTCTCCAGAGGAGGCACTGGGCAGCTCTACTCAGTGGGGTACCTTGTGGCTTCTCTCCTGGCTGCTCAGACAGGAGGTTTGGCTTGGCTCAGCCATGGCACCCCTCTCCTGCTCCTGCCACTCCAGATGCTGTTAGAGAAAATATCTCTAATGTTTTCTTCAAGAAAAATACCTTGAATGTGGCAGAGATCACAGAGCAATCCCAGTCCATTACTAATCTCCGCAAATCTTAGTAAGCTGTGATTAACATAGCTAGCCCCTCTTCAGATTCCCCAGTTTTAGTTCACCATTTTCTCAGAGCTTTGACAGCTGTCGACCAAATAGCTGCATCTCTTTATGTTCAGCTATAGAGCCGCCATGACAGCTGTAGTTGTTTTTGATATCCCACACTCCCTCTGGGAGCTATGTTCCCTGCTTGAATTTGGACCAATCAGTAGGCAGGGATCAGAAAGCTTGAGTTTAGATCAATTTAGATCAATCAGAATGGTTGAATGCAGACCAGTCAGCAGGCATCAATTTGGTCCAATAACAGACCTGCAGTTGCAATGTAAGCAGCACTCCCTTCTTACTTCCCAGGTTGGTCTAGGAGGGCTCCCTCTGGTGTACTGACAAGTCCTGCTCAAGAAAATCCTTGCTGCAGTAGTTCTGCTCTTGATTTATTTCTCAGATACTGTGGCCTTGGAAGGCCCTATAAATCTACTCAGGATTCTTATCCCAAGTAGTGAGAGCTATAATCACTAGGGGCTGTTAGTCCTAAAAGGCTACAGAGACCATCAACCAGCAGAGTCAACCAGCAGTGTCTGGCACAAGCTGCTGTTAAACGGTTGCAGCTGGCAGCAGCAGAGACCATAACCGGCAGTGCTGACTGATGGGATCTGGCATTAACTGATGTGACTGGTGCTAGCAGACCTGGACTTTGCTGATGAGCCAAAGGCCCTTTCACTGATTGGTGACCATTTTAGATGACAACTTGGCCAGATTACAAAATATTTAGAGCATTTACCTGGTAAAGCGTTGTTTCTGGAGTGTGGTCTGTGAGGCATTTCCGGAGATGGATGTGCGGATGTGAGTGCCTAGGTGAAGAAGATCTGCACTTACTGTGGATGAGCACGGTTGGGTTGGCTGGAGCCCAGATAGAACCAAAACAGGAAAGGAGCATTGGTTTCTCTCTCTCCCAGAGTTAGATACATACACTCTTTCTCCTGACCTTGGATGTCACATTTCCAGCTACCTTCTACTGTATTTAATTTACATAAACACATATGCAAATCAGAGATGTATGGGGTGGAAATATACTCTGGCTTTGTGATCTGTTAATTCTCCACAACACAGAAAATGGGGTCTTTTACAACACAGCTATTCACAGAGTAGATCAGCTGAACCTAAGCACATCCCCTAAGACACAGCCCCTCTTCTCAATGGACCTGAGCAGGCTCATTTGTAAGGACTGGAAGATGTTGCTTTAATCTCACCCTGCAGTCCAGAGTTTCAGGCTTACCATAATTGTTTATCTCATGCAGTTTTCATCTTTGATTTTGCAAAGTAATTCATGTGGAATGTAATATGCATCTCTGAATGATTACTTACCCCCAAATTTGTTTTCTAGTAAGATTGCTTATTTCCTGCACCTAAATGGGAATTTTCAGATAATGTATACAAAAGAAGCTTCATTTCTTTTTGGTTTGAGGTCTTTAGCATTATTTATTCATTCATCCATCCATTCATTTACTCAGTTCTTTAACTCAGCTTGGATTTAGTGAGGATCTATTGTTTCCATGTATGGGTATCATATATGACTGAGAATAACTTGTTCTCAAGGACTTTGTCATTTGACCTGGGGAGAAAGACACATGTGAGAATGGCCTCCAGGCATATGCTGATTATGTCAAGAGGAGGATTAGGTGAAGTGCCCTGCTTGGATGAGTAAGAGGGCATCGTGGAAAGTACATGTTGTGTGAGACTGTGAAGGGGGCAGACAAGACTTGGACTCAGAGTACAGCTGGAGACTCTACTCCAGGCTGGCTCATACTTTACAGAGGAACACTTCAATTTCTCTGATGCCACATTTAACTAAAATTATGCTATTCACATTAGCTCTTTAGTATCAGGAGGGGTATATCAGGAATATCTAGATTCATAGAAGTCATCCTAGGCTCTCAGGAGGGGCAGAGTCCTTCAACAGCAATTTAACATGCTCATTTTACAAACACAAAAATAGAGGAACCAAGAGATGAGCTTATTCCACTTAGGTAACCCTACTGCACTAAGAGCAGACCTCACATCTCTTGTCCACCACCTCAGTGTTTATTCGACCACTCTCTGTGTCTACCAAAGCTAGAGTCACTGTGGATAGAGGCGGAGTTGTCACCTTGGTTATGAAAGGGGAAAGAGGTAGAGCAGATTCCAGGGACATTCCTCTGCTTTCCATTGCAATAGATGTGGTCATTCTGGAGCTGTCAGCACTAGCCGCTGCTCATTTCTAGACCTGCGCTTGGGGCCCCCAAGGGAGAGGGCACTCTTGTAGGGTATGAGGAAGGGGCTGGGGATGATGGGATGAAATGCTGACTAGCAAATTTGGAGAAAGAGTCTCCTTGGCTTCAGACCTGCACGTCTGCTTCTTTAAGCCTTTCCCCTTGCCAGCCTCCTTCCTTCCCTTCCTTCTTTTTAAATGTCTAAACCTTTACCTGTTTTTTTTTCTTGAAAAAAATCCCTTTAATTTGAAATATCGATGAATAAAATGTTGTAAAGGAGGTAGAGAAGCCCTATGTACTACACTTCCCTTAGTTTCAATTGTAATGTATAACAGATATATGTACAACTGCCCACCTCTTTCTAAAACATTCGAATTCCCTCCTCCTCCACATGCCTTCCGCCCCACTCTCCCAGCATCATCAGTTCACTTAGTACAAATGTCTCATATTTGTAACGTGAGAGAAGTTTGGTTCCCTAGATCCCCAAATCCCTAACTCTCAGAGAGGGGAGGGAAATTATAACTGTCTCAGTAGATTCTAAGGGGAAACACAGGCACAGACAGGATTAACCTGGGCATCCTAAGCAGATGGTTGCCATATCTGGTGAGGGCTAAATGGGTCTTCCCTTCCCTACATTTTTCCCTTGCTCTGCTTTCTGGCTACCATAAACTGAGTAGCTCTGGTCCATTATTTCCTTCTGTCATGATGATCATCAAGGGGTCTATATCTTCCCTTCCCTACATGATGATCCTGCCTTGGAGCCATCTGACCATGGATGGAATCCTCAGAAATCGTAATCAAAAATTAACCTTTCCTTCTTTAAGTTCTGTATGTTGGGTATTTAGTACCAGGAAAGAAAGCTGACTAATACAACGCCTTCATTAGCACCCCTTGACTCTATTCTGGCTCTGAGGTCTGCACCTGGCCTTCCCTGTGTGAATACAGTTTGAATTTGGTGAGTTCCCAGAGGATACCCTATTCATCTCTTTAGGGTCTTTCTGCAGTCAGGAATAATATTCCCTCTCCAAATCCTGTGTAAATGTCAAGATGTCCATCAATCCTCTACTTCTGCATTAACTGCCATGATTTTTTTTTTTTTTTTGAGACAAAACTTCATTATGTAGTTCAGGCTGGATTTGAACTCACTTTATAGGCCAGGTTGGCCTTGGACTCTCAGTGATCCTCCTGCCTCAGCCTCCTGAGTGCTGAGACTACAGGCTGAACCACCACACCTGGTGGTTCTGTACTAACTAAGCCTTCCCTGATTATCTAATCTATAAGGATGGTTTCCATTAAGAATTCTTGTAGGGCTGGGGATTTAGCTCAGTGGTCCTGCCACTTGCCTTGCAAGTACAAGTTCCCAAGTTTGATCCCTGGTACAGAAAAAAAAAGAATTCTTGTTGCTGGCCTCTTGGTAATTAAGCATATACTATTGTGCATTGTTAGTTAATTTTTCTACTGTTGAAACCTTAATGCAGCCTTGTAACTAGATTTTCTGCCATTACTACTAGAAGTAATTTTCCAGCTGTCTGCACAATTGTGCCCTATGATCAGGAGGCAAGCCCTGGGCTAGAGTTTCAGATGGACCCACCACTTTCCTGTGCCAGTAGTGATAACAGGAAGAAGAAAGAGTGTCTAGCTCTTTTGGCTTGCACAGTGGAGGGGAGTTTGCCTTAATGTGAGCATCAAGAATCACCCAGAGAGGGTTTTCTCAAAGAATAAGAGTTTAGGTTCCTAGGATGCCAAAGAGAGATAAAGTCTTACCAAAAATTCACCATTTTTATATAGGACACTTAAAACAGTTCTGAGTCCCAATTTTCTAAGAATAATATTTATCAAACAAGGCTGTTTTAAGGATTAAATAGGATGGTATGTGTTATCACATACTGCCTGGCATAAATTAGCACCTAACAAATGTGAGCTTTCCCCCCTACTATCAGTTAACAGTTTACTAGGAAAATTATTTCCCATAATTCTCTATAACAATTAATCTGCTCATAATAACTTCAAAGGAAACATCTAAAAACAATTTCTTACATGTGTTTATGTATCTGTTTGAAAGGCTCCAAGCCTTCTTTACAAAAGACTGTGGCAGCCTGCTTTGTTTTATTTTATGATATGCCTTCCTTAAATAAAAATCACCATTTAGGAGCTTTTCTGATCTTTTATTTCATTCCCTTTCTTCTCACCAATTTAAAAATTCTGGAAGAACTAGGATTAGTTGGCTCTAAGGTTTGAGGCTGCCTCTGTCTCACTGTCCCTTATAATTGGCAGAACCAAGGGGTCCTGGAGAACCAGGACTGGGGGCATTATCGACTTGGCTGAAGATGTGGGGTTCATTATAGTTGCCAAAGTCATGAAGTTGAGGCTGTGGTCTCAACTGAGTAACTAAGCAGTAAACTAAGAAGTGATTCTGCTGTGAGGTTCAAATTTTCCAAAGGGCACATGGAAGTGTTCAATTGAATACCATCCTCGGGTCACAAGCATTGGTCTTCTCCTTTCCAACTGTAGGTGTTTCTTCAATTGCCCCTTATTATCGTGAGTCATGTTTGACAAATAGCCACTCCAGAGTTGGGGCCCTGCTGCTGCTGCTGCTGTCGTGAGTAACCTTTACAAACAAATCTCACTAAAGGGATGAGTCATTTAATCACAGTCTCCGTGGGTCCCACCACCCAGCCCCCAGCTTGTGGGGCTGAGGTTGAGGGGGCTGCATGTGGATGTCAAGAAAGGAAGTGGGGAGCAACTTCCCTCACTCATTAAGAAAGTTACTTCTAGGCTGCCATCTGGCAGCAGAAATTACTTCTTCAAAATTGCTAGTATAAGTTAATGGGGCCTAGAGTACAAATAACTGGCACATCAGCCACAACCTGGACTGACTGACTTCTTCCTATCGTGCACAGTAACGTGACTCTACTGGATATGGGGTGAGAATTTCTCCCCTTGGTTTTCTTTAATAGTCCCACTAGGCTAGTACATAAAAGGGTCATACATTCTCCAACAAGACATCTCTTTGATGCGTAACTGTTCACATATGACTCCATAAAGGGAGGTGGGTGGTGCTGCTAAATTTAGAGAGGGGGCCACACAGAAACCGGGGAACTCAATAATGGCTCAGCTTACTGGGTGTTCCTGTGAAAGCATATCCCCTTTTGGATTTATGACTCTCATTTTATAATTTGTTTCCTCCTTCTCTCCCTTCTTAGGCAATTAGACCACATGCCTCAGCTGCTGGTGCATCAATAAATATTTGCTGAATGAATGAACAAGAAGTGCTATCACCAATGTGTGTGAACACTGGAGATGTGCAAGGTTGACTGCAGAGTGACATGGTGGTGCCCTGAGGTGGTGGGATCTTGCTCACCCCCTTGGTGTGGCAAACAGGAGCACTGGAAAAGAAGAAAGGAAATGATAAAGACACTTGATTTTATGCCACTTGGAATAATGGGCTTCTTTCCTCAAGAAAGTATTTAGGAAGTAGAAAGATAGGTTAGTAGGAATGCAAGGGGAAAAATGTGCTTTAGAGCCAAATGTACTCCCCTGGCTTAGAATGGAGATAAATAAAGGAGTGATGTAGATGGATGAGCCACAGGGAAGCACTAGATGATTCAGAGTTGGGAGCCAGCCACCTGAAATCCTGGGGGGTTCTCGAGGTAGCTTGCTGTTCTGGAGACTTAATTACCACTGTAACTCATGACACATAATTGCATGTCAGATAGGCTAGTTTTCATGCTGAACTGCAGCCTTTTGGAAATAAATGATGCTTATTTCTCCTTCCCCTGCAAACTGACCCACCAGATTTCTGATATATATCTGGTTCTTTTTTATCTGAGTTCTTCAACAGACATAGCAACTGTGATGTGACTTCACCTAGAACTCACATAAAACTTATAGAGCCATAGTCTTAAAATTTTAGAGGAGATTTGAGGTCTAATCTCAATTGAAAAAGTCTCCTGATGTTGATTAAAATAGAAACAAGTCAAACTTAAGGGAATATCAGTTTTAAAATATATTTAATATAATTTTAATTTAGGAAATTTGTAATATCTTTTTTTCTATAAAAATTTTCCATCTCCTTTCCTGTTTCACCATGTTAGATCCACACTCCACTATAGTGTGAGGAATTGTGAAGAGTTTCTTTTGAAATAGAAAGTTGAAAATGGAACCTCAAAACATGTAAAAAACCAGGAAGAATGTTATTGCCTAATTATGTCATTGTTTTACTGAACAGAGCATGAGTAGTCCTAAATTTTTTACATCTATTTTTCCAATGAGTCAGCCTTCATTACCCTGTAGTTATTAATTTAAATTTAAAACCAGAAAAGGCTTATGATTATCAAACTCCTGAATAAGAGATGTTTTGAAAAATCATTTCTAATGTAGAAATTTCTCACCTTTTCTTAAAGATATATCTCTTTTGGTCTCCCATTAACTTAAGAGCATCTAAGAGGACCTAAGCAAAAGAGAAGTCTGTTGTTGAAGATTTATATTTATAGTCCTTGATGAACTGAATACATTTACAAGCTGCATTTTGAAATCATAATAATCTCATGTGAAGCAATCAAAATTCCAAAATCATCTAATCAAGAATGACATCAGAGGCAAACAATCTCTAGATGGAGTAGGTATAATTCCCTCTGTAAATCTTCCATTTAGAGCAGATGTTCTAATTCTGTGGATTAAGTCAAGAAGTGTTGAGATGAGTTACCCAGCAGACAGTTACTCAGTAAAGGTGAATTGGTATAAACTTGAGTTTCCTAAATAGAAAAGAAGGGGTCATTCATGACCCAAGTCTCCATCCAACAACTCCTACCCAATCTCTCTGAGTCAGGGGAGGAGAATTGGGCTGCCAAACAGAACAGAAAGGTCATTGCCAGAGGGAAAGGAATTCATTCAAAGGACAGGCTTCGGGTGATTATTTTCTCTTCTCTGAAGGACTCTCCCTATTCTTCACCTCTCAGCTCTCCCTTTCCTATGGGATTGAGAATAAAAAGAGCAGCAGCAAGTCCTTGCAGCATTTTCAGTTCCAAAGATAGATATTTTGGTTCATTGATCAAGCAAGACATATGGGTTTAGAAATACTGGAGCTGTATGTTTCGCTTCTGCCTCACATCATATCATTTTGGTGTTGTGATTCAAGTGACCTTCTGTGGCGGAAGGTGCTTGTGGAATGCATCGACACGGCCCCAGCTACTGCAACATTTGGGCCCTGGCCCTTGATCTAGAAACAGAACTCCAAACAGAGCTCCAAAGCTCTGTTGTTAACAGTTTATGCAGTGTTGTCAGAAGCTGCGTTCATTCTTTACTGTTTTCTTATTGCTTTTATAATAAATATTTACAGATTTATTGCATACTTATTTTCCAAATGGATAGACATTTTTAGAAGTGACATTTCTGAAAGTGCAGAAGCTATCTGGCACATATACAGTGTATCGTACCATGTGTTTTCTGACAAGAGCATCATCGAAACTGTCTTCGTAGTTTATCTGATGAAGCTCTATTGCGATCCGTTGTATCAAGTTTATGGCCCTATTCTTTTCTTCCTTGCTTTTTACTTTTACATCTGACATAGGGAAAATGATAAGATTTTCTTTATTTCTTAGCAAACTAATTTGTAAAAGCCATAAGAACTTCTCTCTCCTTCACAAACACAGGAGATCCTGCATTAAACAGCTCGTCTTCTCTGCTAGAGAATTTATTTCTAGTCACATGGTCAATATATTGAATCTTTTTTCTTAAGGAAAGAGATAGACAAAAGGAGCAAGACATGTAGGAAACTGCAAGATATCTTAATGTTTAAACTATGAATTATTTTTTAAATGCCTTGATATTAGATGCAGGATGCCACAACAAAAGAAATCCCTGAATCATTTGGGTATCTATAGCATAACATGAAGAAGCAAGTGGACATTTTCTCTGACAAACTGTGGAATAGTTTCAATATCGGCAGCAAATGTGCTTCTGTATCATTCTTGGTATTATGAGACAGTACAGCAGAGTAGAGCAACACCTTATTTTTATGTTATTGTCATTTTGAAAAAGTCAAGTATTTTGCTATGGAGTATTCTTTTACTTCCAAAACGTTCAGGATTTAAAGGAATATCTATAAAAATATTCTCAAAATCTACGAATAACATTGTAGCTTCTATGTGACTTAGCTTCTGTTTGTGAGAAGTTTTTTAGGTATTTACGGTAACAATCAAGGTGCCTGTTTACAATTGTTAACTCTTGAATTTTTGAAGTTCTATAGGAAAACTACTTCATGATAATTCTTTTTGACCTATTCTTCTCCCCAAAAAACCCCAATGGCAAAGTAAAGTGTGCCACTAGAAGAGAAAGAAGATTAAAAACAGACCTTAAGGGCCAAGGATTTAGCTCAGCGGTTCTGCAACCTGCCTCACCTGCCTGGCAAGCGCAAGGACCCGAGTTTGATCCCCAGTACCAAAACAAACAAACCAAACCAAGCAAAAAAACCCAAAACAGACCTTAAGTGTCTATTTACATTAAAATTGCAATTAGGATCAATGGGGTAGGTTATTTTAAGGGAGGAGGCTTTGATTAAGTATAAGGAAAACTTTCAAACTATAGCAGCTTTTAACAATGAAATAGCCTTTGAAGACAGTGAGACCCCTATTAATAAATGTGTTCACACAGCCTGGTTGATTACCCAAGGTTAATTTAGAAGGATTCCTCCATCCTAGTCATTGATGTCTTAGGTCTCAGTCTCATCAACTGCGTTTTAAAAGTCAGTGTTCTGTCACCTCACGTGTATAATGTTTCATTAAAGCAGGGTTTCACTGATTTGGAATTTGGAAAGTTGGGCTAAAGGTTTTTTTATAACACTCTTTTTCTTCTTAAGGGGAATATAAATAGATTAGAGGAAGATCCTTAAAACTGTTAAAATGTGCTGCTGTGGTTAGATGCATTGATTTAAGAAAAATGATGTGCTACTTGTAAGTCATCCATTAAAGTATTGATCTGTATTGTATAACATCTCATTATAAAGTTGAAACTAATAAAAACTATGCTTCTTTGAATATATTTTAATTAGATGTTTTTCTTCTAAAATAAGTCTGATTTAAGACTCCATGTATCTATATGCACATATTAATATAGATTTTAAAATGGTAAAATCATAACTCAAACAAATATAAAGTAAGCACAAGTCAAAGACTTCATTTAAGTTGTTAATGAGTGAGAGGGCAGTGATATAATTAAGTGATATAAAAAAAGTGATATAATTAAGACTAAGTAAAAGCAAATACCAGATACATTTCAATAAGAATGTGAAATGACAATGTTGGAGTAGACATAAACTTGGCTTCTTCTACAGTGGAGAGACAAATCAATAGAATCAGTTGAATTGTCCTAGTGGACAATTTTGCTTTTCTATGGAGAGGAATTATTTTCATTACTAGCAAGTTTCTAGAGTGAACTTTATGTTTTAAGAGTTTTATATAGGCCTAATCAAAGACAATGGCCTTTTAATATCCTTTTTTGGGGGGGGATATTCTTCCTTGTCTTTGAGATATTCCTTATTAATGAATATTTCTCCCACTGAGGTAGCCAGAACCATCTCCTTAATTGACAGGTGCATTTAGTAGAAGTTACAGTTATGTTTTTGGTCAAATGAGAGTAAATTTGAGTTTTAGAAATGATAAAAATCATAAAGAGACAAAGAGATGAGTGGTCAAGCTGGAAAATACTATTGTAAATAGAAAACTGGTACTGAAGTATAGACAATTTTTTTCTTGTGTGACACATAAGCACTCTATGACAAGCAAAAAAAAAAAAAAAAAAGAAAGAAAAGTTTAAAACACAATCCAAGCAAAAGCAATACTCAAGTATTGAGAGGGCGCCAAACTAACCTGTTTTGTGAAACTACCATTTAGTGTAATTTCTGGTACATTGAAAGAACTGGTGCTATTTGCTTCTCTGTCCCTCAGTTTCCTCATCTGTGAAACTAAGGAGTTGAACTAGATGATTGCTAATGTTCTTTAGCTCTTTAATACTGTGAGCTCTGTAGTCATCCCTGGGTTCAGCTTTTCCAGTACAATTAGATCACTTGGTTTTATATTTTCCTGGTAGCTAACAGAGAAGAAATCGAAGGATTGGTTTTTCTTCTGTGTAATTCACCTACATCTGAATTCTTGAAAAAAACCTCTTTTATCATGTAATGTAATTGCCAGAACAGTCTGAGGGAAAAAGAATTTATATGCATTTTAAAGTTCCTTCAATGTGAATCATTAAATACTAAGATAGAGCAGGGTGAGGATAACTGTGAAATCTATTATTGTTAAAAATGAAAGAGAAATAGTTTACACATGATAAGCTGTAGAGCATGAATACTAAAGGATATTTTGTGGCACTTTGTATATGCTAGGCACTGTCCTAAATGGTTTAAGTCATTAATGCATGTAATCCTTATCCCTAAACAGCAGGACAATTGTTATCATCACCATTTTGCTGTTGGAGAAACGGAGACACAGGAAGTGAGAATAATTTGCCCAAGGCCACAGAGTTGGAAGGGAGCAAGCCAGGCTGTGGATCACATTGTTTAGAATATTGACTGTTCAGCAGTTCTACAAAAGTAAAAAGAATCTTCCATCTAACTATGCCAACTTGATACCCAAGAAGGGAATGAAGCTTAAGTCTCTTAGCACAGAGACACTCAGAGGAATAAAATGCCTTATCTATGGTTATAAGATGACGGGGGCTTGGAGCCAAAGAGGGCATGTTCTCTTCATTTCTCGCTCCCAACCTCTTGCTCCCGACCTCTTGCTCATTTCTAGTTTATTCCTGCAGCTAACATTGTGGATAAAAATGAGCCTCTTTTAAGCATTCCTTTCCTAGAGCTTGTCATGCTACAGGATTCTTTCATGTTTCCAGTTCATGATAATATGTGGTCTTCACTAGAACTCCTGTGGTTTGACACCAGCCTATACTGGAGATTATGGCAGCTTTTGTTTTCTTAAAAAGCTGGCCCTTCTTGGAATTTCGGCTTGAGAGAGCAGAAGTGAGGTTGGTTTGGCTCCAACAAAGCAGTCAAGTGTAACTAATACTGTGTTATTAGCACGGGGTGAAATTTTCAACTTTCAGTATCTTGATGAAACATAGACAATAAAAATTGCTCAGTGACTTTTTCTAACCTTTCTAACCTGTATTTTACTCCCCAAGACCACGATCCGTTTTGCATTCTCAGACAATGAGCTAGGGAGCTTGAAAGTGTGCCACTCATGGCGAAAGACGGCTCCCCTAAATGAAACAGCTACACTTGGCAAATTCAAGTCTCAAGAAGTCTTATAATTTTCCAGGTACTGAAATGTTCCTCTTAATGACAGATCAAAATAGTCACCAAGGCTCCGAATGGGGAAGAATCTGTCATTAAAAGTTCTGAAAAACCTAAGGAACTGAACTGGTCAGTCCCCAAGTGTGATACAAAAACATTTTCTGCATCCCTGTGGATATTTAATTAATCTAATTGTTTTGAGATTTTCTATTCTAAAATACAGTAGGAATAAAACAATACAATGTATTAAAATCACAGTGGTCTTAGTCAAGGCCCATTAACATTGCAAGTATAGAAACCGATACACATCTTTATTTGAGGGTTTGTCTAGCTTTTCTCTCCTTTAGGCATTTTGGAAGGCTTGGAATATGGTGTATGACTTTGAAATGCACTTTCTAGCTGGAAGGAATTAAACAATCAGGGACAGAGTGTTTTTACATTATATAAGACAATGCAGTTTGTTGCCACCTACATTCACTCTTTGGTGGAAAATGGAAGCTATAGGAAGAGGCAGGGCCAATTCATGCCCTAACAATGAAATTGGATTGGGGATATCCTCTGCTGTGGGTTCCAGAGCTCTACTTTTCTCCCATCCTAAACCCCACTGTAGTGCTTGATCCAGACAGATTTTTCCCCTGGAATTCCCCAAGTTCCTGACTTAACAAACAATTGTTTTCTGATTGCAGACACATTTGGCTTAAGAGGAAAGCACGTAGTATGGTTTGAGGAGACAAGATGCAGGCCTCTGAGAAGAAGGTATGCCAGGTCCTTGGAGCCAGTATATGGACTGGAAAACACAGAATTTTCAGGAGATAGAAAGCACAGTTCTTACTTAGCTTTGACTTCAGTCTTTGGGTAATTAAAGACACCAAAATTCAGTTTCATCATTTCAAAAATCAGGGTGTTGGACTTAGAAGGAGCTCTCAAATTTTTCTTTCATCTCAGGACTTTGATCTTCAGAGGAAAACTTATAAGGATAATAAGATGGGAAGTCAACAGTAGAGTCTCAAAAGGTTGGCCTCACCTCCGGACTTCCCCCATGTTCTGCTCCTGTGACATGTGTGTGTTAGTAACCAAATGTGCGGTATTGAACTTATGTAAGAAACATAAAACCAAAAAGTTTTATAGGAGAGGTCTGGGCAGAACAAAAAGAGGAAAGAGGATGTACAGAAAGGAGAAGGGAGACAGATGCAGGGCAGGCAGTTGGAAAGATTCGTGTCCTTGTCAACCTTTTTCTGGGCTAAAGTTACTGCATGAAAATGTGTGCTAGAGAGTTGAGAAGAATGTCACGTGTAATTTGAAAGGAAAAAACATAGTTCCATTTATGGAATTTTGTAGAGTTGGAAGTGTCTATTTAAGAAATAATTTCTTCTGCTAAGCGTATGTGTGGCTGAGCTCGAGATTATGTAACAGAGAGAGGAAGTGACAAATGCAAGCAAGAAAAAGCATAGCTGAGCAGGGCCAATTGGGTTGCAGAGGAGGGAGGGGCTGTGTGGGGAAGGAGAGGAATGAAAATGAGACTGGAGAGGACTCTGGGATGTGTGGGAAGCTGAGGAAAGAACAGGTAAGAAGGAAAGGAACAAAGGAGGAAGGGACACAGTTGGCGGAAAAGGCAAAGCAGGGACGTCAGATACGGGCATGAGCATGAGAGGAGCATTTAAAAAAATCAAAGGACTTGCAAGAATGTGGGTGTCAGCTGTTGTTTAATCTCTCAAAATGAAATGTGAGTGTGTCTGACCCAAGGAAAAACAATGAGGTGAAGGCCATGGAGTTTTGTATCTGTATAGATCACATGTCACCTTTAAACTATGTTCCATACCTTAATTTTGGTTAGCCATTCAATAATTCATGTTCCTGGATTCTAGGGTATCAGAAGAAAGAGTAAGGCAGGCCCTTGGTATAATATGTATGTATAATTTTCTTTGTCTTCTGTAAAGGTTTTGAGTAGTTTGATGAAGGGATGGAGAGACTAGAGGCTCCTCTCTTCATTAATCTAAGCAGTCTGTATGTTACACATGCACACACACACATGCACACACACACACCCTCTAACTTATCATAATGCGAATGCTTAAAAGAAATTTGTGTAGTTCACTACAATCTTCAAATTTATCTTTTTAAAAGATTCTCATTTTCCTTTGTATTTTTTGTAGCTTGGGATAATATTAAAAAAACAAACAAACCATAGACTGGTGGCTTAACCAACAGAATCTTGATTCTTCACAGTTCTGGAACTGAAAGTCCAATGAGGTTGGTTTCTGGTGAGAGCTCCCCTTTTGAAAATAAAACACAGTCCAGTCAGATGAGGGCTCTACTTTTGGGATGTAATTTAATTTTAATTACCTTCTAGAGACCCTGTCTCCAGATACAGTCACACTGGGGACTAAGATTTCACTACATGAATTTTGAGGTGATGCAATTCTATGAATGTAATAGCTTATATCTAGATGTTCTCCTCAAACCTCCCCAAGGGTTATAGGTAGGGCTTTTCCGAGGAGGCTGTATCTCAGGTGTGTGATACTGGGATCAAAGATGTGATGCTGGGATTGATTCACATTGCGATGCTAGAACTAAGAGTGTTAGCGCTACCAGCAGGTAGCCTGGATAAAATATGAGACAGAAAGAGGGCTGCTGTTGTGGTTGCTTGTTGCTAGTCTCTTGCTGCTTGTTGCCTTCTGCCTACCCTGCTTTTCCATGGACTATTTTTCCTCTGCAATGCCCCTCTGGCATGCCACCCTGCCTTGGAGCCAGCCAACTATGAACTGAAGCCTTTTCAAACTCTGACCTACAATAAACCTTTCCTCCTTTAACTTTGGGTGTTGGCAATTTTGGCTCAGCAATGAGAAAAATAACTAAGACAATTCATAACAGTGTCTCTGCATAGGGTAAAAGATTTTCATTTAACAGCAGAACATTTTTTATTGCGTATGTTTGCAATACATATTAGTTACATTTGTTTTGGAGAATTAGTAATGTACATAACATATTTTGGTCATATTTGATCCCTTTATGCCCTATCCTGACCCCTGATTCCCTTTCCCATCTCCAAAAGTCTGCCTTTTTGTTTCCTACCATCTCTCCTTTAGTTTACTTTTTAGTTATGTTTTTGGTTTCTCATATAAGAGAATCTATGTGATGTCTAACTTTCTGTATCTAATTTATTTTACTTAATATTATGATCTCAAGTTCTATCCATTCAGCAAATGGCTGAATAGTATTCCACTGAATGAATATCTATATCTATATCTATATCTATATCTATCTATATATCACATTTTATTTATCCATTTGTCTGTTGATGGGCATGTAGGTTGCTTCTAGAGCTTAGCTATTGTAAATTGCATGCTATACACATGGGTAAGCATGTATCACTATAGCATGATATTAAATCTTTCAGGAATATACCCAGGGAACAGCACAATATTTTTAATTAATTTTCTAAAATTTTTAGATGCTTATAGATTCACATACAGTTGTAAGAAATAAACCAGAGAAATTGATCTTTTTACTCAGTTTTCCCCAATGGAAGCATTGCACAGAACTATGGTACAGTATCACATGCTGGATGTTGACACTGACATAGCCAAGACACAAAGCATTTCCATCATAGCAAGGATCCCTCCTGCTGTCCTTTTACAGCACACTGACCTCCCTCCCGCAGTGTGGATGAACCACACAGTGCTTAGCAATGGTTCACACTTGAGTGGACATCTGGATGTTTTCAGGCTTTGGTTATTATTAATAAAGCTGCTATAGACGTGCATGCACAGGTTTTTTCATTTCTCTGGGATAAATGCCTATGTCTCTGATTGCTGGGTTGTGTACTGGTTACATGTTTAGTTTTAAAAGAAACTGTTAAACTGTTTTCCGAAGTTCCAAACTGTTTTCACTTTGCTTTTCCACCAGCAATGTAAGAGTGATCCAGTTTCTCTGTATCCTCGCCAGTATTTGGTGTTGTCACTATTTTTTATTTTAGACATTCTGATAAGTGTGCATTGGTATCTCCCTGTAGATTTAATTCATGTTTCCCTAATGACTAATGATGTTCAACATCTTTTCATGGGCTTATTTGTGGCATGTACATTTTTCAACATCTGGATGTATTTGGAGAAAAAAAGCATTTAATTAGTCTTAAATGTTTCTTTTGAATACTCGTTCAGTTTCTGTAGCCTTGTCTGGGGAGAATGTCAATACCAGGCAGAGACAGGACGCTCAGCAGAGATTTCCAACATACTGGACAAGAAAAAGAAGTAGAAAGGTTCATTTGAGCTAGATGTCACTCTTGCTAAAAAAAAAAAAAATCCATTTGATGTAAGTGTCCATGTAACACAGCATAACAATAATAAGGATTATGGTTTCATATCCCCTCTCAGGTCTAGTTCTTGTACCTTACATAATGTTAGGAGTTTCTGTAGGCATCTTAAAGGCGTTGTTATCTTTGGCAGGAGCATGGCGGCTTGGCTCAGAAAGCAGGCAGTAACAATGATACCGGTTCCTTTTATATATTTTTTTCTTCTCCTGGAACACCATGTTACCTAGAATACATGAGAATCTGGCAGAGTTCTACATTTTCTTCCCCTGTATTCCTTTCACACCATCTGTTTGGGTGTGCTAGACTCCACTGGAATGTCTTTACGAGGTGTCAAAACTCCGGGAACCCCACTCTAGTTGGCAGCAGAGAGAGAAAGGATAAAGTGATCATAGGAGTCGTATGGAAGAGAGAATCCGGGGGAGTGTCTGTCACAATTACAAAAGAGACAATTTACAGTATGGTAGAGTCCAAGGTTAGTGTTACTTCTCTCAGGATCTATTTCTGATCAAGGTCCCAGAAATGGATGCCACACAGCTCTTTCCTTCTTCATGGAAGGAGCGTCACTGGATGCTGTGCATGCTTCAGAGCCATTCTCATGCCTGTCTAGAGCACGCTAGGAGAAGAGCAAACGGGGGGCGAGGGTGCGATGGTATGACAATCCCCGGGTTTTGCACACGTTCACATATGATGGGTTAGAATTCCAGTTAATCCTAAAGTCATCTCAGAGGCAGAATTAGTTATAATCTTGCTTAGTGCAAATATAGAAAAACAAAACAAGACAAAAACCAGTCTTTCTACCCCTAAAACTTGTTTATAAACTGTATCATGTGAAAATCCAACTTGGAAAGAATTCTAGTTTGACTTAAACTGTTTGTTCACAAGCTCATGGAATAACATGGTTCTTGGATTCATTAAATCTTATTTATAAACTTAAGGTTGTTTTGGAACAGGAAGCATAACATTTACTAAAAAGAACATTGAAATGTATTTGTCTTTTTAATTAAAAAAATACTAAGAAATGAAGTCTGCAAAACACAAAATCTTAATATTGCAGTAGGATTTTCCCTCATTAAAAATATGTATCAAACCATTGTCTGATTGAAACTAAACACAGTTAAACATATATAGATATAAATTATATAATTTACATTTATTATACTTAATCCAGGTACACATGCAAACACATTTGTATATATAAATTATGTATGAAATACTCATAGCTAAAATTTATGTGGCTATATTTGAAACTGTGACATCAGAGATAGGCTTAAAACATGTTTAATTACATTACCAGCGTGTATAATCAGAGTTAGAACTACTGATAGATTTTGCTGACAAGAATTATGGAAAGTAGCAGCTAATTCAGGATTGTTCTATTACAGATATTACAGGGGAAGCAAGTCTAGAAAATGGGTTTAGAATTTTACATATTCACGTTTTTAGGGGAATTTTTATTCAAAAAAAGCATACTTCTTAAACAATTTAGACTGGCAAATTCTAGAATAAAATAATAGTTTTTGGTTTTAATAACTTTCTGTGACTTTCATGTTACATTCATTTAGTTGTAACCCATTATAGGGTATAAAAAATGTATAATGTGACATACACAGTATAAAAATGTGTCATGTCCTGTAATCCAAGGGAAGATTATAAAAATTTGGTAATATCTAGTTGGTATTGGTGTCTAGCATAATAATATCCATTTGAAAAGAACACAGTAATAAAGAGAGGCCTTTCTTCTTTATAAGGGCTCTGTGGTCCATACTTTTATGACCCTAAAACAGTCATGTTCACATTTCCTTTGAATGACACAATTAAAGGATGGAAGGGTACTCTCTCAAAACATAGGTGCCTTAGGTGCTCTATTAAAAATTCATATTATTTATAGCCTAGAAATATTTTCCAATGAAAGTGGGTGGGTTTTAGTAATCACAGCAAAAAGATGATCTTTGACGAGAACTCTTAAGACTCCTCTAGTACAAATCAAAGAACTTTGCTGAACTGAGTTTACTTTCTGATTTGCATGATCACTCTAAAAAAAAGTGTGGTTTGAAATTATTTTTAGTACATTAGAATCATTACCACCAAATAACTGAAGTCTTTTGGCAACTTTAAAAAGTGTTCTGAGCAATGTTGGTATTCTGCATTATGGCCATTTAAGAACGTACTTAATCGCACTCACACCCACTTATATGTTTAAATTCTTGTCTAGTATAACCACACACCTCTTCTCTAAGTAGAGTCTCTGAGCTTTTAAGACCTGAAAACAAAATTTTGAGAAATCCCGTGGCTAATTCCTGTGTGTGTCTCTGATCAGTCTCATTGCAGCTTTGTGTCTGGAAAGGTCTGACATCAGAAAGTTTGGATTGATTGAGATTAGTTCATTTTGAGGTTATCAGTGTTTCTGATTGCTCAGGAAAATGTTCCTGACTGTGGAACTTCTCTGATCCTGGCCGAGAAGCTTGTCGGCCAGACTTTATAATCAGACCATTGGATTTTGGGGATCTGGATACCCCAACGTGGATTCTTAGAGTTTGGGTTGGGTTTGTCTTGGGAAAGTTCTGCTTGGAATATAATCTGGTTTGGGGTTACAGTGGAGGCTGAGACCTCAGGAACAAATGTGTGCAGTACCAAACACCCAGGATGATGCTTGAGTTCAGTCAGTGGTGGCCATGAAATGCAACTGTTTTCAGAGTCATGGGGAAATATGAGAGCCCAGCGAGTACATAAAGTGTCTACAAAATGTGAGCGACTGCATTATTTTCCCCTCTTGAAAACCTTTGTGGTCTATTTGTAAATGATTATTCAAAGGTGGATAATATCATTAAATAAGTTAACATATTGTAAACAGAAAGATCAGGTGGACAGAATGAGGGAGAACAGATGGCCAGAGATCGCTTCCAAGCATAACTCCAAAGGCTGGTTGTCCAAGAGGGGCCTACAGAAATATTTAGAGGCTGTCACAGGCTGAACACCACTCATTCATTCATTCATTCATTCCATCAGCATTTGTGTTGGGTTTGCTCTTTGTACTAGGTCCTGTGTGGGCTCTTCGGGGTTCAGCTGTGAACAATAACGACAGAAAAAGCAGACAAAGTCTCTGCCTCGTGGACACTTTCATGCTAGAAACCAGCTACACTAAGAAAATATTTAATAATCAGAAAGGCCATTAAAACAGCAAAGTGCTATATTTAAATATTTATAGGTGGGTGTAATATTGCTTACAGAGATAAAGATTTAAAAATAGAGTGCCTTTTTTTGCTCTCAAAACGGAACTGACAGAAATAGGAGTTACATGTAAGAAACTCTTTCTAAAAAAATTGAAAAACTACTTCCAGTCCCTTTACCACTAACCTCTTAAGCAGGTTATAATTTTCATCTCTTTGAAACATGGAAGCTAAAATTCTTTAAAACGTTACTAGCAATTTTTGTCTGGTATTTTATTTGTCTGGTGTTTTATTTTTGAGACTCATGAACTGGTCAAAATTAAATGTAGATATTGAATATTTAAATAAGTAGGATGTTAATCACTCAAGCAATTAGTTTAAGGGGAAAATAAAGGAAATGAGAAACAAGTTTATATATTCAACCCCTCACATCCATGGGTTCCCATACTCAGATTTTACCAAACTCGAACCTAAAATATTTGAAAAATAATGTATCAGTAGTGAATATGGACAGGCTTTTATTTTTCCTTGTCATTATTCCTTATATAACAACTATACAACATAACAGCTATTTACAACATAATACATTATTCCTTAAATAATATACTATAACAACATAGCATTTACATTGTATTAGATATTATAAGTAATCTTGAGATGCTTTAAAGTATACAGGAGGATGTATGTAGGTTATATATAAATACTTTGCTATTTTTTATAAGGGACTTGAAAATCCATGGCTTTCGGTATTTGCAGGAGATCCTGGACCCAATCCCCATAGATGTTAGGGGACAACTCTAAATAGCATAGAGACGTGATTTAAACAATATGCTTTTTAAAATCTCATACCAGATATTTTACATCTTATTTAAAAAATGAGATAGCAAATAAAAGATACAAATTCAACACATAATGTAGATTAAGTAGGGAGTTAAAACGCAGCATTCAACTTAATATCGTATGAAAAAGTATGTGCGTGCTTTATGCAATTTGACTGCAATAAAGAAGCGGCTTTTGCTCACTCGGGCTCCTTTCCCTCCATTAACTTCATCCACTTCTCAAAAAGCCTTCTTGCTATGCTGTTCTGCATTAAACAGTAGAGTGCTTGGAGTCAGCAAGCTTAGGCAGTTTAGTATCTGAAAATGCCAGCTTGATTTTCATGTGTAGATTACAGATCAACTTTCTCTTTTATCAATAGATTTTTGAGTTATTGCATAAAATAATAAAAGAGTGAGTGAATGAAGAGTGACTATGGACAGAGACTTGCGCAGTGTCCTTGCGTATGTCCTCTTTATGTTGCGTCCATGCAACCTTAATTCATTCCACAGTGACTGGGTGGGCAATTCGCGAAGGCTGGTTAGAGGGAGTCCTCCCACTAAGCGGAAGGGAGGCCTCCCAGATAAGCTATGGATTAAGCCATATGGAGAGGGTGAGCAGGAATTTTGCTGGAGACAAGGGCCTTTCAGACAAAGTGAGCAATGGATGCAGAGACACAGAAGCAGCACAAGCCTGAGAAAAGTAATGAGTATCTCTTGTGGTTTCATTTATTTGTGTGGGACCAAATTTCCATTGGTAGCATTGGGTATCATTTCTTCTGCCTAAAGTATTTTCCTTAACATCCAGTGTCTGAAAAAGTCTGTTTCACCTTCATTTAAAAAATATTTTGGGGCGGATATTGACAGGTTTTTCTTTTTTCTTTCTATACTTTTTAAGTATGTTGCTGGATTGCCTTCTGGTTTGCATAGATTTTCATAGCCTTCTGTTATAATTATTGCGTTCCTGTATATGAAATGTGTCTTTTTAATCTGGATATTTTCATGATTTTCTTTTTACCTTGGGTTTTCTGTAATTTATTTTGTTGAGCCTTGGGCCCCCCTCCCCCACATTTATTCTGCTTGGGATTTGTTGAGCTTCTTGGATCTGTGAGTTTATAGTTCCCATCAAATTTGGGAAAGTTTTGGTCATGATTTCTTCAAGTATTTTATACTCAGTGACTTTCTTGGAACTTTGGGTAGTTGGATCCCTTGAAATTTCCCCACAAGTTAATGACCCTGTTCATTTTTTCAGACTTTTGTATCTCTGTATTTTATTTTTTTTTGTTTTTGTTTTGTGAGGCAAGGTCTTGCTATGTAGTTCAGGCTGTCCTTGAACTCACTATGTATCCCAGATTGGCACTGAACTCATGGCAATCCTCCTGCCTCCGCCTCCTCAGTGCTGGGATTACAGGCATGAGCCACCACACCCTGCTTTTGTGCTTTATTTTAGGCAGTGTTTCTTTTATTATCTAAAACTATGCTTTCAGTTTACTACATTTGATCTTCACCAAAAGGTGAGGAAGCAATGTATTTTCAATTTACTGATCTTTTTTCACTATATTTAAAAATTTTTTCAGATATTGTAGTTTTCATATTTGTAGTTTTTCTGGATTTTGGATTCTTTTTATATCTTGTATTCCTCTCTCTATAATGTTAATGTCTTCTACCTTCTAAAACATTTTTGATACCCATTTCAATGTACTTCTCTCAATTACATCACTCTATTGTTTCTTGTTCTCTTCTTGTTGATTGATTTTCTCCTGGATATGGATCATATACTTCTGTGCATTCCTGATAATTTTTTTGGATTATGGACAAGGTGAATTTTACATTGCTGGGTTCTGAGTTTTGTTGCATTTCTTTAAATTTGTTGGTCATTGTTCTGGCATACAGCTGAGTTACTTGTAATGAATCTAATCTTTCCAAGGATTGTTTCTAAGATCTGCCTTTAAGGTTAACTTTGCTTCCCTCCTAAGGCAACAGCTCTTCCAAGTATTCTGTCTTAGATCCCATGTTTTATGCAATTTTCTATTCTGATTGATGGAAATTTAAGTGATTCCTAGCTCTCTGTGAACTTCAGTAATTATTCAACCCAATGCTTTCCAGTAATTACTAAACCTAATGCTTCTCACAGGGGAGATTATTTAGATTTCTTAGAGGCAAATCCTATAGATTTTATGATATCACTTATAAATATTTGTTTGCATTTCTAAAAGATAAAGGCTCTTCAAAAAAGCCTAGTCACACCAGCATGATCATGTCTATAATAACTAATAACAATTTCCGAATACCATCAATTACCTAGTCAACATAAAATTCTGTTTTCCCAGAAAGGGAGCATGTGCCTGAGTGGGATAGTTCCAATAAATAACATCACAGGGAATGGTCACATCTTAGCTCGAATCTTCCCACTGTACTTTACAGACTCCCTTCTGTTCAAACTCACTCTTCTACCAGCATGTAAATACCCAGTAGCTCCCTCCCCTTCCCTTTATCAACTGGGAATATCCATTCTCCCTCTGTCCTTCTTGACCTGACTCCATAGACTCCTCCTCCTCTTGTCTCTGAACGCCAGGTCCACAGGTAAGTTTGGAGATTGGTATGGTGCTCCTTACTTTACAATGGGGCTGTGTCCTGAAAAATTCATAAATTGAAAATATCATTACACCAAAAATGTGTTTAATCCACTTAATTTATCAAACCTCCTGGCTTGCAACACAGTGCACTCCGGAGTTCTGGTTCTTTCTCCTGGTGACCAGGTGGCTGGCTGGGAGCTGTTGTTGCCCTACACAGAGAGAGTATCATGCTGCATTATGCCAGCTTGGGAAAACAGCAAAATTCAGTTTGAAGTATGGTTTTCACTGAATGCACATGGCTTTTGAACCATTATAAATTGAAAAAGTTAAGTGGAGCCATCGGAAGTCAAGACTGTGCATCTCTTGAAAAATAAAGGGAGCACCTTAAGGTCCCTTCCACCTGTGACCTGATATGATCCAAAGAGAGGGTCATAGGCTGCTTTAGAAACAGAAGGGAACATTTACTCTATCTCAGGTTTCCAAATGAGCAAAGAGTGTATAGCATCCTCTCTGTGGGGTTGGGATAGAATTGCTTTTATTTGGCTTCAATCATATTTAATTTATCCTGAAATTTCAAACTGTGCAAAAGAAGTCTTGATATATTTATGTTTATCAAAAATGACCATGGGTTAGGGAAGTTTGAACAAGACTGATTAACCTCAGGCAACTCCCGCCTTTAATATAATCCGCAAGATTGGCCTTAGAAGTGTGAGTTCAGGGGGTCAGAAAGGATTCCATGTCTTCTCTGCCTACTCCTACCCCAAACTTCCTTCTCTGTTCTTGGATGCTCGAAATGTTCTGTACTGGGGAAAAGACCACATAAACAGAAGTGATTTTTAAAAAATATTCTTGAGACAGGGTCTCACTATGTAGTTCAGGCTGGCCTTGAAGCCACTATGCAGTCCAGGCTGACCTCGAACTTGAAGCAATCCTCCTGCTTCAGCCTCCCAAGTGCTGGGATTACAGGCATGTACCACCACACCTGGCAGAAACAAGTGATTTTGAAAAACAGTTTTATTGATATTTAATTCACACACTATATAATTCACCTGTCTAAAGTGAATTTGTGCAGTCGTCACAACACATTTTAGAACATTTTTACCACCTGAAAAGAAACCTCATTCCCATTAGCACTCACTCCCTATTTCCCTTCAACATCTCTAACCCTAAGCAAACACTAGTCTACCTTCCTTTCTATAGACTTCCCTCTTCTGGACATTTTGTATACATGGAATAAAACAACATGTGGCCTTTGTGGCTAGAAACATAAGCGACCTGAAATGATTCAAATTAACATGAAGGAGGTAAAGACTATGTTACGCTAACTTTAAATAGATTTTTGATGGAGGGAGGAAGAGACCCCTTTGGGACAAGGTGGCTGATGAGAGGAGGCAAAACAGTAGCAAAGAGTGGTGGTCCTCACCTCATGATTTGGCTGGGCCACCTCATGATGTCAGCCCTAAATGTCAGCACTTCAAGATGATAATTCAGACGTTAGGATCAAAACAGAAGGACTTGCCCAAGCGGCCTCATGTATCAATGCAGGTACGCTCAGGTTCCTATCTGTCACATTCATAAACACTGGAAATGAGACTTATAATTAGATCTCACTTAACTGACAGCTGGCCTTGATTTCTCACCGAGCTGCATATAGGATCAGAGCACCTCTTTCCTGTACCTCAGCTTGTAATGCAGAGCACTAGAACAATGTTGTGCAGGCTATTTGCCCGACCAGGCCAGGTAACAGGGCACAAGGCTGTCATTTTCATCACGAGGAAATAGGTCTTTTGGTGTAATTTTCCTCCAGTAATTAGTCTCTCTGTGATTTTTAGACTTTGTGTCATGTTGTGAATGCAACATGTGCGACAGCATTCCTGCTGAGGAAATATCTCCTATGATGGGTAAGCAAATATCATCTTTCATTTAAAACATCAGAAAAATTTCATCTGAAACTTCTGAACAACCAGGGGGAGGAAAACTCCTAACGACAACAAAAAACCCACTTATGCAAAAATCCACTTGAGAGTGTCTTACAGGGCAGTCTGGGAAGTGCCCATTGGCTGGATGTTCGCTTGTATATTAGTGGTGATTTCTTATTTGTATTTTTATTTTTTTTGTTTTTTTTGAGACATGGTCTCATTATGTAGTTCAGGCTGGCCTCAAACTCACTATGTAGCACAGGCTGGCCTCAAACTCACTATGTAGCTCAGGCTGGCCTTGAACTTGTGGTGATCCTCCTGCCTCAGCCTTCCAAGTGCTGGGATTACAGGCGTGCACCACCACCATACCTGTCCTAGTGGCGATTTCTTATGAGATGACTGCTTTCTGTCCACAAAATGGTTGTTTAACCAAGAAAAGTTAAGTAGACAGCCCAAGGAGGTATGTATCAGATCAAGGCACTTCCCTAAACCAGGAGTTTTGTGAGTCAGTTTTTACTCCACTAGTCCATATTTCTGTTTTCTTTTCTAGGTAGGCACATGCTTGTTAGTAAACTCAATCCTTTGTAGAATGGAGCAGTGAATAAATATTTTCCTTTTCTTTGATGAATGGAATAATACTTTCACATAATAAGAGCTTCCTCCTAGTAGATCACATTTGAAAAATATGGATTCTAAAATTTGTAGGCAAAGAAAGCCATTACATCTTTTGCTATACATGGGATTAGTTGGGTTAAGACTGGGCCATGATGGGAAGGTGAAATGATTAGAATTCTCAGACACTATTTGTGGAAATATAGAACAGTATGAGTGTGAAGGTACTCATTCAGCAATATCTAATAATTTCAAACATATGCTTACCCTGTGACCCAGCAATTCCATGCCTAGATAACCCACAAGAGAAATACCTTCATACCAACACATGTATAGAAATATTCTTAGTAATTTTGCTCACAGTCACAAAAGATGGGAATAAATTCAAACATCTATTAAACAATGGAGTACTACACAGCAATGAAAAGCAAACTTCTAGCATACAAATAATACAGATAAATCTGAAATTATTTTGTGTGATGAAAGCTAGAGACATAAGTGTTCCTATTAGATGGTCCACTTTAGACTGTCATGAATAGGTAAAAGATGTCAATATTGATGGAAATCAAGAGGATGGCTACCTGGCAGGGGTAGCCAGGTCTGGAAAAAAGCATGTGGGAACTTTCCGGTAGGGTCAGAATTTTTCTGTATCTTGATTTGTATGGTGGTTACAGAAGTGTTTTGTGTGTTCTCTCTTTAGGGACCTGGTCTGTTTTAAAGTGAGTTGCCTACTAACATCTTCCAAATTCACACTCCCTGCAATGACAGCACCTCTGATTCCAGCACTAGGCCTCTATCTGCACACCGACATGAACCATAAAACATGTACTGAAGGTGCTGGAAGGTGTGGGGCTAGAGAGTGTTGAGGATAGAAGATTTTGGAATGCAGTAAAAATTCTATTGGAAAGTTCAAGATGGCAGATGAAAAAGAGGACTTTGGAAGAACTTGGAGGTCTTTGCTTTGGGAAAGGGGAAGAGAGGAGAAATAATAAAGATGGGGACATTTGGAAGTAGAGATGTGCCTTCTCATTTCCATTCTCATTTCTCTGAGCTCTACCTGGAACAGTGCTAGTGCATATTTAGTTACTGCTACTTGCCTAGATCTGTGCTATGTGTTTATTATACCACCACATATAACCCTGTAAGGAAGATAATGCTATTAGCCAAAAATTTAGGTGGGGAAATAGAAGCCTACAGTGTTTAAATAATTTGTTTAAGGTCTCACGGCTGTGGCATCTGGATCTGTGATATGATTCTAGCCTGTGGCATCACAAAGTTCACATCCATCACCATCAATGCCCCTTTCTGGACACTCACCCCTATTAGCACACCCCTCAGTTCCTTCTCGAGGCCTTGCTGTCTGCCTGTTTCCATGGACTTAGGATGCCTTCCTTCCTGCTCAGTTTCTCAGCTGGGCAGACCATTCCAGGGAGAGAACTGCACATGGTCAAGCAGGTGGGCATATGAAAGAGCTCCTGTTAAATCTGTCCTGGGGCCTGGGTGTTGAATTCATGAATGAGGAGTTAAGGTATAATTTAATTGGCAGTGCAGAGCCGCTGATGGCTCTTGATGAGAGCTGAGCTTTAGGGAGATGAGTCTCACAGCCGATGAGGGATGGACTGTAGCAATAAGAGGGTGCAGGTAAGAGGCCAGTTTTATAACCATTGAGGTGAGGCAACAGGCCTGGTAGGATGAGTGTAGGGAGAGAAGAAAAGAAGATGGGAGCTATCAGGGAAACAGCTCTTCCCAGAGGCCCTGCTGGGGAATATATTTATCCAGCTTCCAAGAGAGCTAGTAGCAAAGAATATCTTGTTCATTAGCACTTAATCAAATCTAGCTTTCCCAGCTGAGCATTCAAAAGCCCTTTATAAACTGATGCCAATGCTCTCTAGTCATCTTTTTTTCTTGCTGCATCCCAACTTTCATCCCCCACTATGGGCAGGGTGAACATGCTGTTCAACAAACGTGCTATGATCGATTTTGTATCTCAGATTCTCTTTCTACGTCTATACAAGACAGATTTTAAACCCCATTTTCCTCACAGACACTGTGTTGATTATAGCTACTTCTGTACTCTGAATTCCCCAAATTCCCCAGAGCAATTTCACATGGTTGATTTGGCCTCCTTTCTTCTTGAGCCTCTTGGAGAATGGTTGGTGACCACCATGTACTATGCTGTGCTCAAGTCTTCCACAAGGGTTAGCCTGGCTTGGAGTGCATAGTAAGCTTCAGATTCCACTGGCCGGTGAAGAGTCCTGTGTAGAGGACCTGTTTTCCATATGGAGTTTGACATACTGAAGCTAGTTCTGTCTTAAAGATGAGTTTTCAATCAAATCCCTCTTTACTGAAGGAAGGTGTTACAGAAAGCAAGGAGAGGTGATTGGAGATGAGGTGGGAAGAGAAAGGAAGGTTTTCAAGGACAATTGTTGTGAGCATGTGGAATTTGCCATATCTGCTCTTCCTTATTCTTGCAAACTCTGGACCACATCTGTCCGAGATGCCTAAATGCCTTGTTCATTGGTTTTGGGGCAAGAATGAACCCAGGGTCAGGCTGGAAGAGAAACAGCAATGAATGCTCAGGACTAAAGCAGAAGAACAGAATGTATTTGAATACCCATGACCAAGTCCCTGATGGTACTTAAGGAAAGTTGCCATCTTTAAAGGAAATGAACTGTCCATTTCAGAGTGGCAGTAGTCTGCCTGGTTGCAGAGTTCAGACTCCTCGCTATGACTGGCTCAAGGCCATGCTGCATTAGCATCCCACTTGGGTGAATCTTTCATGAAACCCACTCCTCCATAAAGCATGCAATGCTGCTAGCTTAGTGCTTCTTGATTGATAACATACATTGCTGTTTATTTAACAAACACCTATGTTGTGCTCACGACACATATTTAAAAATGTCAGCACTTTTCACTCTTCACAGCAACCCTGGTGGATACTATTACTCTCATTGTTTCTAGTTCAATATGGGAAAACTTGGACACAGAAGTTTTGAATAAATTCCTCAAGATCACATGGCCAGGGGGTAGAAGGGAAGGATTTAAACCCAAACACTCTGGCTCCATTGCTCTTAACTGCCACTCTCTGCCATTTTAATCATTACTTGTGTTGACTATGCTTTAGCTACCTGGGGATAGAATAATACTGAGGTCACGGGGTTCCTTGGTGAATGGTGTGGAGGAGATGGGTGAAAGGGATACAGATGGGGAAGAGAGGTAGAAAGAGGAGAATTGAGGCCAAGATATCTGACCTTATTTCCCAATTTACTTAGGACTTGGCCGGGTGTTACAATTGTCCTTTCTATGCTTTAACTGTGGAACCCCCAAAGCCAACTCCAGATATTTAAAAAGTAGAAATTAGATGTTACTGTCCTTGATAGTTCATCATCTGTGGTCTCTGACAGGAAGGAGCAGATGCTGTGTGAAGATCATGCTGTCATGGATGTTGTGGGACAATTTGGGCTTGATGGATGTCACTCCCTCGCTGCCTCTCCAAGCAGACAGCTCAGAACACAGCAGGGACAAGGTGTCTTATCTGTTGCCTATTCAATCTAGACATCATGAGTCTTCTGGGAGTTTAGCTGCCTACGTGGGAATCCTCTCACATTGATGATCTATCTGTCTGTCATGATATTTGGAGTAGATTTTTGTTTTTGTCAAAATTAACTCCACGATTCTGGGTGCACAGTGTTTTGGTTTCTTTTCTCATTGCTGAAACAGAATACCTGGCACCCAAAGTTAAAGGAGGAAAGGTTTATTTTAGTTCACAATTAATAGAGGTTTCAGTACATAGTTGGCTGGGTCCACGGCAGGGTGGCATGGCAGAGGGAATGGCAGAGGAGAAACAGTTCATGGCATGGCAGGCAGAAGACAGCACCAGCAAGCAGCCAGCCTGCCTTTCCCTTTTATCCCATCCAGGATACAAGCCTTTTTGGTGAGCCACTCATACCCAGGATGAGGCATCTGTCTTCAGTAAATCCATTCAGCCACATCCAGAGTTATGCTAATTCTAGTCAGTGGACTAATTTAGTTACAACACATCCTTAATCCTCTTTCACACATCCTAGATCCAGCCACCTCTGAAAAGCCTACCTATGAGTGCATGAGGCTTTGGGGGGACCTTTAGACATAAGCCATAACATACAACAACATCTACCCCTTCATGTGATGAAACTCTTTGCAGAGTAGCATTTTCTGTTTTCTTTGAGATGAAGATACTTCCTATTCATTTAATGGAAACACTTTTCAACTGCCTCTGTCCCCTCAAAGGCGGTTCACAGGGAGTCCTTTTGTGTGACACAGGGTGACCACTCAAGAAAAGCTTCTGGCAGGGCAAGGAGCCTGGAGGCCTTCACAGAGCTTTTGTGAAATGCAAAAGTTTGGGGTCAATGTGTTCATTGGAAAAAAAATGGCTTCTTTCCCTGTGTAATTGGAAGGACATCTAAGGTCTCTGTGTTTCCATTCTTTTTTTTTTTTTTTTGGTACCAGGGATCGAACTTGGGACTTCCCGCTTGCAAGGCGGGCGGCGGAACCACTGAGCTAAATCCCGGGCCCTGTGTTTCCATTCTTAACTAGGCTGACAAAATATTTCATATTCCTTCCATCAAAGCTCTGACCTTTTGGGCTAAGATATCACAACTTTAGAAATAGTTCCTTTCTTTACAGCGAGAATTGTGTTTGCACGTGCACGCACGTGTGTGTGTATGTTACATACCACATAAGCCATTGCTTCATTATTATTACTATTACTTAATGGTCCTAAAAAGAAATCATGAAAATAGAGTTCTGCCTAATTATACTGAAAACCTTCCTGGATTAGAACTGTGCCTGACTTGTGATATAACACAGGGTATTCTAGGGCTCGGAATCTGGAGGGGTGTGGGAGCTGAGCACCGCCACTGAGCGAGAGAGAGGAGTGTCTGTGGGAGAAAGCACACCTAGAAGCCAGGCTGTTTCTGCCTTGGCATTCCCCACTGTGACTCGGAGTTTAGAAAAAGCCAACCGAGGGGGGAAAACGGGAGCATAAAAAACCTCATCGCACCTAATCTGAATTCCCCTTGGAAGGTTTTGTGTTTGTTACTGCTATATAAAATCCCAGTTTGGGCATGTGTGGAGGTAACTGTGCAGGTATGACCTCTTACCCGGCTTATTAAGGTTGTGATTAACTTCATTATTTGCCTGGTAGAAATGTTTTCAATGAACGTAAGTGAATTTGTGTTTTACTTAAGACCGAGAAGAAAGTGCGACACATTCCTCATGAGACTCCCGGTGCTAACTCTGAGCCGATAACATGTTAGCCCCCCGGGGCAGTCTCTCTCTCTCCGGAGGCTGGCTCCCCATCCTCACTCCTCCTCCCAGGAAGGTGCCACCTGCAGAGCCAAGGGCTGGCCGCGCAGGCCCAGGAGTATCTCTGGGGTGGCTTCTGTTCCCGGATCAATTAGTAGATCTTCTTAAGACTTTGGAGAACTGTGTTCCTAGCTTGGTGGCTGGATCCCTATTTGTTTTCCAGGCTAAATGCCTCACCTGATGATCTTCTCAACTCCTTCAGACTGATCTAGGCCTTCTCATCATTTCCATTTTCTTCTCTTCAACATTTCATCCCCACCACATCTGTATGGTGCAGGATTTCTGTCTGCAAAACCCATCCTGGAAACTAATGCTAGTCTACTATTTACAAACTTTTCCATTGTATGCAGAAGAAAGCCTTTTCCTAGATTCCTCACTGCTGAACTTCCCTGATTGGATTTGTTTTATAAAACTTGTTGGTAAAAATATTGCTTCCTCAACTGTGCCTCTAGCTTACTATAT
This sequence comes from Heterocephalus glaber, assembly GCF_000247695.1. The sequence goes on along the minus strand of NW_004624792.1, from coordinate 2,044,715 downwards.
CAGACTTTCCTGCTCTGGGTGTTTATGTTTGAGACCCATAATAAGTGGACCCCAGAATCACCTGGGTGGTTTCTTAAAATACAGTTGTATGGGACTAACTCCTAGAATTTTTCTGTTCTTTTTTTTTTTTTTTTTTGGTACCAGGGATCAAACTTGGAACCTTGCACTTGTGAGGTAGGTGGTGGAACCACTGAGGTAAACCCCTGGTCCAACTCCTAGAATCTTTGACTCAGTAGATCTGAATTTTCCCTTCTAACATGTTCTCAAGTGATGCTGATGTTGCTAATATAAGGACCACACTTTGAGAACCACTGGTCTCTGGACAATTACACGTGGATGGGAGTTTCTCCCCATAGCTAGAGCACAGCCTTTCTAGCCCTGCCTCTCCCCAGGAGGAGGAGGACCAGGTGCAGGCTCATTCTGCTTCCATTCTAGACCTTTTATGACTGTCCTGTAATGAGATGTGTCAGGCTCCATGTATCCTGCTTTACTTGTGATGCTTCAGAATAAAAACTAAAAAGTGCCACAGGTTTCAGGAATTAAAGGGTTAACCAGGAACCCTTTTAAAAAAAAATTTAGAAGCTAGAGCTCTCAGTTCAGATGTTCTTGGCTTTTATTTCCTCCAGGTGGAGGAAAAGTGAAGAAGCTTCTTTGATTCTGAGGACTTGGGCTCAACCTCCAAAGCAGGGTGCTGGGGTAGAACATGGAGACCAGGCTTTGGTTCTATTGCTTACGTCTGTCCCTAGCACAGAGCCTGTGTGTGAAAAGCTGTGTTCTTGGGTCTGCAGGAGCCAAGTTGGTTTCCAGCTTTCCAGGCATGACATTCTGTATTTTAGCCCAATGTGGGTCCCATCCTCATGAAAGCATGTGTGAGGGTTTATCTGTTCACTTCCTGTCATTCCTGAGCCAGCGGAGTTGTTTGAATTAAGCACGCTTGGTATTTCCTCTTGAGAAAAAAATGCTTATTTACCAGGGTACAGAGGAATTAGTAAATCATTTTAAATTTTGTAAAATGCATATAACAAGATTTACCATCTTAACTGTCATTTTGAAATGGTACAGTTCAGGTCAGTGATATTAAATACTTTCTGGATGTGTAGTCATCACCACCATCCATCTCCAGAACTTTCTCATCATCCCAAACTGAAACTCTATTTCCTTTAGACAACACTCTGTTATCTCCCTCCCCTGGCTCCTGCAACCACCATTCTCCTTTATGTGTCTATGACTTTGATTACCCCCAGTACTTCATATCAGTGAAATCGTATAATATTTTTCCTTTTTTGACTAGCTTATTTCTCTTAGTATAATGTCCTCAAGGTTCATCCCTGCTATGGCATATATCATAATTTCCTTACTTTCTAAGACTGAATAATAGTCTATTGTACCTACTGCATTTGGCTTATGTATTTATCCACTAACAAACACTTGCTTGCTTTCACTTCTGGCTATTGTGAATAATACTGCTATGAACGTGAGTATTCAAATATCTGTTTGAATCTGCTTATGATTTTTTGGGGATATAACATAGAAGTGGAATTGCTGAATCATACGGTGATTCCATGTTAATTTTTTAAGAAATGTTGTACTGTTTTCCATACCATTTTGTATTCTCACCAATAGTACATCCAACATTATGGCTTTTATCCCAATTTCTCCCTCAAAGCCCCATGTGGTCATAGGTGGGGCTTTTTAGAGGTGGCTGGATCTAGAGTATGAGATACTGGGATTGATTCATGGTTTGCCCTTAGATTAAGATTGCCCCATGTTGGGTGTGAGTGCCACACAGCCCTAAGAGTGGGTAGCCTGGATAGGATATAAAGGACAGAAATAAGGTCATAACTTGTCACTTGCTGCTTGCTACTTTGCTGCCTTCTGCTCTCCATGAACTGTCTCTCCTCTGTGATGCTCCTTTGCCATACCACCCTGCCTTGGAACTATTAACTGAAACCTCTACAAACTGTGACTCAAATAAGCCTTTCCCTCTTTAACTTTGGGTGTTGGGTATTTTGTCTTAACAATGAGAAAAAATAACTAAGACACCAAGGTTCCAACAGAAGAATTTATTTTGAGGTTGTGTAGTCCTTTATTTTGAGGAAGGCTGAGGAGCTGAGCTGGGTGGAGCCTGGTAGGAGACAGATGACACACAGGGTAATTAAAGAGAGCATAATAAGAGGATGACTCAACAAAGGTGAAAACAGGGTTGCGAGAACCAAAGGAAGATGATGAGAAACTCAGGTTTCAGCAACTGTGGGAAGTTGCCACCACATCTAAGCTTGAAGGGGCAAAGAGAGGTGGTTGGGCCTGGAACCCAGTGAGCACTGTAGCCACAGGAAAGGGATCACTGAACAGGAAAGTGGATTTAGGTAGGGGGATGTAACCACAGTCACACAAAAGCAAGGCAGGGAGAAAACTGGGGGAATAAATGCCCTGACCTTTCTCTTTTCTTGCCTTCTAGTTGCCAGTGAGTTACTCCCATTGCTGAAGCCAGAGGACAAGGAAGAAGGGTGCCAAGTGGCACACAGACACATACACACGTGCACACACACACACACACACACATATGTCTTTCCACACATAGAGCAGAGTAGAGAGGAGAATGGATCTGAAAGGTGAATTAGAGGATAATTAGCACAATGGTGTCAGGAGTTTCTGAAAATGTTCATGATGGCTTCATTTCAGCTTAATACCATTCTCTGGGCAGACCTTTTCCCCTGATGTTGGATGAGGAGCATGGGACTTGGCTGGATATCCACTACTCACTTAATACTTTCTTTCAAATCATGGCAGGTTCTTTTTTAATGGGGCAGTCTGAATGGCAAGTATCTATGTGTCTGCATGTGTGCAGCATCTCACCCCTCCAATGGCTGACAGTGAGACACAATCCAGGCAAGTTTTGATTCTGGTAGAGTGGCTTGGATAGGTGAGTAGGAAATGCAGTCACGAGGGGAGGAGGCACTGAGGATGTGGCTTCACGGTCCAGTGGTTGCCTCTCCTGCCTGAGACCTTGGGTTCTATCCCCAACACAAACAAAACAAAACAAAACAAAACAAAAGCTACTTTTAACAGCAAAGAGAAAGCAAAAGAAATTGTACTGAAGCAGAAAGGAAAAGTGAAAGGATCTTAAGAATCAAAATGGTAGTTTACCATTTTGCCTATAGAAAATTGTCCCGAGATTAAGGTGGAAAAAAACGGATAGCTGCCCAGATCTGGCACAGAAAGATTTACAGGAATATGAAATAACCTTTGATAGTGTTAGTACTAAGATTTCAGGGCCAATTTGTTGCTGAAGCATAATAAATCCATCTTGACTAATACAGGGCCTCAGTCAAATGACACTTTCTCTAAGGCCTTCCTTGATGGGCCAGAGGTTTTTTTCCCACAACCCATCTTGCCTTGGTTGTAGCAATTACCCCATTGTTAGGCAGAAACTCCTTAAGGACAGGCACTATCTATGATTCATTTTTGTTTTCCAGTGTACTTTTCCCTAGTGTATTTCTGCTTTCCTAACTAGGTGTTCAATACAGCGTAGGTCTCATGACATCTGGAGACAAGAAACGCTCTTAACTGAGAGACCATGATGGATCCTGTGTTGTCTTCTTTTAATAATCCCTTTTAGACTGGAGTCTTTTGAATGGGGACATCACTACTTTTATTTGTTTATTTTAAAAAATTCATTAATTTTAGTGGTACATTTTAGGTATACAATATGCTGACATTCATTATTGGGAATTTGTATCTTTACATAATCTCTCTTGGTTCTTATTTTTTCCCCATTCCCCTGCCCTTCCTTCAACTCCTCCACCCCTCCCTATTTACAAAGACTTTGTTTCCATTTTTTCCTTTTCTCATATTAATTCCATTCCCTTCTTTCCATTCCCCTATCCCTTCCACTTTGCCTTTCCCATTGCCCTTTTCCTCCTATTTCACATTATCTATTATACATTTCATCCTTATTTACACTTTCAGTTTCTCACACCAGAGAAACTATTTAGTATTTACACATATGTGTCCTATTTATTTCACTTAAGAGTACTGCCTCAATGTGCATCCATTTAGCTATAAATGTCTTTAATTTCTCATTCTTTATGGCTGAGCAGTACTCCATTTTATAAAAGAAACTACATTTTCTTTATCCAGTCACCAGCTGATGGGGAATAGGGCTGTTTCCAAGTTTTAGCTATTACAGACTGTAAACATGGGTACACATATATCACTGTGGTATGATTCTTTTAATTCTTTGAGGATGATAACCAGCAGGGGAATAGCTGGGTCAAATGGGACTTCCAGTCCTAGTTCTTTGAGGTATCTCCATACTGATTTCCACAGTGGTTGCACCAGTC
>NW_004624792.1:2014547-2025009 GCF_000247695.1 Heterocephalus glaber | reverse complement strand
TCCTGTTATCTGAGAAATTATTTCTGATTTCATTTTTTCCAGATCCCCTTTTGTTGGCAGTTCAGTGGGTCCAGGTGGTTGAGTATCAGAGTATTCCATCTCATTTCCCTTTGGGGTTGCTGTAGGTGATCTGGAAGTCTGGTTTTCAGACTTATTTATGTATTTTCTCATTTCAACTGGGGTGGGGGCTGTTGGCGCCTGCACGGATTACATCCTCTGAGCTGGGAGAGGTGGGACTGGGGCTGGGAGCATCGGTAAGGATGGTGACCCCAAAGCCCTTTCCTGTGGGCTGGGAGCAATAGGATGGATGTTGGCCGGGAAGCCCCTTCCTCTGGACCAGGAGCAGTGAGATGGTGGGTCAGAAGCCCCTCCCTCTGGGCTGGAAGTGGTGGGAGGGATGGTGGCCCGGCAGCCCCTTTCTCTGGGCCAGGAGCAGTGGGACAGAAAGTGGCCCAAAAGCCCTTTCCTCTGGGCTGCGAGCAGCGGGAGGGATGGTGACCGTGAAGCCCCTTCCTCTGGACCAGGAGCAGTGGGACAGCTGCTCAGAAGCCTCTACCTCTGGCCTGGGAGCAGCGGGACTCAGTACCTTGTTCTGGTGGTCTGATGTCCTCTGCATCTTGGTAGTGCGGAACCAGGTGGCTGCCTGTCTGCAGCGGGGTGATTCGGCATCTTCCACGTGACTCGGGACCTTGGTAGGGCGTCCACAGACCTGCCTGTCTGCAGCGGGCTGATTCGGCATGTTCGGTGCCACTCGGGACCTCGGTAGGGCGTGGGCAGACCTGCCTGTCTGTAGCCGAGTGATTCGGCGTCTCCTGCACGACTCAGGACCTCAGTAGGGCATCCAGATCATTCTTGATTACATTAGAAAAAGAAGTAATTAAGACATATATCTAGAAAATTCAAATAGTATACAAAAGTCCTTCTCCTCAAAGGTAGTGATTGAAAATAATATCTTGTGTGTCCTTGCAGAAAAATATGCAAATGTGTCTATGTGTGTGTATATACACACATACATCATTAAAAGGATAAAACTATACACATTTTTTCATACTCTTTTCTTTTTTTCTTGACTAATAGTATATGTGCAAGATTTCTCAGCACCAGAATAATCAGTTTATTCCTTTAAAAGCCTTACAAATGACTAGCTATATCATAACTTAGCTATCATTGGCTTTGTTTGTTTGTTTGTTTTTTCCTTTCATCTCTCTGTCTGTGGGTTTTGAGACAGGGTCTCGCTATATAGGTCAGGGTGGCCTTGAACTCATTATATAGTTCAGGCTGGCCTTAAAATTGCAGTGATCCTCCTGCCTCAGCCTTTCAAATGCTGGGAGTGGAGTAGGTGTGTGCTATCCCACCCAGATCAGTGGTTTTTTGGATGAAGTTTTAGGAATACTTTTGAATGAAGAAAGGAAAGTTTACAGCATGGATAGTAATAACACCAGGTAACGGGTGAAGAAGAGGAAAGAAAAAAATTGGAAGGAGTAAAAATACACCAAAAAAGTAAAAATTTAGAACAAAAGAAGTAACTGAACATGTTTGGGGGGCACTTTGCTTTCACTTCTGATAGCAGATATGTTGGGTTCTGTGAAATATGAATACAAAAGCTGCAGCAGGGACTTGAACTAGGTTCAGAATGACCAGAGGGAAAGAATCTTGGCAGCAGCTTCTAATATTTACTAGACTTGAGAAGCACAGAGGGAAGAGAGGCCATCTGGACAGCAGTTGCATTTGTCAAGTCAAGAAATGACCAAAACACATGGTAGCATCTTATCAGTGGGAATAGAGGGAGGCTACATAAATCTAAAGTTTGTGAGAGTTTGGGAGAAAAGAAAGATTTCATCACTGATGGTTGGTTGAAGAAAAAGAATAAGAAGCTGTTTCGAGGAGAGATTGACTTAATTTGGTGTTTGTCCACAGAGTTAGGTTGATCCTAGATGTATGTGAGTGTGTGTGTATGAGTGTGTGTGTGCGTGCTCACCAATGTTATGTTTTTACAGAAGATCAGAGAATGGGATGGTCACAGAATTTAAAACACTTGCTCCTGTCTGTCAAAAGTTACTCAGGGAATGTTTTCTCATGTTGCCCACCAACTGTCTTGGGAAGTAGTTTTTATCATTTTCATTTGAGGTAATAAAATTGAGTTTCCAGGGAAGTTGTTACTTGACTGGAAATTGAAACCAGTTCTGTTTTACTTTCAAAACTCAGGCTTTCTTCATGGAAGAATTACTGTAAAATTTTTGCCTATATTATGAAAACCTACTAAAACTGTCTAGGGCCTGATATGGGGGTAGAATATTATGTGGGGCAAGGCCAGATACATAAGGGGTAATGAAGAAAACTACTATTTCTCAGTATGTAAGTGTCTAGAAAATAGCACAGCAGGTATGGGCTGATGAGGCATTTGGGATATTAGGTAGTATTTTTTGAACAGTCCCTGAAAAGCCAAGGGAGAGCTAGTTTCTGCTCGTGTTTTTGCTATTTGCTTTTAGAAAGAGCCATGTAGTGTATGGTAGGGATACAGCTTGGAAGATCTATCAGTGATTGGAGGGGAGGGAAGGGAGGATACGTTCAACAGGGTCAAGGAGCCAGATTTGAAAAACAGAGGAACAGAAATGTTGGCCAAAACATGTTTAGGAAAAGGAAGCTACCATGAGACAAGGGAAAAGGAAGAGAAGCCCCTCAGGGGATCTAGCAGGGTTTGAGGGAGGATGTTGAGACTCCAGAAATAACAATGTCAAGAAAAACAAACGTTCAGCCTAGAGAAGAAGAGATCTGGCAGCAGAGTGGAGTTCAGTGAGCAAAACCGTGCCATCAGGAGAGGATGCTCGATGCGTGGGAGAGCTGAGCTGCATGCATCCCTCAAGTCAGTGGGGGACCCACCCTCCTTCCTATAGGAGCACGGCTCAGATTCACAGTGCAACTCTTGTCCACACTTTGCCACATGTGGAGAATCTGGGTGATGGCAGAGAGCCTAAAATGTTTGAAGTTCAACAAAATCACTTCCAAAGTGATTTGGAAAAGTTAGAGGTATACATTATTTAAACTTAGTGATCTCAGAGGGGAAATTTTGACACTTGCTTTCAGGTATATGAAGGTGTATGAAGAAAAGCATGCTAACAGTACCAGCTATCTCCATTAAGGAGATGCTGGGGGTGGGGGTGGGGGACCAAGCTCTATTTGATGTTGAACTCGATCACACAAAAGAAGACTCCTTCCTCTCTGTGACACTGTTCAGATCTGAGAGGAAGTTACGGAACTCACTCTCTGAAAAAGGTGATAGTGTCACACCTACTCACAGAGGACGCGTGTTCATCCTTCTTGGATCTTTTAGGGAAATGTAGAAAACTCTTCTTTTACCTCTTCAGGCTTCGGCTGGGTTGGGAAAGTGACAAATCCGAGCAACTATACTTAGAAAAAAGGTATCTGAGCAAACCAGTTCTTCTCACTGAGAATTGATAATTATCCGAAGTCTTAAAGGGGAGTCTGTTCAGGCAGATCCCTCTGGAGGAACTGAAAACTCTGCAAGTTCGTATGAATTGTAGCTTTTTATGTGTACCAAATAGGACAGAGCTTTCTATTTGAACTAAACCTGCAGTGTCGTTGAGGGTCACCTTCAGCTCATGTGGATTATTTCTCTCTCACGGTGACCCTTTCAGAAGATCTATTTTCCAGGCACAAAATAATCATAATTATCAGTCAGTGCTTTAAGAAAAAGCATGTATGTGTGCTAGGCTATGTACATTCTGCTGTTTAAACATCTTCTACTTTTTAAAATTTAAAATGTAAGGTTTAGTTTTCTCCATTATATGAGTATTGCATATTCCTTACAATGGATGGTCAAGACAGTGGTTTCAGGAGGCATCATAGACTTTGACGGAGCACAAAGAAGCTGTGGGAGAGAGAAATGCTTGCTATCTGGATGGTGATCACCTGAGTGTACACAGATGTAAATATCCACTGAGGTGTATGTTTGAGGTTTGTGTCTGTTACATAAATTATACCTCATGAAAAATAAGCAATATTATTCCTCATAAAATATTTCAAAAATACAGGAAGAGAGAAAAGATCACTTATTGGTCGTAGCAAACTGCTAACCTGTGGAACATTTACTTTCAGTATATTGTTTTCATTGTACAGTTTGGGATTATAATGCATATTTCTATCCTTTCTTCTCCATATATACAGTATAAACATTTCTGGTGGACTTGTAAACTCTTAAAAAAATCCTTTTCAAAAGCTGTTGGAGGGCCTGGGATTTAGCTCAGTGGTTCCAACACCTGCCTCGCAATCGATAGGTCCTGAGTTCGATCCCCAGTACTAAAACAAACAAACAAACAAACAAAAAGCTGTTGGGGTTGAATTGGGGGTACCCACAGATGCAGATGCTGTGAGCATGTGGTGAGCTAGTGAACAGGGTGGAACTTAGGGGACAAGCAGATTTGGGTGAAGGCGCAGAAAGGTGATGTGCTTAATGGCTAGAGCTTGGCAAGAGGAAATTAATTTTGGGATGACAGAATATATCTTCATTCTGGAAGACCTGACAAGGAAGGCAAGTGAACATAGCTTTCTGAGAGATGCTTCTAATACAGCAAAATCTAGAACATAACTACATTAAGAGCCAGAAATGAGGATCTTTACCTTAGAACTTTCCTCTGGTATATAATGAATGAGTTACAGGTGGATCAGTATTCTCATTTCCTAATCCCTCTGGGTGCCTGGGTGAGGCCTGAGTAGCTGGAGTTCCTGGGTCACACTAGAAACCTCTGTTTACCCTAAGTAACATGCTTTGTATGTGTCACAAGGTATAAGTGGCAGGGAGGTCCATCCCCGTGCAGCAAACTTTCCCTTCAAAAACTATTTCTTTCGTGTGTGAATGTATATATCCTTTCAGGGAGCCCAAACTCTGAACAGAATATAAATAATGATGTAGTTCTCCTGGAAATTTGTAAATCCTCAGCGGACTAAGATAGTACATTAAGAATTTCTGTTATATTTCATCTTGGTTTGTCCTGACAAGAACCTACAAGGTAGGCGGTGGGATTTTAAAACCAAACAGTCCAAGGGTCATAGAGATTGATAACTTGCCCAAGGTCATAAGGTTAGTAGGTAGTGGAGTTTGGCTTCAAACCCAGATTTACTACTCATACAGTTTTTAATCCCTCACTTTTTAAAAACAGCTGAAAATCCTGTCTTTCCAGCCAATGATTTTATGGAGTTATGTTATATAAAAGACATAAACATGAAACTTCTGTGGACCACAGAGTGGGTGGAAGCAGAAGGCTTTAGCACCGCCCTGCACTCCTCGGCTCCTCTGAGTCACTTCTGTGGAACCCGGAAGGCAAGGGATGCAGCTTGGATACTCTGGTCTCTACCTCACTGCCTCGTCGGTCAGGGTTGGCAGCCCTTGATGGCTAAGCACCAGCCAGACAGCCCTTTTATACCACATCTTAGTCTGTTCAGTGTGCTATAAAAATAATTTATCAACAATAGAAACCTAACTGCTCACAGCTCTAGAATCTGGAAAGTCTAAGATCAAGGTGCCAGCCGATGCAGTGTCTGTTTCTCCCAGATGGTGCTTCTTATCTGCGTCCCCCCTCAAAGGGACATCCTTTAAACCTCTTTTCTTTTCTTTTTTTTCTTTTGTATTAAATTCTTTTATTGGTACATTGTAGGTATACAATACAATTACATTTCTCATTGAGTAAACCTCTTTTCTAATGCAAAACCTCTTTTCTAATGCACTGATGCCGTTCACCAGGGCATGCCATTCTCCCTCATGCCCGCGTCACCACTCCAAGTCCTCCCTTTTTAAAGCCAACTCCCTGGAGGTTGGGTATCAACTCATGAGCTTGGTGGGAGAGGCACCAACACCCAGGCCATGGCATATCATTAGCTTTCAGTTTTTGAGATTTTAGTTTTGGTATTTTAGCCTGTTGATCAGTTGTAGTAAATATTTCTTCAGGTGAAGATAATGGTTATATTTTCCTGAGCTTGTGTGCATCTCATACTGTTTTAAGTTGCTACTATAATAATAATAACTTGGCCTATTTTAAAATTCATATTCACCAACTTTCAACCTCAAAGTTTTCTTGCATTTAGTATTACAAACAAATTAACTCATCTACTCTGGTTTTTGTGTTGTCCTAGTTAATTTTTTTTCTGCCCACATTTTGGTAAAATGCTTTTATTTATCCTTATAATTAAAAAAGGAGTGATAGGGCTGGGGATTTAGCTCAGTGGTTCTGCCACCTGCCTCTCAAGCACAAGGACCCATGTTCGATCCCAGGTTCCATAAAAAAAAAAACCAGTGATAAGTCTAATATTCTTATCTATTCATGAATTTTCTTGTAACATAGTGACTCATTTCAATATTCAAGTCTTTTTTTTTTTTTGAGACAGGGTCTCTCTGTGTAGTTCAGGGTGGACTTGAACTCACTAGTAGCTCAGGCTGCCCTTGAACTCATGGCAATCCTCCAGCCTCAGCCTCCTGAGTGCTGGGATTACAGGCATGTGCCACCACACTTGGCAATATTCAAGTCTTTTCTTGGAAAAGACTTTTCTCAAGAAATGCTATGTAAATTTATCTTCATTTATGTCTTTATTTCTGTATATGTATTTTAGCTATGCAAGACTAGGACAAAGGTCAAATCTAATACATTTCTCATAATTTTCATATTTGTGTAATTTTTTCTCCAAATTGCAGGAATATTTATCAACTATATCCCCAACATTATCCACTCAATTTGCTCCAGTTTTAAATCTAACCTTTCATTGGTTCCAGTGGATATGTAAATTTTGATGTTGCAGTTTTAATTTTCTTGCAATCCTCCTTGGCTCACCTGTATTTATCATTATCTTCTCCTAATTTTTTATTGTCTTAGTCTTTTCTTTTCACATTTATAATTTTGTTCCTGTTAAATGGCCTTGCCTTTCAGCATTTTCTTTTTTAAGGGTGAAAATCTGTTAACTTTCTCTGGCTATTGCTGTGTAAATACTCCATGATTATTATCTACTCGGATAACAGAGAAAACTGTGGAGTAAGTTGAGCAAAAGAAGAAAAAAGTAGGTAGGTGGTACTGAATAAAGAGAGCAGAGAAATATGATATAATCACAGGAAAGCCCTTGATAGTTACTTAATACATATAAGATGGTTAATAAATCGCAGTTATTAAAACTTTGTATTTTATATAACAACTTAAGACATTATCATTCCTGATTTATAAATGCAGGTTAGAGAAGTTAAATGATTTTCTCATATTCATTCTGCTGGTTGGTGTTAAATCTCCTTTCAGTCACCCAAGGAGATCTCCTGAGGCTGTGAAATCGACTGGAGACAATGGAATTTACTGTGCTCATGGCTCAGACAAATAAGCAAGTCTAAACAGGAAGAGGATTGTAAGGTTTTGTAAATAATTAGAGGTGGTGTTTGGACCAGAACTCAGTGCCTCATAAATAATTTTTTCCCCTATTTACAGAAATGTCGTAGAATATAATCACATACTGTTTAGCTCTGCCCTTCCTTCCATGGAATCCATACCCTACTGGCTGCACTGAAGTAATTTCTGATTGCACAGTATCCTTTTATGGGGGGATGGGGGGCCAGCTTGCTCCTATTTCATGTAGTTCTGGTGAGACTGTCAGTCAGAGTAGCTGCCCATGTGTTACTGCTCAAGGAGTCTTACAATAAATAGTTTTCCCTTTGTTTGCAATGATGTAAGTTAATGGGGAGAAGGATAGACTTAAGAATAATATTAGCTATGATAATTGTGTTTACAGAGTAAAAGAAGTGAAGTATGTCTTTGTTAGTATGAAGAGGGAAATGAAATGTAAAATAGCAAGAAGGGCATGTACTGCTCTTTATCTGCCTTTCTCCGCTCCCTAAATTGTTTACACTCAAGGCAGAAGAGGTGAGGGTAAAAGTATTTCTAGCATGTAAACTTCTGGGATAGGGTGGTAAGACTGTGGCCGGGAGTTGTGAAGGCTCTAATAAAAATATTCCTTTTCTCTTCTCCATTCTTCCTTAGTTATTTATGTTAAGCCAGGCAACTACATTTTTTCTGTGAATTGTGGTCACATTTATGCTGTTTGTTTTCTGGAGTCTTTGAGTGCACTTTTGAGCTAAAAGTAAAACAAGAATGTACTTTAGAGATAGACAAAAGAAGAGGGATAAAATTCAGAAACAATGCTTTACACAGACTCCAAAAATCCAGTGGTTTGATCCAAACACAGTCCAGTTCTATGTGTGAAATGGTTGCTGACACTCATGTCAAGTTTTGTGGAGCCATAATGGGAAGGAATTTAAAAATGGCAACTGAGAGTAAAGGCCTCATATACTAACTGGTGCGCACATTATAAGACCTAGATAGAACCCTAAGAATCCTGATGTGTGGTGTCTCCTCACCCTTTGAAGAAAATCACACTGGGAGGGACAGAGTGCTTTAATGGCATGACCTTTTACTTGGAAAAAATTATGCTTCTTGGGCCTTAAAGAAAGTTTAGTCATTTGGACCCCTGTGGGTAAGGGCTACAAGTAAATGGTGGTTTCTGTGAAATTATTTTGAGTCCACCACTAGCAATGATGGCATGGAGGAGGAAGAGGAAAGAAGAGGAGTGGAAGGAGGAGGAGGAAGAAGAAAGGAAATTAGAAGTCTTATCATACACTGCATCATTCCCCCCTGCTGGGAAATGGGCTGCCTCAGAGGGCCAGAAGATCCGAATAGACCTTCACCCATGACTCAGAGCTCGCCTTTCCCTCGCTGGGCTGGGATGGCTTAATTTGCCTACGGAAGCACTGGTGCCCAGCCCTCTGGAAGAATGAGTCAAGCCCCTTAGTAGGCAAAGTACAGTGTTCTGGAAATGTCCACTCTGCCTTACCAAGGGCTTCCGTGGTGACTGCCTATCCTTCTCTCTGGCTGCCTGTTTCCTGCCTCTTCCTCATGTATTTTGGTAAAGCATAACGAATATCAGGTTATGATGGATTGAACTGCATTCCCCCAAATCTCATATGTTGCAGTACATGAAAATGTGACTATTTGGAGATAGGGCTTATAAAGAGGTGAAATGAGTTAAAATGAGGTTGTTAGGTTGGGCACTTCTCAGAATGGGGAGGTCAGGACACAGATACACACAGAGGGAAGAAAAGGTGAAGACATAGGGAAGAGACAGCCATCTACAAGTTGAGAGGGGTCTTAGAAGAAATCAGCCCCACTGACACCTTGATCTTGAAGACAATACATTTCTTTTCCTTAAGCCATTCAGTTCATGGTAGTTTGTTAAGGCAGCCCTAGCAAATGGACACACGGGATTGGTTTTCAGCTAATTTCATCTATGCTAACCAAAGCCTTGGAGGAGCAGGCTCACAACTTGCTGGAGCCTCAGTGGGCCACACCGCAAGCCCTGGAGCAGGTGCCCTCAGCACCTCGCTCTTCACTCGGAGCCCCCACTTATCCCAGTGCCAGGCGACAACGTTATTATTTTTTCACATTAAAAACGTCAAGCTGATCAAAGAAACAAACACTTTTAATGAAACATATGTGGGACACTTAGAAGGAGAAGATTTATAATGTGTCTGCTGTGAAACCAGAAGGCTTATGGAAAGTGTGAAGTAGGAGGAGAAAGATAATGGGCTCCGATGCCAGAGGAGACATGGCCTAAATATTAAACAGAAGGAAAAATAATTTCTGTCCATAAAATCACAACTCATTTCCGTATCTAATATATATCATTGATACACATATAGGACATTTTCATCTAACTGCTCTTGGCTCTTTCCACACCCAACATAGTAATGTACACTTGGATCTTGGGGAAGGAAATTAAACTCAGACACTGAGATGTAAAATTGCCAGGATTATTTGTCAGCTCAGAATCTAAGTATGCCCCCTGCCCCATTAAAATTTTAAGGGTTAATATAAGTATGGGTATATTTGTCTAGTTTTGAGTGCTAGAAAATGTCACTTACCATTCAATTTTGGATTGAAAATAAAATCCTGTGTAAAGTCGCCACACTGCTGTATGAAAAGATAATGAAAGATTCCACTTTGGAATATTTGTGTGACCAACATCAAACTTTGGGTGACTGTATATTTCAAATGATGCAAAGCCTGTTTTTAAAAAATATTTTGACAAGGTATTAAAATAATATTAATTACATTTCCACATAAGCCTGAAAATTATGTGTGGGGTTTTCTATATAGTTTTTAGGGATGATAATATATACAGCGGTTATGGTATATAAATTATGACCAATGCATATAATATTTAAAACACATCTTACCTTAAAATCAGTTAGGAAATACCCACAATCCTATTGTTTGTATTCTCACAAATTGTGATTTTCTTTTTAGGCTGGTAGTTTCGAACTCAGGCTGAACACCAGGTGGAGAAGGCAGAATGCCTAGCAGCTCTGTTCACTTCAGACTGTCTCTCCTCTCCTCTCCTCTCCTCTCCTCTCCTCTCCTCT
>NW_004624792.1:1978563-2003117 GCF_000247695.1 Heterocephalus glaber | reverse complement strand
TTTAACTGTGTGAATTAAATCAAAATAGAGGACCAACCCAACATATGTTTATAGTGAATAAACTCTTCAATATAGCAACTTTACCCTTCAGGATGGGGTGTTAGAAGGAGTTGGGGAGGGAGGATAGGGTAGAAGGATAGGGGAATGTTAGAAGTGAAGCCAGAGGACAAGGGCAAGAGAAGGAAAAAGAGAAGAAAAGAAAAAGAAGAAATCTGAATTAGGGCCAGAACAGGAACAAAAAGGGAGATGAAGAACAATGTGGGGCAACAAGAGAGTGAGTGTGAGAGAGAGGGAATTGAAAGAGAAAAGAAAGAAGAAGGAAAAAAAAAGAAGAAGAGAAAAACAAAAATTTGCAAAGAGTAGGAAAAAAAATTAAAAGTAAGAGAAAAAAACCCAAACCAATAATACTAATTTTGAAAATAAAAAATAAAAATGAAAATGAAGGGCCTCCTTCAAGGTCTGTCTCTGCCGTCACAATAGACAACTCGGGTAGCAGTGTGCAGATATAAGTCAAACTCTTAGGGTCTGATTTTCTTTGCTTCAGCAGAAGAGTAGCTGAGAGTGTAAGTATGCACCACTGTGCCTGTCTAGGCTTTATTTTCTGAGTTCTGCCTATTCATCTTTGAATAGGTTCTTTCCTGTGGAAACTAATGTTAGGCACTAGGAATGGAATCCAGGGCTTTGCACATGAGCCAAGGCGGGACACACTACAATGACCTACACTCCAGCCCCAAATCTGTCATATAAATATATATGGTTTTTTTGTTTTGTTTCGAGATGGGGTATTGCTATGTTGTTCAGTCTGGCCTTGAGCTCACTGTAGCCCAGGCTGGCCTGGAAATCCTGGTGATCCACCTGCCCAACCCAACACCTGCCAGCCTTTGAAAAATTGTTTTCACTGTGTACATGTGAATTTCAATTTGTTAATTTTAATTAAAATTTCACTTTCTGATAACTAGCAGTATTTAGAGAATTTTTTTTAATGTACCTAATTTAAAAGAATTTGATCCTTGAACTAAAGCCCAAACTTCAGTCATATTTTAGCTTTGGCCACGTGTGTGTGTGTGTGTGTGTGTGTGTGTGTGTTGCCAGAAATTGAACTCAGGACCTCGCACATTCAGCAAGCCAGTCGCAGACCCGTGTGATTCAGGCAGATTTCTGGCTGCAAGTCCC
Source organism: Heterocephalus glaber (assembly GCF_000247695.1). The sequence continues at coordinate 2,001,944 of NW_004624792.1, read as the reverse complement.
AAGTTGACCTTCCTGTCCTCCTGTAGGGTTGAACTCTGCAAGGCTCTACTGCAGGTTCCAGCTGCCCTTCCCCTGAAGATAGTCCAGGTTCCGATGGGAGGTGATGTTCCCTCCAACTTACCCAGTACGGTGGTCTGGTAGTCTGGTGTCCCCTGTGTCTTTGTAGTGTGGAGCCAGGTGGCTGTACAGCCAAGAGGCCAGAGGAGTGTGGGGAGGGGCGATGTTCCTGCAGGCACCGGCGCGGGTAAGTGGATGGCTGCCCTGGGCATGAGCTGGATGGGGTGGGTTCCCTGCGACCCAGGACCTCTCTCTGGTGTCCGCTGATGTTTGCAAATTTTCTTAAGAAAAGTGTCAACTAAGTCTGGAAATTCTAAAGCCCCCAAAGGAATGTGACTAGATAAAGCAAAAAGATAATAACAATAACTAGGCCCTTGGCCCCATAATTCTCTCAGTGTCCCACAATTCTCCATTCATTGAATCATTGGTCTTTAGTGAATTAGCCAAAAGCAAAGGAGTTAATAGCGGACACAAACACATGTTTTAAATTTACAAAGTAGATAAGAATCTGAAAAGTTGAATCTTTCTATTGCAAGAACAGGGATTTTTAAAGAAGAGAAAGAAAGAGTTTGGCTTTCAAAAGATCAACAATATGGAAGACTTGAGGCATAGAGATTAATACCTAAACCAGAAAGGAGGGGAGGATGCCTGTTGATGTGACAGTAGTTTTGCTGGTACCAAATGAAATTCATGTTGAACAACAAATAGAAAACAAAAGGAAGCAAAAAGGCATGTAAGATGAGTTTGGATGCTAGTCTGAATGAGTTTGGATGAGTTTAGATTGCATACTCTTACTTCTGGGACAATTCCTATGATGGACAAAATTCTATAAGCGGTAAATTCTAGAAACACAAGATAGGTTTAGGGATCCTCAAAGCAGAGGCTGGAGCTTAGATAAGTAGCAATCTTGTTAGAGGGCACTTGTTCCAACATAGCTTTGTAGCTGTCTAGTAGAAATGATAGTGGGACATGTCTGCAGTCTTTTCCCACACTGCTGAGGAAGAGCAGCTGAGATTTGCTGTCAGGAAGCTAAGGTAGTCAAGTCATTTTTGCCCTTCTGATCTTCTAGGACCCCTCTGGCAAAGCCTAATAGGAAAGCAATGGCAAAGGAGAAATACTGTTTTCAGAGTTCTAGCCCCAGTATCATGATGCAGGTATGTAGGAAGGAGAGTTACACATTGAGGAATTTGACTGGCTTTTGTCCATTATTCCTGGGAAGTGTACTCTAATTCTTGGAATTTTCCAGGTAACTGTAGTCCTTATGTTATTTAAGAGCACATGGACCACATCTGAGTTTAGTCTATTGAGATGACTCAGAGGGTGCTCATCTCCAGAAAGATCAAGGAAGTGATTAAAAGGATTGAGACTTTTAGCCAGTCTGACCTCTGGGAGAACAAAGAGGAGCTGCAGATGGAGTTAAATCACATGACATACTATTCATTCAATTATGGCCATGTAGTGAACTCCAATAAAAACTAGCCACCAAAGTTCAGAGCTTCCTGCTTGGTGAACTCATCAATATGCCAGGATGATGATGTATTCTGATTTTGTGGGTTAGGGGCACAAAAAAGTGGTTTGGGACTCTCCCTCACTTCACCCTATGTGTCTCTTCATTTGGCTGATTCAGATTTGCATTATTCATAATGAAATTGTAATTGTAAGTGTAGTGCTTTCCTGAATTCTATGAGTCATTCCAGAAATTATGAAACATGAGTGGAGCCATGGAAACTCCCTGGATTGTGCAGCCCATTGGTCAGAAGTGCAGGTGGCTTGGGCAACTCTGAACTTGCAGCCTGAACTAAGAGTAGCCTTCTGGGGCATGCCCTTAAGCCTGTGGAGTCTAGCGCTAACTTGAGGTGATTCACATCAGAATTGAATTATATTTCAGTACTGCAGAGGGTTGAAGAAGAGACTATTTGAATCTCTGAAGTAATTGCTTAATAAATTTGCCTAATTTGGCAAAACTGTTAATTCTGTGAAGTGATATAATTCTGGTTATTTCTTTATATCAAACTGTCCCCCAAATGTTGCTCACAGATTTTGTTCATCAGGAATTTAGGAAAGGATCTTCCTTGCTCCATTTTATATATCAGTTGGGGGAACTTGAGTGAGACCCACTTCTAAGATGGGTTTTTTTTTTCACAAATCTGATGTTCGGGCTGAGGGCTCAGGGTGGGTTGGTGCTGGACATTGAGTTCAGCTTGGTCTGTTGACCACCATATCTACCTGTGGCCCTTTTATCTTAGAAATCTCAGGGAAGTCAAACTACCACATGCTGTCTTCAAAATTGCAAGTGTGTGAGTCCTAATGACAACAGGAAAAAACCTTAAATTTTATTAAGACTTGATTTGTGGATCTATGTATATACACTTGAAAAAATGTGTATTTGCTATTGTTGGGTAAAATGTTCTATGTCTAGTAGGTCCAGTTGGTTTAGAGTATGTTGGAGTCCTTCTGCCCTTGTCTGTTCTACCATCCTTGAGAGTGACATTTTGGTCTGCTATCATTGTCAAATGTCTACTTCTGCCTTCAAACCTGTACATGTTTGCTTCATATGCTTATGAGCTCTGGTGTTTGGTGCATATAAGTTAACTGTTTTATCTTCTTAATGAATTGACTATTTTATCCTTATATAATGTCCTTTTCTCTTGTGATGGTTTTCATCATGAACTCTATTGGTCTCATATTACTGTAGCCACCCTGCTCTTTATTGGTTACTATCCCCATGAAATGTCTGTTTACTTTCAACTTATATATGTGTCCTTATATCTAAAATGAATTATCTGAAGACAGTGTATAGTTGGATTATCTCAGGGATCTTTATTAATACCATCCTTAAATATGAGGAAGGAGATTCACATAGATTAATTTGTTGAGATAGCAGTAAGTGGTGCAGTGAGGTGTTTTGAAGATTCTTGAAAGCTCTGAAGTAAAAGATTGGAAAGCATTCCTAAAAGAGGTATGAAGACATGAGGGGTGCATGTGTGTGTGTGTGAGTGAGAGATACCAAAGGGTACTTTGATATTCTGCTATGTGAAGGGTCAGGACATGAAACCAGAGGGACAAATAAGACTCAGATCACAAAGGGCATTGGGTGTTGGGCTAAGAAGCCTAGATTTTACCATGAGAATGATTGAGGCCACTTTAGAAGAAACAAGCTCAGATTTATGCTTGATTATTTTTATATTGCACTGTGGAGAGTGAAATCAAGGAAGATAGGATGAGAGAGAGGCAGATGTTTAAGAATTCCTGTAATAATGTGGAGAGATATGATGAGATCCTGAAACAGGGCCATTGTAGCAGGTGTTTTCCCTCAAGACTTGCCAATTACAAGGCTGGGTACAGACCTCGAGGTACTCCTACCATGTGACACTAAAGATAAACACAGTATAAAACCATAAAGCACAATTGCATGTTACAATTTTTTTAATGTGGCTTTTCAGATTTTTCATTACAAAATTCAATGCACTTTTGTTGATACTGGGGACTGATCTTAGGGCCTTTGCAGTGAGGCATATTCCCCAGTCCTTTTTTATATTTTGTCTTCACAGGGGTGTTGCTAAGTCACTGACTTGCCTAGGCTAGGTTTGAACTTGTGATCCTTCCACCTCAACCTTCCAGAGTGCTGGTATTACAAGCTTGTACCACCATTCCTGGCTCTATGTATGTTTTTTGAAGTTGATATTTTTTTTAAGAGTAGGAAAAATTTATTGAGAGAAAGAAAGCTTCTGCCTAAGAGAGACAGAAGGGGGACCAGAAAGTGGGTTGCCCACCTACCCCATAGTTCAAGGATGTTTTATATAGCAAAGCCATGTGGTGAGGCGGGTACAAAGTGGGACAAAACTATAAGACCCAATGGAAATTTACAAGGTGGGCATGAGGTGGAACAAAACCATGACCAACTAACAAGATTACAAGTAAAATCACCCAGGTAATATTGATTAAATGGAGATCAAATGGGAAGATAAATCACATACAAGGAATTTCCCATTTAGAATATCAATCACTGCTATCTATCTCTAGGAGAAGTAGTATAAAGTTGAATTTTTCTCTTTCTCTGCTTACCTCTACTCCATTGGTGTTCTTTGTGTGAATTGGTGTGCTATTTGAGTAATCTGGTTCCAGTGGCATCAGACTAGGCTGATGGATCATGATCTTGGAGCTGAGCTTGTTGGCATTTATGATATTGACTACTGTATTATTATACTCATCCTCCAAATTATGAAAGCAAATCTCTACAATCTGAGCCCAAGATATGGAAGCATAGCACTTGAGAATAGAGGTTATAGTGATAAGGAATTTGGAGCCTGACTACCTGGGTTATAATCCAGCTTCACATTTACCATCTTGTGATACTGGACAAGATACAAATAAATAATAAAAAAACCCAAAACCTCTCTGTGCCTTAACTTCTACATCTGTAATATGGGGGTCAGTAATGATATCTGACTCTTGATTTGTTATTATGGACTAAGAGATTAGTGTCCCTAAATTAGCATAGTGCTTGGGATATAGTAAGCACTCAATAACTAGTAGCTTAGGGTTTAGTTTTCCAAACTCTCCTCCTCTCCATTCTAAAACCCAGTCAGTCCTAGGGCTCTAAAGGACCTTGGAATGTTGATTATTCTGAAATATTTATCTCCAGGCCTGATTCTTCTCTGAGTTCCAGGGCTGAATGTACAATTGTTTATTCAGTAACTCCCTATTTTATGATGACCTTGAAAGTTTGACAACATGAGATAATATAGCGAAAGAATGATAGACCCTGACTCAGTTTTTATCTGGCTGCCACTAACCGGGTGTATGACTTTGGACTATTTTCGGCATCTGAACTAGATGATCTATGCGCTCCCTTCCACTCTGTACTTCTAAAGGTAAAAGTGATTTGCAATCAATGAAAGGCACACCACAAATAGAAGAAATTTTTTATATCTTACTCTTCCCTATTGTCCCTGCACACCAATGGTCCTTTGGTGCCCCAAGGCCTAGACCAGTTTGTCCTGTAGGTGAACACTGTGGTGGCAGATTCATGATGCAGCAGAAAAAGTTCAAGCTCTAGTTAGACTGAAGGTCTATGACTTGTCTAGATGGCAAAGTAATTTAACCTTTGTAACCTTCTATATCCTCATATAAATCAATCTTGTTATTGTTAGAATGCATTTGGCTATGAGTAATTGATAACCACACTGAAAGTGGCTTAATGAGTAAGGATATGTATCATCTCAATACAATTCTAGATAAGAAGCCTGGTATATGTGGTTCCAGGGTTGGTGCCCAAAACCAGTTTTGCTCTTCTTGGTCCAAGAGGACTGCTGTAGAACGATGTCAGAAGACAGAAAACATGGAACAGGGCTTCTTCTTGTCTAACTCCATCTTTTGTAAAACAGAGAGAAATCTTAAAGACCCCAGCAAAAATTTCCTCAGGTTCCCTGGGGAAGAACTGGATTTCCTGTTTATGTTTCAGCTACCAGGGATGCTGGGAAGGCCAGCATATGGCATCTGTAGCCTCTGTCAAGTGGAGGTCAGCCCTGTCCCCAAGGAGAAAGAGGGCAGTGACTTCTGAGCACCCAAGATGTTTACAACAAAATCTAACTTGAGGATTATGAAAAGCAAATAGATGGATGGATTTTTTATTTAATTAGCTTAAATTAACCTTTAGGCTTACCAAATGCTTATATAAAGGTTATTATATTCCAGGCACTGTTTAAGATCAACCTATTTACTCTTTATAACTCCATGGGTGTGGCACTATTATGATCTTCATTTTACTGATGAGGAAACTGAGGCAATGAGAAATTAAAATAACTGGGTAAGAACTCACAGCCTGTAATCGTGGAGGTAGGTTGCCAGCCCGAATCTGGAGCCAGTATTCTTCAGCCCTGTAACACAATGTCTTTCCAAAACGTGTGTTAAAGCATAACATGGAGCAGGCTGCTGATGAATGCTAGTTTATCACCCCTCCTCTGATTTGCCACAAGAGCATTTGATTAGCAGATGGAAGAAATAATAGGAAGAGCAGAAGCTATCACTTCAAATGTACCCCTCTCCTACCTATTCCAGTTTTCTGTGTTTGTTGTCCTCAAGAGAACTTATAAGATCCATTCCAAAATTCTCATCATTATTTTATTGGTTTTTAGATAAAGGGGATTTTTTTCACTTCTGATTTTTGAAAGTTCAACAAATATTTTCTGTTTCTAAGGATAGATAGAAATCAGATTCTGGAGTGACCAATGAGGTCTTGTGTTAATTGTCTTTGAGCGTTCTCTTTTCCTGAGAAGAGGTAGCTCAGAATGTAGACAGAACTCTATAACAGCCCTGTCGTATAAGGATGAGTTGCTTTAAAATATGGTGTTTTGAATACATTATTGATTACACTGATTTGGATGGCATTCGAGAAGGGGAGTCCTTGTACTGACTTCTGGTGTCGCATTCACATAATGATAGACTTGAAGTGGGGTAATCATTCTGGAGGATCGCCTTGCCTGAGGATCTGGAGGAAGTGAGCCACGAAAGTGTGACACAAGCCAGCAACTCAGGAAGGAACAGGAGAGGACCAGCACACGTTTCCTAACTTGGGACACTGAAAACATCAAAACAAGGTCATGTGTTCACACAATTAAGAAAAGAAGGAAAAAAACAACCAAATATAACTACATAAAGGTGACCAAGAAAACATCCTCCTTAGCTTGACATTTCTCCAAGAATAACACATGAGTTCATCAAAATCAAATTGGGGGGAAAGCTAAAAGCATTAGCTAGCTAATTTAACATTAAGAAGTGTATTTCTCATCTTCATACAGAGGAATGTTCCAGAGCAGATCCTCATAGAGTAGACTAGCCCCCTAAAGCAGGAGTTTCCTGTAGAGACAAAACAGCTGCACCTTTGATGACTCCTTGGGTATTAGCAAAACACTTGCTAAATATAGGCATATGTCAACAAGTCATGAATAAGGAACAGGAGTGGGAAATGCCATACAAAAGGTGAGTGGGCAAGAACAAAGACATCTTCTTCTGCCAAGACAATTACACATGCAGCATTGAAGCATTAATCTATGAGTCATTTAAAAACCCAAATGCCAAATAAGAATAAAACTACCATGCAGGAAACGATCACATATCAGGGCAGAGGAAAGTCAACTATGACATAGTATCTCTTTTTACCACTCAATTCCATGATGTAGAAAGAAAATACAACCAGGTGGCAAACAGGTGCTCAGCATTGGTCTCATGTTTTACCTACATTTTTCTTTCTCTGTCAAAGATTCCTTTAAGGGAAGTGGTAAGAATCATATCTTGATGTCCCTTAGGGATGTGGGATACCAGTTATTTAGCCCTTGATTTTAAGTAGGTTGAATCTCATCAATTTGGACCAGGGTAGGTCAGAATATTGTCCTGTTCTTAATCCAAACCCAAATATGTGACGATCAATTCCCACTCTTCCCTTCTGTTCTGATCAAGCCTGCTTAAACTCTAAATACTCTGTACTTAGTGAATACCACATGCACATGGTGTTTGGTTTGGCTCTACTCATAACATCAAACCAAGTGAACATGGGCCCCTTCTAGTTAGACTTAGTCTAAAGAGGCTTTGACATGAGCGGATGGAAAATTGTAGATGCCCCCTCCCATAAGTTTAAATAATTCCTGCTGAACACAGAAAGAATCTCATCTTGATATCCCAGGAAGAACTTGGTGTCTAATACCACAAATATAGCATGTAATACCTAAATTGCAACCTATCAAATAGCTCTTAGAGAATCAAAGAATCTGTAGAAAACAAATAACTTTTAGAAACTTTATATATGTGCATGGCATGGTGGTGCATGCCTGTAATCCCAGCACTTGGGAGGCTGAGGTAGGTGCCATGAGTTTGAGGCCAGCCTGGGCTACATAGTGAGTTCAAGGACAGCTTGCACTGCAAAGTGAGACCTTGTCTCAAAAACAAAACAAAACTAAACAAAACCTTATATAAAAGATACATATTCACATTATTTGGTAAATCTTTAATCTAGTACTAAACATTAGTGACTGTTATTGAGATAAAAGTTAAGACAGGGTAAGGTTAGCGTGTGAAAGGAGGGGGTAAAAACACCTGATAGATACATAGACACGGAGACAGACAGAGAAATGGACTGTTCTATAGGGTTTCGGTATCTTGGTGACTTATGAATTCCTGCTCATTCATTCACCTAGACTGCTTCCCTCATGTCAGACCACATGTCCAAGACCACCTGGGCAACATGATCTGTTCTTTATTAACCAGAGATTTTGATAGAGAGGTTCTTTCATCCTCTCAGCATTGTGGGTGGTAAAATGTCCCCTACGCATTATTTTCTGAGTTGAAGCTCTGTCAAATATACCTTGTTGGACATCGTCTCTGACCATGGAGAGCCCCAGTACTGGGTCTGCTCATAGGGTTTGTGGAATGAACTTCATGCATTGAATTGATGAGATACAGAAGACTGGAGCCTTCTCTGTTCAAGCTTTACAATTGCTTGTCCTATATGCAGGTACAGAAATAGCCTCTTGGAATAAAATATAAACCAAAAGTGGTAGCTATTAATTCTCTTGGCCTTTAAGGAAAGGGAGGGGTAACATGCACTTATTTTTTTCTACCTGCAGTGAGAGGATGCTCTGGTTCTCAGATCTTGGAAATGGCTGTGTGAACTTTGCTCTTATTCTTTTCTTTTTTCTAATACCAGGAATCGTACTTAGGACCTTGCACTTGCCAGGCAGGTGCAGCGCCACTGAGCTAAATCTCCAGCCCTTCTTTGCTCTTGTTCTCATTGCTGGCATTCACTGGTCCTGATGGTATGGCTGAGCTTTGCTGCATATGCTATGCCTGTCATTACCTGCATGTCTCTCTTAGCTCAATATATATATTTTTTTGGTACTGGGGATCGAACTTGGGTCCTTGCGCTTGCACAGCAGGCAGTGAAACCACTGAGCTAAATCCCTGGCCCTCTTAGCTCAATATTTTGAGGTGCACTAGGAGCTACCTGAAAGGAGGGTTTAGCAGAGTGTCCTTAAGAGTTGGACTGTAATGCTTTTCTATGTGGGGGTGTTTTGAAATGAATGCACAAAAACTTGAAGTGAGCATTTATCAGCATTTTGGTTCAATGGAAACTTTTCTCCTTCCTGAACCTTCTGCTTTCCTGCCCATGAGAGCCATGCTCAGGTGTGGGTTGTTTCAGACAGTGAATTCCAGCTTCTAGGGCCTATTCTATACTCTGGATGTTCTGGGATCTTTGCTTTGTTTCCTTTTTTGATTGATGGGAATCTCTGTGGAAATGATGCTTTGATAATCTAAGAAATTATCACCTTTAAATTAACCATTATTTGTATTTCTGCTAAGAAAAAACATGCTATCAAACTTGTGTCATGCCATAGATCGCAAATTAATCATGATTTCAAAGATGTTAAAATAGCTACAAAAAGGGCATTTAAGATTTGAGGAAATATATATCCATCATTTTCTTGGACTCACATAAGAAAATTTATAGGGTCTGTTATGGCTTTTATTTAGGTGTTCCCCCAGAGCCTCATGCATTTTCAAAGGTGGCTGGATCTAGAGTGTGATTGACTCATGCTACAGTGCTAGGCCTGAGGGCACTAAGATTAAGGGTGTGAATACTACCCGCCCTAAGTAGAATGAATAAGATATAAGGGGTAGAAAGTTGCTGTTAATGCCCCTTGTTGCTTTTGCTACCTTGTGCGCACCATGTTGTTTCTTCTCTGCAATGCCTGTTTGCCGTCCACCCTGCCTTGGAGCCAGCTGATTATGGACTGAAGCACTGTAAGCCAAATAAACGTTTTCCCTTTTAACTTTGGGTGTTGGGTATTTTGTATCAGTAATGAGAGAAAAGTAACTAACACAGGGCCTAACAAGCACAGACTAAACACGTACCAGATAAAAGCTGCTTCCCTTGCATCTTAGTTATTTTCTCACTGCTGGGACAAAATACCAGACACCCATGAGTTAAAGGAAGAAAGGTTTATTTTAGCTCACAATTTGTAGAAGTTTTACTCCATAGCTGGCTGGTTCCAAGACAGGGCAGCATGGCAGAAAGGTATGGCAGAGGAGAAACAGTTCAGGGTGTAGCAGGCAGGAGGCAGTGAGGTTCCCTTTTCCTTTTATTCCATTCAGGCTACAAGCCTATTGCTTGGTGCCACCCACACTCAAAGTGGGTCTTGTGTCTTCAGTAAATCCATTCAGTCACACCCAGAATTTCCCTAAACTAATCAGTTATCACACACTTAATCCAGAATCACACATCCATGATTCAACCACCTCCCAAAAGCTATGAGCACATAAGGCTTTGGGAAGACATCTAGATACAAGCCATAAAACTTTGAAAAATTCCATTAATTGACTTGACATCAATTACTTGACTAGGACTTCAGGGCAAGATTCTTTGTGGGAGACTTTCTTTTCGAATGTCACCCATGATAGTAGCTATTAAAATAGAACTGGTGAATCAAGTCAAAAAACCCTCAATCAGCTCTGCCTTTTCCGGGTTTATGACATGGCAGAAAGACAATGAGCAAAACAGATAACAGCAGCAATAACAATAACACCAGCGCAAGAAGAGTGAGCATAGTTGTGCATCAGCCTGTACCTGCTTTCAGAATGCTGTTGTACCAACTCGTAGTTTGCTGTGCCTCCCAAGTGATGTTGAGGAATTCCACATGGTCTTTGGATTGAGTAGGATGGGGTGGGAAGGGTGGTGCTAAGTGTTTTTACCCTTAATTTGCTCATGTACATCAGTTTGTTTTAAAACTGAAATAATGATAAATATTTAATAACTATGAAAGAGTGTTTCTAACACCTATGTACAATTTCAAGAGTAATAAAAAATGAACCCAATAGGTAGAGGAGTAGTACTGATATTTTTGAAGCCTTATGTATGACATCCCCAAATGGTAATACCTTCTCCTTCTCTCCAGAAGCAATCACTACCCTGGATTTTTGTTAGTTACCCCTTTGCTTTTCTTTATGTCTAGATATTCCTAAATAATTTCTTATGTGGATTTTTTTGCTTGTTTTAGAATTTTAGGTAAATAAAGTCACTCCACATCTTTCTAAGACTTGCTTTTTATTTCTCAATGTTGTACATTTTGGACTTAACCATGTTGATGGTTAACATTCCATTGTGTGACTCTCACAATCCATTCATGCATTCCCCTCTTTGTGGATGTTGACTTGTTTTGCTTTGAAGAACAATGCTACTGTGAATATTCTTTTACATATTGCTTGGTAAATATGGGCATGCATTTCTCTTGCAAGTGTGTGTGTGTGTGTGTGTGTGTGTCTGGGAGTGGCTTTATCTCTGGGAGTGGTTGGGGGTGGATATGTACAGGTTCAATTTTACTAGGTAATACTCAGTGATTCCACAGCAGAGTCACAGTTTTGGCTCCCAGCAGCAGTGCGTGAGAGTACTCATTATTCTGTATCCTTATTCTTACATTCTCCTAACATTTGATATTGTCAGATTTAAATTTTTTTCTGCCTACCTCAAGGGAGCAAATAATATCTCATCGTGGCTTCATTATGCATCTTCCTGATTATTAGTGAACATTTCCCCATATGCTACTGGGCATTCATTTTGTGTCATCTGTGAAGTGTCTCTTCATCTCTTTTGCCTGTGAATTATTTGTCCCTGCCTGGGCTGTCTTTTTCTTGTTTACTTGTAGAAGTTGTTTGTTTTATGAGTATTAATTCTTTGTTAATTATAGGAATTGTAGATGTCTTCTCAGTTTGAGTCTTGTCTCTTGATTCTCTTTTTAGGTCTTCTGATGAATAGAAATTAATGTTTGAGTCTACCTCTATGTTTTCTTTATAATTTCTTTTTTTGGTGATTTTTAAATGATTCCTTATCTATTCCAAGGCTGCAATTTTTAAAAATTATGATGTATTCTCTTCCATATGTCTTTTATCTATCTGTAATTGATTTTATTTTTTTGTTCTTTTGCTTTAAATTTTTAAAAAATTTTTCTGTTTTTTGAGACAAGGTCTTGCTATGTAGTTCAGGCTGGCCTGAAACTCACTATGTAGCCCAGGCTGGCCTTGAACTCACGAAATCATGGCGATCCTCCTACATTAGCATCCTGAGTGATGGGATTACAGGCAGGCACCACTACCCCAGGCTGTAATTGATTTTAGTGAGTGGTGTGAGGAGATTCTGTTTCCTCTCTTCTATCTGTCTCTGTCTCTCCTTTCTTTCTTCTTCTTACTTCTCTTCCTTTCTCTCTCCCTCCCACCTCAATCTCTTCCTTCTTTCCTTGTGTCCTTCTTTCCATGTGTTTTTCCTTCTTTTGCATAGGACTTTCCTTTTCTTTTTCCCCTTTCCCTTCTTCCCTTTCCCTTTCTTTTTTACTTCCCTCCCTCCCTCTCTCCCTCCTTTCAATTATTGCTGATTCACTGTCTCTATCACTGTAGCATTTTTTCTTTTTTCACTTATTTGCAATATCAGATTTTCTACATGTGTGGATCTTCTCAGATCTAACTCTGTTCCATGGACTATATGTCTCTATACCAATAGCACAGTCTTATTTCTATCTGGTAGGACACATTATAGTTTTCAAGTCTTGAATCTGAGTTGTTCGAGGATAGGCTAATTGATAAATGGAAGATTTCCTTTAAAAAGAGAAAGCAAACCTTTGAGAATTTTGCCTTGCTGTGCTGGCATTGATGCAGTCTAAGAAAATGAAAAGATAAGAAAAAAGTTTTTCCTTCAATAGCCAAATTTGAATCAAATGTACATTCTTTCTTTGCAAGTATTCAACAGAGATCTAGGATTCACTTTGCTGAGTACTCATGACTACATGCTCCGGGGTGTGGACATACATGGAGTTCTGTCCTTATGGGAGCTAGACAGGAAGTGGTTGAAAAGTTGGTGACATGCACCTTTGTACTTCCATAGCCTTTTCCTACAAGCACACTGATTCCACTTCCCTCTTCCATTCACTCAAGTTTCTCATCTGAGTGAGGAACTCCTGCCTTCAGCACTAGCTCACCCAAGTTGATCACATTTTATTTTAATGAAAAAGGAAATAATGGACTAAAAAACAGAGTCCTCTCTTGGTTCTCCCAAAGATGCCTTCTTTGGAGTTATCTAAAGTTTATCAGCAAAATAACTTTGACTAAGTTAAATGGCGATGTGTCACACACCCAAAACGTGTGAAGCAATTTGAAAAAATATTTTAAATATGCCATGGATTTGTAAATTAATGCAGGGCTCACTGTGCTTGAATTTCCATTTCTAAACTGCTTCATTTGCATGCAAAGAGTGGGCAATTTTTGTGTGTGTGAAAATTTAGCCTTAAGAAATGAAAATCAAAAACTCAGCAACTTGAAAAGAGCTGTTAGGCATAGAAATTGTTTAATCGGTTTCCAGCAGGGCCAATGGTGTTGGCATTTTGAAATACCAGATTGGATTGGCATCCTAGGAAAAAAAAAAACCAGCTCAGAAAAAGTCGCCTAAAAAAGCCACCATCTACAAAGTGGTGAAAGAAGATAGCCGAGATATGACAAATGCCAATGAAACAAATTCTGCGATCGAGAGAGAGTCTGAAGTGTGAAATGAACAAATGTTAAATGTGATAAAATTGCTGTCAGTGCTACCCCAATCAACCACTCTGACAAATACAATGCTCGATTGGAAAATCAGGTGCTTTTGTCTATGGGTTTGTTCACTGTGGGAGTTCTAAGATGTCCAAGCAAAGTGGGGGTGTCTTCCAAGTGAGGTTCTCACTTTGGGGGCCTATTAAATGGGCATCTAATAATTCCCTCTTTGACAAGGTTGAGATCCCCAATTTAAATTTTCATTCCAGGGTTTTTAAGATGCAAGTTGAAAAAAACATGTCATTTAAACACATTTTATCATATTTTTGTAGCTCTGATCTTAAAAACTAGACCAGAATATCGTATTTTATTAGACTGTATTTCTTTACCTACCATATCTCAAATGAAATGTAAAAGTTAGTTAGATCGACCTGTATGTGATGGAGAGGATGAGAATAGAAAAGATGATAATAACAAAGCCTATCCATTTACTTATCACACACACATTTACTGGGTACCTGTTTTGCACTGGGTACTATTCTAGTGATGGAGGATACAAAAATTAATAAGAAACGAGCCCTGGGCCCTGAATAAGCTCACAGGCTTTGTAGTGAGTCTCTTTCTAGTGGGATTTACACTAGACATTGTCTCATCTTGTTGCCTAGTTTTGTCCCAAAAGACCAGATGAATATGAAAAAAAAAAAATTCCAAATAGCAAGGGAGTTGCAACTCCCTCTTAGTCCATGTCCACAGAGGAGGAACCAGCTCAAGGAGTATGATATTGTATTTCAATATTTAAGTTAGATATTTTCTGTGCGTCATTGTCTTGGGGATTGGCAGTTCTGGCTTCCTTTCCCAGGGCTAGTGATGAAATCTTTGGCTATGAATAGGAGGATAGGGTCTGGGATGATCCCCCAAAAAGTAGGTGGGGACCTCAATTCAGCTACAGAATAGGTTCTTCGACTCCCATCATGTCTGAAAAAGAATTCTCAGGACATGTCAGTATGAGGTGTAGAGAAGATTACTGCACCTGCATGGGTTCAGATTGCAGGCCCTCACAGCAGAGGTGAGGATAGTTCTGGAGCAGCATGTGTTTATGTGCTTTTGGGTGTGGAAGGCTGTGGAATTTTTGAATGAATAGAAAGCATAGGCTCAATTTATGGGTGGAAGGTCCATGTAACAGGAGAATGGCACAATTTATTGTAATTGTTTTTAAGATTTAGAAATTTAGCCTGGTACAGAAAAATTACTTAAAATTCTTCTTTTTTCTTTTTGTTTTTTGGTGTTACTGAGCATGGAACCCAGGGCCTTCACAATCAGCTACATCCGTAGGCTTTTTAACTTTTTATCTTTTAATTTTTGAGCGAGGGGCTTATTAAGACATTAAATTATCCAGATTGAGCTTGAACTTGCAGTCCTTCAGCCTCAGCCTCCTAAAATTCTGGGGTTACAAACATGAGCCATCATGAATGGTTCCTATGTTTATTTCTTTTATCCTGTTTCAGATACCATAACTTCCTTATAATGAAATTGCTTCTATTGTGCTATCACTCGAAAAAAACAGAGCAAATGGCCCAACCCTTTCAGACACTAGTTCTAAATTCTTAACAGAATGGTCAGCACATACCTATGTTTATTGATTGAATAAAAGGCAATTCAGGGATAGCAGGCATAGAGTGAAGAGCATTAGAAAAGTTTTCCATGTCATAAAGTGCTATAGTACAGTCTCAAAATAAGATTGAACCAAACAGCAAATATTGACGAAAGCCAACCATGTATGTGTTCAAATGAATCCTAGGATATGCTGTTAGTGAGACAGAGGAAAAAAAAAATCATAGGTTTGGGAAGAGAACCTTTCAGGGATGGGTCCCTTGTAGAGACTGAAACATCACCTTTTCTTCCTTTTTGGGCAATCTGCAGACTGAGCTATTTGTGAACTAGATGGCCCTGGTGAAACCTGAAGGACTAAAACCTGGGTTCTGATTGAACACCTCACAACTTGCTGTTCACTACTGAGTAATCTTGTGATGTACCAATCCAGGTATAAAACAATTACTTTTTTATATGACAGCACATATGCGTATTCCTATATTTAAATTTTACCCTCAGAGAAGCAGGATTGATTTTTCTTAATAAAAGATCCATACATGTCCAAAATGATAATCAGTTAATGTTTGACAAGTACTTCAAGACATGTCCAGTGGTTCTGAGAATCACTGAGGTTAAAGCCTGCTGTGACTCCAGCTTCTCTGTGGCTCACCAAGAAGGCAAGAGTGGACATGGGGTTGGCCAACAGCTACTTTCAAAGAACACGGCTCTGAATAAACCACTCAGATCATGAAGAATGCTTCTAGGCAACACATAGTTAATTTTGGAAAATGGCAAGAGATACGGATGTAGACAGTTTTAGGTTGGTGTTATGGCTTAGTAACATCTTCAAACACCCAGGAGCCATGATTTTTCTAATAATCATGTGCCTCCATCTTCACTATATTGGTTTTTGTTGTTTGTTTTGTGGTACAAGGAATCCAACCCAGGAGACCTCTATCACTGATACATATCTCCAGCTCTTTTATGTGTTTTAGATCAAGACAGGGTTTCACTAAATTACCCAGGTGGGACTTGAACTTGAGATTCTCCTGCCTCAGCTTTCCTCAGTGCTGGAGTTATAGGGGTGTGCCATCATACCTCACACTATATTGGCCTTTTGCTCTTGTGGTTATTTGCAGTGTAGTTGCCTGAGCTCCAGATATTCCATGTTCATATCAGTATCATAAGTAGAAGCTGAGAATTTTCCTCTTTACTTCTCATTGGCCAGAATGGGATCACATACCCATCTTATACCAATAGCATAAGAGAAATGGGATCGCCAGGAGTTGCTGGACCTGTCAGTCACTTACTTCCTGGCACTACAAAGAGGCCCCTCCTTTGAGGTGTGAAGTTTTCGGTTGCTGCCTGAACTCACTGTCAAGAGTTTGATGGTCAGGGAGGAAGGTTATGAGGTGTAGGCTCAGGCAGGAAAGAAATGAGCAAAGCAGCATGAGATAGATAGAGGGAGTGGGTCAGACAATTTGGCTTGGGAGAGAAGACTCTGGAATACATCCTGGATGGGCTACTTAACAGTCCTCTGATCTCGGGGTTACTGAGCTCCCTGCTCCATAGCTGAATTGTGTGTAGTAATGCCTACTTTTAAGGGATTTATGAGAATTAAATGAGATCATGTGAGTGAAGTACTCAGCTTACAACTAGGTATATGGCAGAAGGCTTATAAGCAGAGGCCTTTAAAATTCCACAGCTGGAGGTGAAAAATGATGAGGGCGGGTCCTCTGCAGCCACATGCAGTTGTGGCTTTGGGGCTAATTTTGGAAAGAGAATTATTTAGAAGTTAGGAGGTCAAGGTTTTACTTTTGGCTATTCGACTGACCTGCTAAGTGTTTGTGACTGTCATTTCCCTTTTCTGGGCTTCAGTTTCCTCAAAGGTAAAGTGGGGATCAGGGCCAAGTGGTCCTCCAAGTTCCATTCAGCTCTGACATTCTGATTTAATGGTGGCTTTTTTGTAGAAGGCAGCTAGTGACATGGGTCCCTTATGACACTCATTGCAAAGATTGGCAACTGATATCCCGCACTTTGACCATAGCACTGTTGCTGCTGTCCACAGGCAGGTGGGACTTGATTAGGGGACTCAGGCCTTCCTGTGCTTCAACAGGATTGGTGGTTGCACCATGTTACTAAAAGCAGCCATCAGAATAAGTCAGATGCTGCCACCTCATCCCTGAATGTGAGATCCTAACAAGGCTTCTGTCCTGCTCCCTGGCAAGACTTGATTTAACATTTGGAGCTCAATGGGCTATTCGTAAGCATTCTAAGTTAACTTTATTCTTATTTAGTTTCAATAAAAACAAGGCAAATGCATAATTAGCATCTTAACAATAAATAAATTAGAACTTGAGATTGCTATAACAATATACACTGTTAGCAGAAGAATTGAAGAACACAGTCTAAAAATAAAGACAAAACAATAAACACACTCTCTTTTCTCTCTGGAAATCAAAAACACACCAGTGGATTTCTGACAAAGGAGGAATAATGAAAGGAACTGAAAACTTTTCTTCCCACCTCATAGTGGGAAGGTAGTTGTGTGGAGTTGGTTGGAGAACAGTTGTATCCAGAACAATGAATTTGCCCTAAAAGGCTTGATTATTAGTTCCACTTAAAAACAGCAACATCAACAAAGATAAATGTAAAACGGATGTTAAGACATTAAAAAAAGCTGCAACCTATGAAAACTAAGGAGGCATTTGCAAAATACTATTCCAATCAACAGAATTGTTTCCTTCAGAAAAACTGTGGGATGCCCCCCGTACTCTGTCCTGGCACGGCTTGGAAATTGTCTTTCTTCCTGTGGGACACAGAGCTGTTCAAACGCTTCATGAAATCTGTCATGCTCTAGAAAATTCTGAGTGTCAGTGTGGAATAATCAGCCTCAGATATAACATTACAAATTTTCCAAGGCTTGTTACAATTAGGGGAAATTTAGGGTTAGTGGCGAAAGGCTTGGGAGTTCATGGTGAGACCAGGTGGACCCCCAGTGATGGGAGCTCACAAAGAAGCCAGCACCACAGGTTCCACCAGCCCTCCACACTGGCTTGAACTGTGTACCCTCAGGGGCTCCACACACTTGGATTTAAGTGCGCGTAGGGTAGGGGTAGGTACTAATCTGTTCTCAGTTTCTTAAAATCATTTCACGGCAATGTCACTTGTGGTCTGGATATCCAAAGAAACTATAAATGTCCAAATACAAATAAGTCAAAGAATTTCATGAAGCGAGATGATGATATTGTGAAAAATATTCTTCTATGTTAAGTGTATCATACGACGAAGTAAATCCAGAACACAGATATTAGAAGTATTTTAAAGGTTGGAACTGCACACTTGCGTCGAAATGCACATACCCAGGACAAGCTTGAATTTTAACTTCTCTGTCTGTTTCTGTGGTGAATATGATACGATATTTATCTTGTAATGAAGTTTAATGTTCCTATTCCCTGTGCTTTCTTTTCCCCATCCCTGCCCATTGTGCCTTGGTTCCCCTTTTGGGAGGAGCATTAGAAAGTGGTTGTGCTCAGTTAAGATCCATGGAAGGATACAAGGGTATATTAGAAGAATCTCTGTAGCCTGGACTGAACTGGAGTCGGGTGTTTTAAAAAGTAGAAGCAAATTTGTGGTGAAAAAAAGTTCCTATGTTAAAAATAGTCCAGCGAGGGACCTAGGATCAGGCTAAATGGACTGAGGAGACCGGCAGGTTGTGCTCCAGCCAATGCTCATTAAATAGAAAGGGGTTGAGGGAAGAAGAAAGCAAACACATTGGAAAGGCAGAGGGGCTGTATATCTACAGGGCTTTACAACCGGCTGGTAGCATTTGGAAGCTGATCACAGAAATCTGGAGCTGGAAAGGAGCTTAAAGATCACCAGGTCCAAGTCCTTCATGCTGCTGATGAGGAAACAAGGCCCAGCGCTTTGCCTATGGTCCCTGCTAAATCAGAGCAGAAGGAAAGCTGGGCCCAGGTCCTCCTCTTCCCTGGGTAGCTGGAGGCTCCTCCGCACTGGGCAGAGATGGAAGTATTTACAGCTTTGGACTTTCCTGCTCATGGAAATTCCACTAGGAAATGAAGTCAGAAAATATAGGGAGCCAGATTTTTAAAGTAACAGAGAAAGTATCAAGGAAATAACAACTAAGGTTGCAATATATAGGAAAGGTTTCCTAATGCAGTGCCTTGTTTTTCTCACCTGTGAAATGGAGCTGATGATACTTATCTACCAAGACTGCTATGTGATTAGATGACATAAAAGCACATGTCCTGTCTTGCCTGGCACAAAGTAGGTATTTGTCATTAAATGTTTTTATTATATGAACTTGAATCTCAGGAATCATTTTCAATGATTCACAGCTAAAATTCAAGAATCGTTCTCCGTTTTCAAAATTAGGTGATGGGGAAGTGTGTATAGGCACTGAGAAAGTGATGATTAGTTCACGGATAAGGCTGCCTTTTCCAGGGTTTGGGGGGCGGCGTCTAGAGGAAGTGAGCCTCCTGGCTGACGCTGGGGAGTAGAGCAGGGACTCCCTGAGTGTGGCAATGTCGTTGATATAATACAGTATGTGCACACAACCGTAAATGGCAGGGAGTGACAACTCGAGGCAAACGTTTTCTTTTCATTCTTCTGCGGGTACAAGGACATTTCTCTTGCTGATATCACTGTGTAAGCAGACGTGGCCTCAGCACTGAGAAGAATGTTTGAAGATGCCTGGGCTTGGATTCCAGCATTCCCATCATGGTTCCTCTGTGAGACCCCAGGCCAGAACAGGAATGCCTCGTCTCAGTTTCCACAATCCTAAAATAAAACTGATAGATTTGACATTGTTGGAGATTGCTTCCAATGTTAAGTGTGCCTGATATTCAATTCATCACAGCTTGGCCTTTTAATGATCATTTCACTCATCAATAGACTCCATAATAATTCCATAAGACAGAAACAATGGAAAAGAAATTAATTTTTTCTATGTTTCTACCCTCACCAGAGAATTTGTGGGTCACTTGTTCTCAGTAAAGTCATTCTTTGCAGGGAGCTATGCTTTTCCATGAGGTCCTTTCTCTTGTTGATAGCCCTGATTCATTACTTTTAATGTTTGTTGTGATCTAAGCGATTGCAGACACTCAGGTGTACTGCACAGGCCAGGTGCATTTTTTTGTGAATTCCCAGGTAATTAGATCTGTGGATTATTGCTGGGTTAGCGTATTTCCCTCTTTTTAGCACCCCCAGGAAGTCTGGAATACAAAACAGATTCTTCCACTGCAAAGTGGTAGTAAAGCATTAATTGGTATAAAACAGCATTGGTTTGGTTGTTTGGATATAAAATTGGGACCAGATTCTGAACTGTGTAAATCTTGGTCCAGGCCACTCAGGCATAGATGGTATACAGACTGATGTACGAGGAAATTAGGGACATAGTGGGGGTGGTTGATGTTCTCTGAGATCAGTACCCATGTCAAATGCAGGGACTGTGGGAAGGCAGGCAAGATGACCTGGATATGAAATACAAGGAGGCATAATGAGGTTCCTGCAGGCTCTTTCTCCAGGTCCCAGCCTTTGAGAATTATTTACAGACTGCTCCAGGTTCCTTTCAGCCCTGATCTCGGGGATGGAGAACTGCTTGATTGTGTCAGTCTCTGCCCCCTCCCATGCTAGGCCTTTGCCTCTTGGCTGTGCGGTCAGTTTCCATGTTCCATAAAGGCCTTCATCTGTCCACTCTTCCACACTTCCGTTTTTGGTGGCAACTCCTGCATCGTTCTTGCTTTGCTGGTCCCTGGATAGGAATGTCAGTGAACTCTGGAAATGGGAGTTATAATTATTCAAGTGTGACCTGCCGCTTCTCAATTTTTTTTTTTGTAATGAATCTTGTACCTACATCTTTTCTTGTGCATTATTTTACTGAATCTTTTCAATATTATTGCAGTGCCCTCAGCAAAAGGGGAACTGAGGCTCAAAAATGAGTTACTTTACTCTCCAGTGGTAATGACCTTTTGGAATTAGAACTCTTACATGATTTTTGATTTTCCAATGGAGGAGAAATACTGGGAAGATTTCCCAGAAAGTCAAAGTGTTTGGAATGGATGCACAGGTCCCTTGAAGAGGGCTGGGAAAATACCCTCTGGCCAGATCTATAATTCTTTTGGTTATAAGGTGGCTGGAAGAACAAAGGAGAATCTGGAGACAGATGCTTGCATGAAAATTGATTCCAAGGAAGCCCTTGGAATCCTTGGATCCCTTGGATCAAGGCAGCCCTTGATCCTTGGGCAGCCCCTTAAAAAGGAAAGGGGATCCTTGGGTTTGGAGTTCTGGTAGGGCTACAAATCTTATTCCAGAAAAAGCTATAGTGATGGTGGGTAGCTCTGGGTATGAGAATGAATTCTTTGAAAGTCTGTGTTGCATTCAGGAAATAGTCTGTCAGTAATTCATTCATTCACTCACTCATTTGAAAATATTTAGTGAGCATCTACTAAGTGCAAGGCATTATGCTCAGCACTGAGAATACAGGAGTACACCAGACAAGAACTTGGCTCTCCTGCAACTGAAGGCTAAAGTAGCAGGGAACAGGGAAGGAGGAATGAGTAGAGACCAGGAAGGACTGCCTAGGGAAGAGGCTGGAAAGTTAGGAGGATACACTTTTAGGAAAGCCTGAGAAGAGGGATAACAGGCTAACTGCCTTATCTGAAGAGATATGAACCTAAGAAGGAGGCAGAAAAACCTCTGTGCACCCTCTTACCTTCTGCCCCAACATTTTCCTCCTGTCCTTTCTTTAGAAGCTTTACTCTAGTGCTGTTCACATCTCGC
This sequence comes from Heterocephalus glaber, assembly GCF_000247695.1. The sequence continues at coordinate 1,979,933 of NW_004624792.1, read as the reverse complement.
TTGGGCGAATGATGCACATGTCAATGAGAAAGCAGTATATATTTTTCCATATGGTTGTGACAATGTGGAACTTGGGCTTCCTCTTTCTGGAAGGAGGGTCTTACCCACTGTGATGTGCTTTAACATGGAGCATTTGAAGATGTGTTCTTATTTGAGGTCAAATCAAGTCTGAACACCATCCATAAATGTGTGGTGGTGTGAACAGAGCAGCACATTCCTGAAATGATGGAAGTGTCTGCCAGGATCAACCAGGGGCCCTGCCAGATCCTTGTGGGAGATGAAATGCCAGAGAGCTGCCTGTCAAACAAAGAAAAGCCAAAATGGCATCAATACCTTCAATGGCAGAGAATTCATAGAACGTTCCTTGGAAACCAATTCCCTTTGTGTGATCATGACAATACCAAGATACCAACCCATTTGCTCAGGAAAATAATTACAAGTAACATTTGGATAATCCCTGAGAGTTTGTAAAGTGCTTCCATGGTGTTACCGATTTTATTTGAGTTTGGGGTGTGTGGACAGATCGGATAAGGAATCCTCAAGTCCTTGTGCGTCAGCTTGCTTATGTTGGTCTGTCTCCTTTCCAAGGGGAGCCATGGAAACTGTCGCAGCCCCAGGATATGCTGGTGTCCCCTCTCCAAAATGACTTGCCTCCTGGCAATCGTGCAAATGAAAAAATCATGACTCGAAATTCCCATGTTAGGAAATTTTCTATTTTCTTTTTAGATTTTCAAGTTTAATGTTATCATTGTGTATAAAAAATTAAGTTTTCCATTTTTTTCTGACATAAGCATGAGCCACCTTTGTAATTAGAAAAAATAATTAGTTTTTTAAAAAATCGTGGGAAGTGAGCACCTGAAAAGCATCCTAACTGACAAGACTTACCTCCCAGGGCAAGCCTGCCCAGTAGGAGGGACTGGCTGCTCTGGCCAAGCTTCCTGAACCTGAAAACTCATTGCAGTTTTGAACAGAGGCCATAGAGACCTTCCAGCCAACCCCCTTAGTGCAGCAGCCAGTGTTCAGAGAACATAACCAGCCGGAAGCAGCGTCCTACTTCTTTAAAATAGATACTTGGAAAGCTCTGATGCCTGCAGAGCGAAGCCAGAGATATTGATCCTTTTAGCTGAAGTGAGATGAATTTTGAACATGCAATTTTCTCTTTTAAATGGTTTAGTTTTTGTTAAATAATATTAACTCCATAAAAAATGTGGTGAATACAAAAGGGAAAAAATTCTATCCATATATCCACTAAATATGGCCACATAGATTCTTTCCCCTAGTCTGTTTAAATGGGAGTAGGTATGTTTAAAATATTTTTTATAATATTTGTTTATTTGGACTCCTGAATTTAATTTCCTGAATTAATTTTT
>NW_004624792.1:1966622-1977708 GCF_000247695.1 Heterocephalus glaber | reverse complement strand
ACTCTTGATGTCATTTTATATTCCATTAATGCTTTTTCTAGTTTTCTGAAATATTTTCTGAGTCTATCATGATTATCTCATCCTGTTAACTTTTCACCTCAATTAATTTATTTTTAGTGATTGTTCTCTTTTTGTCTCAGGGAGTTCAATTTTTCTGTATTTAAATGAGAATCTCAGACCATTTTTCTAGATGCTGATTTTTATAATAAATATTATTTTCAGAAGTCTTTTTATTCTCTGAGTTTTCTTAATGATGTGCATTCCCATTCAGTTTACATGTTCATGTTTTTTTTTTTCTTTTTATTGTGTCCCCAGATAGACAGAAGGTGCTGACTGCATCTCTTTCTCAGTGGTCTGGTGATATTTCAGCTACAGAGTGACTCTTCAGGACAGAGATGGAAATTTCTTTCCATGTTTCCTTGCTCTGACATTCTGAAAAGATGGAATGCATAAAACTTTTCAGCACGCAATTGATCCTACATCTCTCATTTCTCTGCATTTCCCCCACCCCTTCCATCATATCAAGGGCAATGTCTCCTACAATGCTAAAAGCTATTCATAATTTCTCTGTATTTATTTGACAAAATATCCTATAGGGGCTCTGATATAACTTAGTAGCTACTCTTTTGACAGTTTCATAATCTGAGTTCACATCCTGATTCTATTTCTACAATCTTTGTGAAATTTAGCAAATTATTTCATGACTTTGAACTTAATTTTCCTGTAGTATAGATAATAAGAGCACTATTATTACGAAGTGTTGAAAGGTTTAAATGAGAGAAGGCCCATAAAGCATTTAGTGCCATGTATAATGAATTTTAAATTATAGCTGCTGTTACCATCATTAATATTACTATTTCTATCTTTAAATGGAGGTATACAGAAAGATATTGATTAGAATAGAAGGCATAAAACAGCGTATTGATAACTTAAAAAGGGAGAACCACCATGCCGGGTCAGCTGTCTGATTTTGTGATTGATGCAGATACTGAGTTCTTGAATCTTGATGGACAATGGGGCATACTTTCAACAGGCACAAAATAAGTTTTCCAGTCTGCTTCTTAATTAATAGAACTTTTTGCAAGATTCTGACAAGAATTTGAATATAAATCCGGTTTTCCTGATATGATGTCTCATCTTCTGGATCTCTGTTCTTGTATTCTTGTGGGTTGGTGGTGATGCATCTGGAGCTGTTACCCAGCTACAATTTTAAGCCAGAAATTTCTAGGTTTATTTCTTTACAGTTTTCAAATACAAATGATCAAATCTAACCAGTTAGATACATGAAGATAAAATGTATTTTGTGGATGATTTCTTTAATTCCTTATAGTTGTTGTAAGCAGTTCTGTTTTTATCTGGATTTCATTTGTTAAATGTGTTCTCTAAGCCAGGCATGATGGAACTTAAGTTTTTCGGTTCATTATCATCTTGCTATTCTGTCATTTTCATATGGTACCATAATGGAATTATGCACTTTGCATTCTTACAGACATTTTAAACCTTTTTGTGTGTGTGTTTCCTACAGCATTCTAGAGGATCCAGCACGTAGATGAGTCCAGTGCTCTTGGCACTGAGATTCAAATATATTTGAAAAGAATGCTTGAACTCCATTGTATGAGATAGCACTCCCACTGAAACCATTGTTATTCTTAAAAATACCTTGAGCTGTAGATGATCTCTCTCCATGTTATAGAAAGATATATTTTTAGCTGCAATGTTTTTGAGATAATCTCAGTGTAGTTCATCTGAGTTTGTATCCAGACCTGCTGTATTTTCCTGTTGACAGAGATGCTCATTTGGTGGTGATGGGAACAATAGTGTCCCACTGGCAGGGGCGGGACTGTCCAGCCTGCGTTTTGCTAAGGCTGTCTCCAATTACCCACTAATAAATTTAGTATTACATGACACTTAATTGTAAAATGTTTTCGGTTCTCTGAAAAACTCTCCTCAGACGTAGGTTATTACCATTATCACCCTATTGTTTACAGAGTCTAGTGTAATTCCGTATGTCCTGTGAGGTTTTGGTTTCTTTAGTCAATTTATTTCCATTAATATTTACTGAACTGACATTTGGTTGCTTGCAACATGACAAATGGTGAGGGTAGAATCCCTTGTTCTGTGGTTGGGACACTGGGACATTGGGACATTGAGACATGTGGAGGATGCTTTTCTTTTGAGCATAAGAAATGCAAGGAAACAAGCCAATTAGTCCTTCAAGTGAGTGCAGAGGATGCCAGGGACATGTGGTTAAGTTACATAATGATGGGAAAGTCAAAAGAGGTATGATTCTGAGGCCAGAGAAATGGGGTCACTGCCTAGGGGACTTGACCTTATCTTCAGGTGTGCTGTCATTCATGGGGGCTGTGCAGTTTCTTGAGTATCTCTTTCTACTGATAAATAAGCCAGTGGAAAGTTAGATACTTGCCTGGACCAGAAAGACTCAGTATGGCAAAAGATTTTTCCTGCAATGCTATCCTGAAAACTGTCAGTACATTCTGCACATTTGTCGCAATCTGATCTGAAGGTTTAGACAGCCTTCACACATTTGAGAGTGTAAGTAGTTATAGGCATCCTTTCCTGCAAAGTCCATGAGACAAAGCAGAGTTTGGAGCTATGTCCTGGGTGATCAAAGCCATCACTGAACTGTAATCTGTGAGTCTTAGGGGGAAAGGAAAGTTAGAAAAAGACATCAATATTTACATCAAAACTGTAATGTGCTAGGTAATATACTGACATCAATTTGTTTAATCCTCACAACATTCTTGTGAGTATGGATTTAGTCCTAGTCCTTTAGCAGGTATCAGAACTACTTGGAGGGGCTCATTAAAACAGACAGCTAGGCATCATCCCCAGAGTTCCTGTTTGGGGCTCAAGCATCTGCACTTCTAACTAGTGCCCTGGTAACTTTAATGCTGCTCCTCTAGAAATTACTCTTCAAACATTCTGTTCTGCACTATTTTGGTCCTCAGATATGTGAGTGTAACTGGAAAGGTGGGCTCAAGTGGTTGACTTTTGTGATTTTATCTCTAATTATTAGTCTAAGCCCCATTAAAGTTATTCAGCCTGTTTTGAAGGCTTGGTGCCTGTAAAAGCCCTACCACGGGTTTTGGTCCAGCTTTGAAATTTGACTATATGGTATTTGAAATTGCCACCAAAGTCACTGAAACTTTAACAAATGAAGTCTTATTTTATGAACAATGGATAAAAGATTTATTTGCTTGATCTGGTCTTGGGTGAGGTCTTTGTCTTGGGAGTCCAGGGTCATCCAAAACATATCACTTCCAAAGCAGTCACAAGAAATTCAAGTGTAAGATCTTGGAGGTGAAAATCTTGATTTATGCCCAACTTAAGGCAACTGCATAATACAGGCAAGTGGTTAGGCTCAGAAAACAATATTTTGAAGTACTGAGCTAAGTACTTTGAACTGAAGGAAAGTTAGTCTCAGATGAAAAATCTCTTTCTTACCTTCTTCTCACTGTCTTTTCTTCTGTTCCTCTTTCTCCTTCAAGGGAGATCATAGCTACTAGAATTTCTCTTTCCCCAACTTAGCCATAAAACTTAAAATATTACTGTAAACTGCTCCCACCTTTCTGTGTAGGAGCTAGCCATAAAGAATACCTCTGACCTACTTTGTCTGATGTAAGTCCTGAGACCCTTGTTCCAGAAGGAGTTTTGACCTTTTCCTAAGAGTGAAGATTGTTGCATAGAAGCCAAGAAGAGCCTGAAGAGACAGGTCTTGCTGGCTTTCCCTATCTCAGTCTGCTAGAATTAGATCATATCCTTCTTGTCCAGTTATATTTCTCCATGACTGTCCCTGCTCCATCAAAGTCAAGCATAAAAATCAAAGATCTTTCTATGTAGCTTTAGGTTTTTATTTATGAAATCTCTTGTGTCACATGAAATTTTGATGAAATACACTTATTATGCTTTTTTTTGGGGTTAACCTGTCACTTGTTATGGGAATACGTATCAGCTGTGACCCCCATGATGGGTGAGGAAGTGCATCATCATCCCCAACCCTGACAAAGAATCAATGCAATTCTAAGATAGAAGACTCCTTGTACAATCCAGGATGGCCAATGATTTCTAGATTTACCAACAATATGTTGTTGTTTGTCATACTCTAGTTCTCCAAAAAGGAAGTGATTTGTCTTAGTCCCAGGTGTGACTCTGATTATGCCAGAGGATTTGACTGAGTAAATTTTGAGTCAAATCTCAAGTTTAGGTAGATTTCTGACTCTGACTTTCTATCATCAAAATTTCGAACACAAGCTGAGAGCTATTAATTCACAGCAGGCGTCAGATTCTGGTGTCTTTTGTCTCTGTTCCCAATTGATACTATCAAATCTCTGACCACAGGGTTACGGTTTGGGTTTAGATGCTCCCCCAAAGCCTCATGTGGTTGTAGGTGGCTTTTTCAGAGGTGGCTGAATCTAGAGTGTGTGATGTTGGAACTAAGACTGTGTGATTACTAAACCCATAGAGTGATTGGTTTGGCAGCACTCTAATCCCAGCAGTCTGGATAAGATAAAAAGGACAAAAAGACCCTGTTAAGGTTCCCTTCTTGCGTTTGCTACTGTGTGGGTGTCATGAACTGTTTCTCCTCTGTGACGCCTCTCTGCCATGTGCCATCCTGCCTTGGAGCCAGCCAACTATGGGCTGAAAGCTCTACAAACTGTGAGCTAAATAAACCTTTCCCCCTTTAACTTTGGATGTGGAGTATTTTGTCTCAGCGAGAGAAAAGTAACTAAGACACACACCCTGTGAAAATTTTGGAAGCTTCCAACTTACGTTCCTATAACCTGTCCATAAGCATTTGTGGCCAGGTCAAGAACTATAGATACCTGAATCAGGGCTATAAAAATTGAACTTCATCTTGGACTGGCCCTCAGCATGGGCACAGCAAATAGCTGCATGGTATCAGAAAATGACACATTTCACTCCTTCCATCAGTCCTCAATCAAAACCAATTCTACTATCTATTAGTCAAAAAATCTTTTATTTTCACAAGCTGTGCAGTGACTTGGTCCTGATGTGTTCTAGGTGTTTGAGAAAGCTTCATCTACTACAAGCATTGGCCTAATCTCTTAGATTCATCTTGACTACTGAAATGGCTTGGAGGAGGAAACCTTAAAATGAGCTGAATCATTAGTAACCTACGTGCTACCAAGAAGTCAACATGTATCACTACAGTTTTTGTATGCACAGCTACTGCTGCACCTCAAGTCTCAGGATTAGGATTTAGTACGGAATTCTCTATGTTAAAATCAGTTGCTTAAGAGAGTCGTACATTTTTCTCCTGGCACCAAAGTTCCAATGCTTTGCTTAGTGATTAATAAATAATATTGCTATGAAATATTATTGCCAGTAAAATAATTAATTCTCTAAGCCAAAATGAAACAAGGTGGAGTACAGTCTCTTTATAAAGGGAAAAAAGATCTCTAGTGTTAAGGAAGATACTTTCCAGATATTTTCTAGAGACTTCTACCATGTATAAACAAGTTACAAGGCTTGGAGCAAATGATGGAAATTCCAATCTCCTCCAGATAAAATACAGTAAAACTTACCATCGTAACATGACTTGACTTCTTCACTTATTGTTGTGTAGAGTCTCTTCCTGTTAAGGTCTCAGAAATCTACTAATTTCCAGAGACAGTGTTAGCTTTTGTCCTACTTGACACTAGCATTTAATATATTTATTTACTTGTTTATTATCACTTCCTCTCCACCCCCTCCCATGTTAGGCTCTGAGAATACAATGGTGAATAAAATACTTAGTTCCTGCCCTCATAGATCTTATTTATTCCACTGGATAGGTCAGAAATTAAACAATACATTATAAAATTAATTATCAAATAGTTAATTGTGATAGGAGGATTTGCAAGAGGGATATGAAGGACACTGAGAGATCATTTAGAAGGACAGTAGGTTTCATCTCAGAGAGTTAGGGGTATTTGAGTTTAGTGATAAAGTTTTCTTCAACCTTCTCTGTAGGTGTAGACATTCTCAAGACCTTAGGAATATTTTCTCTTGGTACATGTTTGCCATATGTAAAGGTCACATTCATCATAGGGAAATTGTACCTGTACATAATATGTCTTAATCCTTCTTTATTCCCATTCTCCTCCCCTCCCTTCAACCTTCCTTTCCCTCTCCATTTGTTCCCATTTTTCCCCTTCCATTCTCTTTTTAAAAATTCTTTTTTCTTTCCTTCCCTTCTCCCTCCTCCCTCCATTGCTCCCCTTTCCATTTGAACATGTTCTTCTTACCTCTCAATATCTGCACTCTTGCAATTTATTTACCTTTGGGGTTCTAACACAAGAGAAACAATGTGATATTTAAACTTGTGTGTCCAATTTATTTCACTTAAAATAATGGTCTCAAGGTGCATCTATTTATCTAAAACTGTCTCAAGTTTATCCTTCTTTATGACAGAGTAATACTCTATTGCATATAAATATCATATCTTCTTTATCCATTCACCATATCATTATCCATTCATATGCTGATCCATGATGGGCATATGAGCTGTTTCCAAGACTTAGCTCTTATAAATCGTGCTGCTATAAACATGAGTGTGCATATATCTCTGTGGTATGATGCTTTTAACTCTTTTGAGGATAGCTAGGTCAAATGGAACCTCTAGTTTTAGTTTTATGAGGAAAGTCCATACTGAGTTCCATAGTGGTTGTACCAATTTATACTCCCATCAGCAACAGAGAAAGGTTCCATTTTTCCCACAGCCTTGTGCATGCACGCGCGCACGCGCGAGAGAGGGTTCAGATTATCTTTCGTGACTTAGCTTCCGAAATAATATAGCATCATCTCCTCTACCTTAAATTTCATTGAGGACATTACAGTACTTCCTCAGGGGAGAGAAATAAACAGCACCTCTCAATGGCAAGAATTCAGTCTATTCTGAAAAGGGCAAGTGGCCTCTCTCTCTCTCTCCTATCTATTGTTGTTGTTGTTGTTGTTGTTGTTGTTATTATTATTATTATTATCTGCCATTGGTGTACCAGTGGTTGGAAAATACAATTTGCCATGCAGCTTTTTGTAAATGACCTAAAGGTGTTCGTTGTAATAGGGTGACCAAACAATCATTAATACATTCTGGAATTCGGAGCATGTATACAGAGCTAGAAAAAAATTACAAAAAAATTGTAGCACCTGTCTTAAGAAAGTATTCAGTTTAAATGGCCAATGAGTAAAATGAAAAAACAGAACACAATCATACATTTCCCACCACAAAACAAAGAAGCAGGAGGAAAACAGGAACTCACATAGCGTAGTATTCATCATTTATAGAGCATATTTACAGCCATTATTGAGTTACAGCCTCATAAAAAATCTGGAAGGTAGGTATAGGAACTTACAAAATACATACTTAATATGTTAGGGCTTTAGGAGATTTTAGGGGACTTAGGGAGTTAGGAACTGTTCACCTGGAAAGTTTTTATAAGAGAAGATTCTTTAGCAGGATCTCAAAGGAACCAGAAATGATTTGAAGAAGCCATTGAAAAATCTTTTGAGGAGAAGAATTGATGTAAGTAAAAACTCAGAATAGGAATAAATGAGTTGGCCTACTTGCCAGGCAGAAGTGGAGAGAAGAAAAATGTGGGCTGTTAAAGTCAGAAAAACTAGCACGGTATGGTGGCACATGTCTGTAATTCCAGCACTTGGGAGGCTGAGGCAGGAGGATTGGAGTGAGTTCAAGGCCAAGCTGGGCTACATAGTGAGTTCAAGGTCAGCCTTCAACTGCACAGCATGACCTTGTCTCAAAAAAAAAAAAAGGTGCTCATTTTGGCAGCACATATATTAAAACTGGAACCATACAGAGAAGATTAGCATGGCCCCTGTGCAAGGATGACATGCAAATTCGCGAAGCGTTCCATATTTTTTTTTCATTGTTGGTGGGAGTGTAGACTGGTGCAACCACTATGGAAATCAGTATGGAGATACCTCAAAGAACTAGGACTGGAAGTCCCATTTGACCCAGCTATTCCCCTGCTGGGTATCTCCCCAAAAGAATTAAAAGAATCATACCACAGTGACATATGTGCACCCATGTTCATAGCAGCACAGTTTGTAATAGCTAAAGCTTGGAAACAGCCCAAGTGCCCATCGACTGGAAACTGGATAAAGAAGATGTGTTTTTTTTATAAAATGGAGTACTACTCAGCCATAAAGAATGGGAAACTAGAGTCATTTATAGCTAAATGGATGCATATAGAGGCCATACTCTTAAGTGAAATAAATAGGACACACGTGTAAATACCAAATAGTTTCTCTAGTGTGAGAAATTGAAAATTTAAATAAGGATTAAAATGATTCAAATGAATAATTGATATTTTGAAATAGGAAGGAAAGGTTTAAAGGGGTAGGGGAGGTGGGAGGGGAAGGGGAAAGGAAAGAAGGGAAAGGAAAAATTATGAGAAAAGGAAAAAATGGAACCAAAGCCTTTGCAAATAGGGAAGGGTGGAGGGGGTGAAGGGAGGGCAGGGAATGGGAAAAAAATAAGAACCAAGATATATCATGTACAGGTACAACCACCCAATGATAAATGTAAATGTATTGTATACCTAAAATGTACCATTAAAAGAATTTAAGGAAAAAAAAGGATAGACAAACTGAGACCAATGTAAAAAAGAAAGATAGATAATTAAATTGCAGCCTTAATTCCTCATGAGGGATTTCAATGACCTTTGAAGGCAGTTGGATATCATTATAAGGTTATCCAAAGGGCCATGATAAGATCAAAGTGGTAGCCGAGGGAGGGAGGGTTTCTGTTGCAGATTGGAAGAGGAGGACTTCGAAGCCCTTCATCCCAAATAAAAGGCAGAGGGTTAGAGGGTTCAGAGTTCTCACTAAGACTATGTACCAGAAAAGATCATTAGAGCTGAGATATTTTATGGAGACTACAACAAAGCAGATGATGATCAGAATGTCCTGTGTTTTTTGTGTACCCCAGATATTAAGATCCCAGGATTCCCATATGTGCAATAGTAGAAAGAGGCTATATTGCAGATAAGCACTGTATTAGCATTCACTATTTTTTTTTTTTTGGTACCAGTGATCAAACTCAGGACCTTGCGCTTGCAAGGCAGGTGCCGGAACCACTGAGCTAAATCCCTAGACTAAGCATTCACTATTTGATTAGCCAGTCAGGCTTGCTCCTTAAAGATGCTGATCATATACAGCTCTATGCTTAGCACATTGAACAGTCAAATAAATGTCTCTACTCAGAAGGAGACTCTGAGATAGGATTTGAGGCAAATCATCAATTTTGAAGGTAATTCCCACTGAACACTGATAGATGGGCTGGAAGTAGCAGGAAAAGGAATAAAACCAATGAAGGAACTTCATACAGGTCCCTCTATGGGCAGCTCAATCTCAGTCTTGTTAGGGAATTTTGGGAAACACCCATAGCTACCCAAAGTGGGGACAGAAGAGGGTAGGAGTATTCACCCACTTCCCTCTATTCATCTTTGCTTGACAGCTCTTTCCTGCACTTCCAGCCTGTCCTGCCCCAGTGACCAGAGCAGAGCCCTGAGGCAGAGCTGGTAAGCAGGCTTTGAAGGGTGTAGATGTGATGTCACCTAGTGGTACTGGGAGACACGAATTCTGTCTACTACAATAAACACTAAGAGAATAAAGGCAGGGGCAAATGTATGCAGAGCACGTGCATAGAGCTCTCACTTGCCTACCACTTCCTGCTTTTGGCTTTTGCTGCTCAAGCCCATCCCCCTCTTAAGGTGCCTTCATGTTACTTCTCTGTCCTTGAATGTGTTTACAACATCTCCCAATTTAGTCTCATTTGCAAATTTAATTACCAAGCTATTTACCCCTCTTCTGGATCATTAATGAAGATATTAAATAAGACCAGATCAAACATCAATCCCCGTAGCTCCCTTCTTCTCCCTTGTATTTTCTAACAACTCAGTGACCATTTACTGTCACTTTAGCCTGCAGGGTCTTCAAGCCATTTTTTGGTCCTTGTCACAAGTCATAACCAAGATAATCTGAGAGAATTTATCAAAGTACATTTAATGAGACACTGTGTTAAATGTGCCACCCTAATCACATAGTATTAGCTGCATTTCCTTTTGCCCAACTAATTTTTCAGTTCTCTCAGCAAATGGTTTCCCCAGGCAAGCATTCAAATAAATTTTAATAAATCCTAACATTGGTAGACCTTTATTGTGGGGAAAAAACTCCAATTAGTTCTTAAAATGTCTCTTGTTTTATAACCACAATATTCCTCTGTGAGGGACATAAAAATATACATAGTTATATCTTACTGGTGGAATTAAATGAATCATCTAACACTCCTGAGCAGGACATTTGGGCTCAAGTGCTGGCATTGTCACTGATTGACCATGCTTCCACTTTTTTCTCTCATACCATGAAGGCTTTTCAAGCCAATCTGACTAAGGAGCTAAGCATTGTTTTCTTCTACACTAATGGGCAGCCATGCCTTGACTGCAGATACAGAATTAATTGCTCCAGTCCAACTAATTTTAATTCATCAAAGATTCCTTTTTACTTTCATAATAAATGGGACAAGAAATTATGAAAATGTTATTTTATTAAAGCACTCTACTGCCTAAAATTTATGGAAAGATAGAATCTGAGAACTAGAGAGTACTTGAAAAATCAGCAGTGAAGACATCTAAACCTGGGGGCCCTGCGATCTTGACGTGCGGACGCTAATTTCTGTGCACTGTGCCCTTTTTTCCCTGGCTCCTCCAGCATCTTCAAGGACACCGTGATGCAATCCCTGCCCTCAGTAGGCACAAGGAACCACTCAGAAGCAGCAGCATTCCATGGTAATGCAACCGACTAAGTGTTCCGAACTGTGGTCTCCTCCACGCACAACATACCTATTTCTCCACACAGATGTGAACACAAGCAGGAAAACCACCGCGGTAAGACCGGGAGTCTTCCGAAGTGAGCCTTTGGCAAGCTGGCTTTTCTGTGCTCTTTCCCAAGCCCTGGCATCTTACTCCTTTTTCTATGTCTTAATATCTTCTAGCTTGAGTATGTCGATTATTGTTCCCAACATAACCTATTCCATTGATCAACA
>NW_004624792.1:1904546-1948538 GCF_000247695.1 Heterocephalus glaber | reverse complement strand
GTCTGGGAAGTTTTCTACTATTACTTCTGTGAACAGGATTTTTATGTCTATTGTACTTTCTCCTGTTTTTTCATGGACTCCTATGAGTCTTATGTTATTCTTCTTTGCATCATCTAGCAGCTGTTGGATTGATTTCTCATGGTCCCTTACTATCTTTAAGAAATCTCTGTTTTCATGGTCATTCACTGCAATCCTGTCTTCTATGTCTGATATTCTGTCTTCAGATTCTCTTATTCTGCTCTGCATGCTTTCAATGGAGTTTTTCATCTCCTGAATATCTGTTTGAATCTGTTTCATGGATTCCATTTCTTTCTTATATTGGATGGTCATGGTTTCCATTTCTTTCTTATGCTGGGTATTCATGGCTTCCAACATGTTTCTGATCTCATCTATTTTCTTATCTGTTTCTGCTCTAGAGCCTCTAATCATGTCTTTCACTCTACTCCCCATCTCTGTATTTATCTGGGAGATTATTTCTGCTTTGAAATTTTCTAGAGCCTCAGGCATCTGCTTTGTTACTTCCTGTGCTATCAGTTCAAGGTGTCCAGGTGGTTGATTACCAGTCTTTTCCACCTCATTTCCCCCAGAATTTCATTTTTGTGGCATGGAAGCCTGCATTTGTGCCTTGCTTAAATGTCTTCTCATTTTTGTTTTTAGTACTGTCCTTGATTTAATTCCTGGGTTGATATTTCAAAATTGCTTAATGCAGGTATCTTTGTTGCTTGTGTTTAAAACCCTTGTAGAATGATTGCTTTTCAGAGGTTTCTTCCAAATACGGCTTGTGTTTTGGTTTTGAGTCTCTAATGACTCTGAGGCTATTTTATTTTCCTTATACCAGGAAGGAAAACTGATTAGATCAATCACAACATGTTAGACCAAATGACACAATCAGCAATACCATAGCATCAAGTGCAGCTTAGAAAATGACAATTTGTGGTAGTTATTAATCTATCACATTTAACTATGTGAAGTATAATCCCCTGTGCCTCTAGTGTGGGACCATGTAGCAGAAGAGCTGGTGGGCGGGGAGGGGTTGGGGTTGGAACTGGGCCTTGTACAGCTAAGTGGAGTGCCAGATGAGGGTGGGGCTCCAAGCCGCTCCGGGGACCTCACCATAGCATGAACAGGAACTGGAATGCCGCCCAGGAGCTTCACGCTGCTTGGCTGACCCATGGAGCAGAGCGCCGGATGAGGGCGGGACTCCAAGCCGCTCCTGGGACCTCACCATGGCGTGGGCAGGAACCGGGACGCCGCCAAGGAGCTTCATGCCGCTTGGGTGACCCCTTTTATCTAAATTTTTAATGGCAAATAGCTCAGAGTTCTTACCTGTTGGGAGACCAATCTGTTATGGTGCCCAAATCATATTTTCCTATTTATTTTTTTCAATTTGCTTACTTGAAACATTGAGTAAAATTAGAATTTAGATATGATAATGGAACTTTATGATGACAAACTGTATGATTTGGCTTTTGTTTCTTTCCCTTTGTAGTAGCATGTTTGTTAAGGGTTCTTATATTGACATAGTTATATAGTTTACCCACTCAGTCCTTCAGTAAAATTCATGGAAGACTGATCAATGGGGCCAAGCTACAACTGGACAGGAGCAAGAAACTGGTGTGCTATTGCATAGCAGGGTGACTACAGATAGCAATGATGCACTGTTCATTTCAAAAAGCTAGAAAAAAGGATTTTGCAAGTTTTTACTGTAAAAATGATAAATGTTTGAGGAAATAGATATGTTTAACCTGATTTAAATATTATACAATGAACGCAGGTAGCAAAAACATCACATTATACCATTGATGTGTACAGTTTTATTTTTATTTACCAGTTAAAAAGAAATTTAATTTAAAAAAGAGTATTGATTCTATGGCATACTTGTGTTAAAATCTTCCATAGGCAAGGAAAAGATTTATAATAAACCTCAGTCCCATCTAATCTAAGTTCAAATCAATAGAATAATGGCATTCAGGTTCAGAGTTTTGAAAGGGGGAAAAAGCTAAACAATAAATATTTGGGTAAATATTTGTGCAACACTAATCAATTCTAGTATAACTTAATTCTATAACTAAAGGGAAGGATATATTTCATAAACAGTAGTACAATGATTTATTTCAGTTTTATAATAGTCATTACTTTTTTGTTATTTTTATAATTTTTTCAACACTTGAGACATTCTTAATAACAAAATTTCTCACATGTTGAAACCTTTTGGAATTCCCTTCTTTTGAACACTTTCATTCAGATGAATTATTAAAATGTTCAATGAAAGAAAGGTATAGAGAAATTATAGGCCAGAGAATTATAGAGTTAGGGAAAGGGAGAGAGATGCCATTCAAGAATTCAATAGTCTAAACTTCAGTCAATTAAATTAATATTAAAGTGGAATGAAGTGAAAACTAGATTGCTCACAGTACTTTCATCTGGTCAAATTCCTCCAAGAATTCCTGTTCCCATGAATATTTAGCTTTCTAAGACTTAGGAATGAATCTGATTTTTACTTTGAAGAAACACATACCATATATGTTCTGAAAAATACAAATGCAAATTCAATGAACCCCCTAATATTGAACCCATCTGTATTGAATCCCTGTGTATAGCAATCAAATTGAAAATTCAGGTCTATTACATGCACATGTAATATTTCTAGAGTATATCAAATTCCATCCTATATCAAATTTTTTTCCTTGGGTTCCTAGAAATTTAATATAAGCTAGTTTCACTCTATTTGAAAAGGACATGATGCAATATAATGTGTTTTTCAATGAATAGAATTCTTGGCAATTCAATTTATGTTCAGACCTTCTTAAAGGCAACTTACTTCCTAGAGGCCTCCCGCCAGAGTTCAGTTCCAAGAACCTTACTCAAGTAACATTCCTTTTAGCTTGAAAGACTGTGAAGGAAAATTAGAAAGAATTTTGATCATGATTTTTAAAATAAACATGCCACAACCCAGTCAAATAGAGAGGAATATGTGTTTGGGAGACTAATCATGTCCCTGGTTTGGGTTTCTAATGCATGCCTGACCTCTGGACATGTAGCCTCTCTTTCGTGGATACTTAGGCCTTATTATCCTTCATAAGGATAATAGTGTGGGTGCACACACACTAACTGCTTAGGAAACAGTTGAATTAGTATGTTCAGTGGTGACAGAGTTGAACTATGTAGTCAGAGACACATAGTAAAGCTTAAAAGCCATCACCTCTTACTGTTTTCGTAGGTCCAATTTTTTGGTTCCTTTTTTCCTGTAACGTGAAGTCTTCCTCAATAATCCAAAATTGTTATTTCCCACTGGTTTGCATTTTCTGCCAATGTTTCCTTTTAATTTTTTAGGTAACTAATCTCTGATTCTAGCTGATTCTCATTTATATACACATCTATGTATCACATAACTCTGATTATGGTTATTGTTAAATAAAATAGACTGTTATATCCTATGTTCAGCATCTTCTGAGTAGTAAGCCAGGCCTGTTAAAAATGCACTCATTAAAGAGATTCCATTTAAAATCTTGGAAAGCCTACATTAAGAATACTTTCTCATATTGCTCTGTCAATCTTCCCTGCACCTGTTAGCATGTTTAGAAAATGGCTTTTTATAATTCAACCATCTTATTGCAAGTGGAAAAAGACTCACAAAAGTAATTCTGATTATTCAAATTGTTTTGTAAAACATAAAATTAAGAACACATCTTATAATAAGCACTAATAAACTTAGCAACTAGATATAAATAAGATATAAGTTATTAAAGTATTCTAATATGATGGGAAAGAGTTATAGGCTCATATAATTATCCTTGCTGAATGTAAACAGTTTCTGAGATAGTTTTAACTATTTTTAGTGCTTGAAATCTTGATGCTTTCTTGGATATACCAGCAGAATTGGCACAGCTTCGATCATTATAGCGCTTGTTTTTTAACTCTCCAACGCATAATAAACCTATGAACTCCATTAACTGTAATCGATATGCATGCAGGAACGTAAAGGCCTTTCCTGGCCCTCTCACTGACTCAAACAGGAAGCCAAAACGAGTATGACGCCAAGTCCCATGCAAGTAATCAGGTACGTCATTTTTCATTTGAAAAGAAGTCCTCTTCAATAATAGAAATGCTGAGAAAGGTTATTACAATAACAAATGAGTTGACTGGTGATTTATGCTTGAAACAAATGTACCTTCGGATGGAATCCTTTTTAATTCCTTATAAATCCTGGGCTTAGTGGACAGGGTCTGACTCCGGGAATTCAGCAGTTGAATGCACTCAGTACTTTGAATTCACTTGGTTCATTTCTTGTGGACCAAACAGCTGTTTTCCATAGTCCACCCGGCAGGTATCTGTTTGGGGATTAGTAATGCTTCACATGGTCATACATCATAAGAAATGGATGTGTAATTACATTAAATATGCTTCATCTCTTTAGACTCACTTATCCTGAATCACTGATATTTGAGTCATCCAATAATAGTTCCCCATAAACTGCTTTACTTTTTAAACAACAACATCTTAATGTAGTGGTTTTAACTTCAAAATGCCCCTGAAAGCTTCCTCCTTAATTTTGTTGAGCGTGCCTTAGCTCCTTTATCCAAACTTGCATTTTTGAGTGAAACAGTCCTGAGTCTACCTAAACACAGAACTAGGCTTGTACGACTCTAGGATCTGAATTAAATTCTGAGAACTTAGCTGCAAACTGTCCACACAGGATCATGGACTTTTGTGGTGCTATGGGGCCTAAGGATGGGATGGACCACTGCTGGTCACCAAGAAAGGCTTCTGAAAATGCCCCGCAGGCCACAAAAGAATCAGCCCTCGTTCTTGTCAATTAATTTTTGCCACGTCATACCTCCCTCCGTCATGGAGTGTCAAAGTCAAATGCACTCTTCTAGATTTTTCTCAAAAGCAGCCCACGTCCTTCTCACAAATGATTTCTCCCAATTTCCTTAGAAATCCTGCAGTTTTCGCACCCTGCTAACAAGCTCTTCTACTTCAGTTAATTGTCACATCACCTCCCATAGCCAAATTATGATTCTATGAGAGTAAACTTTCAAGAAGACCTCCACTACTTCTGGATATTTCTTCCCTATCCATTTCTAACAAGAAGCAGGAATGGTGACTATCTGTTATTCTTGTGTCATCCCAAACATCTATCACCGTGCCCTACACAGTATAGATGCTTAATAAGTTCATCTTATGTTAACTTACATTCAATTTAACAAAATGAGCGATTTTGCCAAATCTAAAATAATGGCCATGGTTAGGACAATTGTTGCATTATAAAACGTTATTGGTTTATTTGCATATTTGCTGAGTGCGCACTGTGCACCAAGTGTTTTTCTAGTTACTGGTAACACAGTGGCAAACAGACAAGATTCTTGTTCTCTTCTAGTAGGAAAAGATAGGGAACTTAGGGAGACACATATAAGTATAGTTACAAAGAGAGTAATAATGTTTTTGATGAAAATGAGATAGGGAAGTCGCGAGACAGTATGCCTGGCTTAGGGAGGGGAGGAAATCTTTATTTTTGAGACACTGCCATTTAGGCTAAGACTTGAGTCATGAGATGAAGTTGTTATATGTGGAGAAAGCACACTGAATTTGTGGAATAGGCTAGGGAGACCACTGCAACTGCAGCAAAGTGAACTAAGGGGAAAGTGTGGAAGAGAAACATGGATCAGTAGCAGAATTTATGACGTGTGCTGCGAGTTGCTACTTACTGCAGGGAGTTAGACAGACAACACAGGAGGAAATGATGTCTCTCTCAGACCTTTGGAAATGGGAGTGGGTTGGAGACCTCTCCTCCCTTTCCCTCACTCTTACCTTTCCTCCCTTTTGTCCTACCTTCTCCCTTCCTTCCATTTTTCTTCCATTCCTTCCTCCCATCTTTTTTTTTGTTGTTGTTTTTGTTTTTTGAGACAGAGTCTCACTATGTAGTTCAGGCTAGGTTTGAACTCACGGTGATCCTCCTACCTCAGGCAGGTGCCACCACGCCCAGCCCACCCATCATTTTAAAGTGGGAAACACTAGCATTTGTTTGTCACTGATGAAAATGACCAAGGAAGAATAATGATATAGGAGACCAAAGGTTACAATTCAAGAGGACAATCCCTGAGAAAGCAGGAACACAAACTCAGCCACAGGGACGGGGCAAAGATGGGACAGGAGCGATGAGAGATGGGAGAAGATGTGGACACTGAGAAGCTCATATTTACTAGGCAGGGGCCCTGTGAAGGAGCTTCTGGTGAACACCACTTGTTTTCTCAGAGGAGTATGAGATGCAGCCATCAGCTGTGAGCAGGTAGGGAGTTTTAGAAGAAATGTCTCCTGGGGGAGGATATGGTAAGATTGCCTAGAATTGTTGACATGTGAGGAGGTATCACAGTGTAACATAGGTATTTAGAGAAATTTATGTTGGAAAAGCATTAGAGAAAAGTCTGGGAAAGGTTCCATATAAGGAAGGGCTAGACAAACTGGGCTTAAAGGAGAAAATATTTAGAAGTAAAGGGTAAGTGACAGTTAAGAGCATGGAACTGGGCTTGCTGGTGCATTCTTGTAATCTCTGCACTAGGGAGACTGAGGCAGGAGAATTGCCATGAGTTCAAGGCCAGCCTGGGCTACATAGTGAGTTCAAAGCCAAAAACCCCACAAAACAACAACAACAACAACAACAACAACAAACAGAAAGAGCATGGGGTATAGAGTCTGCCAGACTTGCATCTGAATCCTGGCTCTTCTCTTTTCAGCTGCTGTGACCTTGGACAGGTTACCTGTCCCTCTCTGAGCCTTAGTTATTTTGTCCATGAGCGATGTAAATCCATTCCCTACCTCAGGTTGCTACACCAGAGATCCAACGATACCTGCTATTTATTGTATGAATATGTGTGTGGGGTTATTCAGTCACCAAAGAGCTGTTGTGTGGAGGGGACACCAGGCCTATTCTATATAGCACCAGAGAACAAATCTAGAACATGAGGAATCAAAAAGAGGAGAGCAAAAACAACTTTCTTGCGGCTGGAGCTGTCCAAATGTGGACTACGTCTCCTGGTGAAGGAAGGGGTTTCCCAACATGGGAGTTATTCACTCCATGGTGGGGTGACGGCCTATAAAGGATTCTGCAAGGACCTTGGTGGGGAGATGTATTCCAGTGTGTTCATATGCCTGGCTAGGTCCTGCATATCTGCATGTATAACTTCTCATTGTAAATAATTTGCATAGCAATCTTGATTTGGATGTATACAAATACTTTGGTCTTGATGAAGCCTGAAAAATCAATGATATTATTCTTTTCACACATTATATTATGGTATTGGATCATTTAAAGAATTCTATTAGGTGGATATTATTTTGTTATACATCAAGAAAGGAAGATAGGTGAGTTTATTTGACCATAAACTTAAAGAAAAATTAGTCTAAAGATCAAGATGACGTTGTATAATTTGTAAAAATTCCTATCTCAATTCCTTTAGGAATTGCTTAGAGTTTATAGACTGTCAAGGATTATTCAAAGTCAACTCTCTTCATAAAACATGAAAAAATACTGACTCATCTGATAATGTTCTTGGAGGTAACAATTTATTTTTTTAAATGACCAATTATTAAAGTTAATTTACATCATCAAGTTTCCTGTATTAATGAGCAATTTTAGCATCAACTTGTAGATTACTATTGTAATTTGCTAGTGGTGTAGTCTTTGTATAAAATAACACTGAAGTCCCAAGTGTTACTATATTTAAATTTGATGGTAAACAGGGAAAATGGCTGGGGATACCCTGGAAGACACTACATGCAAGCTTTCAAAAAGCATTTGATGTAATTAACTGAACAGGAGGAATGCAGCTCCTACAGTCACATACATCTGAATGGATTTGTTGAAAGACTAGATCTCCTAAGACTTTCTCCATAATCAAAAGCATTTTCAAATTATGCTCAAATATTGTGTGAAAGGAAAAGATTTTTTCCATCACTATTTCTGGCTACATGGAGAAAATATTTCATTTAGGATTTTGTTTTAATATTCAATGCAAACTGCCTAATGCTTCTTTCTATGTTGGAGAAGAAATATTGCAAAACTCACTTTCTTAGAGGTGGAAAATAATTCCACTCTTTAGAGGAAAAATGCATACATTGTTAAGGCGATCAACTTCTGAGTTTTCTGAAAAATTATATAATAAGCCAAATAGCTGAATCTTCAGCAGCATTTGCCAGAAACTGGAACACAATCAAAGGTGGCTGAAGAGAGGAAATAATAAGAAATGGAGGAGAAAGCTGTGCAGTGGCAACAACTCAGTTCTGGCAGATTAGATGTGAAGGGAAACAGATCCTTTTATTCACCAATCAGCATGATACTAAATATCTTCACAGGATAATGACTTACTGTAGAACTTGAGTTTTTTTCTCTCATCAGTAATATGAGGTAAGAATAAGAATAAGAGTTGTAACAAGAGCAAAATATAACACAGGGAGTTAAAAAAAAAGTAGTAGTTTTGATCATTGGGATGGTTCCTGAAAAGGATTCATAGCATTAAAATAGCTACAGATTGATTCACGTAATTTATTCCCTCTTCTGTGCTTCCTCTTGGATGAGTTTGGAAGGGATTTCAATAAATTGCTGTATGAGTTTCCTAGGGCTGCGTTGACAAAGCCCCAAACATGGTGGCTTTAGAACAACAGATTTTTCTTTGTCTTTTTTTGGTCTCACAGTTCTGGAGGGCAGAAGTTCAACATCAAGGCATGAGCAGGGCATGTCCCCTCTGAAGGTGCTAGGGAGGGAGCTCCAGGGCTATCTCCTGAGTTCTGGTAATCTCCAGAATCAGATGTGTCACCTCAGTCAGCTGGACATCTTGTATGGCTTCCCATCACTTTCTCTCTGTGTGTGCCTGTCTCTGTTACCAAAGTTCTCCTTGTTATAAGGTTACACATCATATTGGGTTAGGGTCCACCCTAATGATCTCATCTCAACTTGATTACCGCTATAAAAACTCTATTTCCCAATAAGGTCACATTTTAAGCATTGGAAGACGGGGCATTAACAGTTCAGCTCACAACAGTCATGTTAAATGTCTTTTTTTTTCTTTTTTTGAGAAGAAAGTTGAAGTGTTGACCTTATACAGAGAAGCTACAATTCTTTCTACTTCTCATTACAGCATCTCACAGACATAAGAACTACTTTTTGACGGACTGATTGTGATCATGGGATCACATCACTTTTTGAAGCTCTTTATTATCTCTCATTCATTCAGGCACCATTCAGGTGTGAAAAGGTGATTTGTGCACTAAAGCAAAGTGAAACCTTCTCCAGGACCCAGTGTTACCTGTGTCCAGTGTCACCTGTGCTCTACTAACTAAAGCTGGCCAGTAGAGACCCTGGGTGAGAGGACATGGACAGATACTCTTTTACAATATACTTGAGACCTATAAACAAATTTAAATGGGATTCAGAATCCTTGACTCCAAGGTTCTGGAAGAACTGGGAGGAGGTCACTGATGCCTCTCTCTGCTTATTTTTGTTTGGCTCTGCCAAGTTCCCCCCATTTTTCTTTTTCTGATCTCTTAGGGTTGCTTGACCCTCTGTCTGCTGAGGTGAACCTGCTGCATCTGCTGAGGTGAACCTGCTGCCTCTCCTGTTTTCTTCATCCACCTGAACCACTTACTCATTCCTGTGGTACACTCTTCTGCATATGATTTGCAGCCCTGGTATCCATGTGTTCCACTTGGCAACAAATCTGTTGTATTATTTAACTCTTAAACATTTTGGGCATATATAAGATATCTCTTAACCTGGTTTGGAGCTTCCTATAGCTAGGACTCTTTCCCTGGTCTCACAGAGCTTGGTATACAGTTGGTACTTGATAAACTAGTAATTGAAGTTGCAAAATATTGTTCACTGTAAATAAGGTGCTTTTGCTTTCTGGTTTTGCTTATTAATACATGTGTTTCTAAGTTGGAAATGATAGTCTTAAAATGATAAGCCACATTTTCAGAGAATCTCATATTACTTCTGTGTAATGTACACATGAACTCTTAAAACATTCTGACCGCCTAGGGGGAGGCATATCAACCTCCCTGATTTATAGATTATTATATTGCAGGTTGATTCTTTTCCAAGATTCTGAGATTCTCCAATCAGTACAAAAACAAAACTGTAGAATACTTGATGTGATTTGATATTTTGTGAAAGGTAGTGAAAAAGCTGGTTTTGTGTTCAGATTGTCTTGGGGCCCAAACAGAGCAACACAAGTGGACAAGTGACCAGCCAACATCTGGACAACACAGCTCCTGAGGCTGTTAAAATGGTATGAATGAAGTAATGTATATAATCCTCAAGGGTTAAAGCAATAGGAGGCATCATTATTGTGATGGAAGTGCCATTCATTGACTGTATACATATCTGTATGTGTACATCTGTGCAGTGGAATTAGATGCCATTGAACTAGATGTATTAATTCCCTGAAGTGTGTCCTCCCTGAGACTCAAGGAATTGGTAATGTTGGCTTGATGGTCCACAGGAAATTAAAATAATGGAATTCTTTGGTAGCATATGAGTTGACCCTGTACATAAAGGTTGTGCCCAAATGGCAGATTGAGGAATAAATTCTAATTCCTTGATTATAAAGGCCTTTTTCCTCAGAACAGCACCTTGCCATCTGTCTTTTTAATCTCTGGAAGGAAAACCCCAGCCTGATTCCAAACTCTCTTTCTCTATAATGGGAAATCTCTCTGTGTTTGATGAACCTAAGTGAAAAATGCAGTCTCATATCCATGTATTTATTAAATCTCTGGTTGCATAAAGGTTTCACTCCAAAGTAATGTTCAAAATAAATTGCTTCCATGATTGTATTGTTAGAATGCACATGTATGATTTCTTCTCTCTGCAATTCTAAGATGACAATATATCTTGGGGAGCATTAATGATACAAATTCAAACTACCAGGGCAATCAGCAACAGACAGATCAGAAAATTGTAGTGATTGGCCTAAGGACTCCTTCTGAGTTCTTAGTGCTCAGAAGGCTCAGAAGCCTCCTCCAGGAGGTCTAGCTTATCATTTTTCCCCCTCCAGAGACTCTAAGTCAGAAAAATGAGTTTTGCTCAGGACATGATAGTTCTTCTCTGTGCTTGGAGTTCACCTGAGTGCTTCTTCAAGAGGCCAAATCTGTGTCAGAATAAAACTTCCCATGAATCTCACAGCTACACTAATCCCTGACACTCTTTGCCCAGCAATACACATGGGAGTGTGTCTTCTATGGCAGGACATTTTCAGTTCAGTCTAGTGCTTGCTACAGTAAGCAGACTTCTATCTAGTGAACAGATTGGAAAACCAGCAGTGTATAGTTGTGCTTTCTGGGGTTCTTGGTGCTCTTGGATTATTATCATCCAAGCGGTCAGAAACAGTCCCATGTGGTCAATATTTTTCCATTGCTTATCAGGTATCATGTGGCTTGCTTAGTTATCTTGTTTAATTCCTGTGATACTCCTTTGAAGCAGGGATATATTTTATCCTCTTTTACGGATGAATACACTAGGGCTTATCAAGTTTGAGAAATTTGCTGATGTTTGCTTGGTTGGTGAGAAGAAAAGTTGAGATTTGGACCCAGGCAGACAGATGTCAAAGTTTGGAGGCTGGATCATCTAGTCACGTCTTTGAGGCAGTAGAGGGCAGTGGTGGTGAACCTGTGGCATGGGTGCCACATTAGGCTGTTTGTATCATTGAAAGCTCTGAAAGGTTTGCCATCACTGGTACAGAGTGTGGTCAGCAGTTCTGCTACTTACCTAACTGAGCTGTTGCTACCTTCTTGTGAAGTGAAGCAATAGGAACTGGCTACACAGAGCTGTAGAGAGAATTAAGTGTGATAATGGATATAATATGTTCCATAGATGTTAGCTATGGCGATTGACCTGTATTTTGCCATTTCATAAGGTCTGTTTCTAACTCTGGTTTATAGGGTAGTCCTAATGATTCTTTCTATCAATGAGAGTGTCAGCTGATTACCTCCAGTCATCTCACCTCTCAATAGAGGGATAATGGTGATTAGAGCTCTGAGTCCTTGTCTGAGAGCAAGGAGACCTGGCTCCTAGCACCTATTCACTGAGACAGGTCAGAGTGAGCAGAGCTTGGTTATAGTTGGTGCTCAGAGCTCTCATCCACAAACCAGGAGAACAGAACTAGGTATTTTCTAAAGTTCTGTTCCTGGTCTATATGAAGTCAGTTCTCTGTCTTTTGGAAATTCTTCTGTCACTATCGGCTTTTTTTTTTTTTGCTTAAATTCTTTTATTTGTACATTTTAGGTATACAATACATTTACATTTATCATTGGGTACTTATACCTGTACTTGACGTATCTTGGTTCTTATTTTTTCCCCATTCCCTGTCCTCCCTTCACCCCCTCCACCCTTCCCTATTTACAAACACTATTTCCATTTTTTTCCTTTTCTCATAATTTTTCCTTTCCCTTCTTACCTTTCCCCCTTTCCTACCCCTTAGGACCTTTTCTTCCTATTTCAAATTATCAATTATTCATTTTAATCCTTATTTACACTTTCAGTTTCTCACACCAGAGAAACTGTTTGGTATTTACACATGTGTCCTATTTATTTCATTTAAGAGTACGGATTATGGAAGAGGAATGGTTGAGGTGGGAATGTGTAAGAAAAGTAATCAGAAGGCAGGTATATGTAGGAAGTGATGGCGGGGTTAGGCTAGGGCAATTGAGTAGAAAAAGGGAGAGAACAAAAAACCAAAAGAAAGAGGAGATACAAGAAATAGTTGAAAAGCAAACAAGGTAAAGACTGGGAAAATAATTCCATTATGTTTAATCAAAAACAGTAGGATATGATGTCTCTACTTGAATTTGGTGGGTGAAAACTTATATTTGCCTCATTAGAACTAAGATGATATAATGCTGGAGTTGTTTTAATAAAAAATAATGCAGGCAATAGAGGAAAAGTGAGATTTTTTTTCCAGTTGACCAATATTCTTCGAAAACTAGCCCCAAAATTTAATAGTAACAACTCATTTCAAGAAAATGAATTGACAGTACAGTCAAGGGTAAAGCTGTTAAAATCTACATTTGATAAAAATAATAAGCTGGGTACACTGGCACCTACCTGTAATCTTGGCTACTTTAGAGACTGAGATAAGAGGAGCCCAAATTTGAGACCAGCCTGGGAAACTTAGTGAGATTGTGTCAAAAACAAAACAAAAGAAAACAGCTCTCAAAACAGACTAAATTATATAAAATGTTATTATATAACAAAGTTGGTATTTAGCATCAATGGGTAAATGATGCTTTCAACAATTGACATTGGAACTCATTATTAAATTACTAAAATTTTGACTTACTGAAATCAAATTACTTAAAGGTTAAATGTCTGTTCAGATATTTTACCTAAATTAAACTCTGGTTAGATTAAAGATTTTCAATGTAAAAGTGAAAACCATAAAGTAACTAGAATAATATTCTAATATAATATTTTTTGCAATATCAGAGTGGAAAAAGACTTTCTACACATGATACCAAAGACAGGAATCACAAAAAGAAAAGACTGATAGGTTTGATTACATAAAGCCAAAATAAAACAAAACTAAAATACAAGGAACAAAATCTTCTGCAGCCAAAATATCATTTACAAACAAAAAAGGACAGTGAGAAATATATTTGAAGCATACATATCAAAGGAATCTTTATCTTTCAATTATATTGAAGTCTATCAAATCAATAAGAAGAACAAAATCAACAAAAAAAATGGAGGAAAGGAGATAAGTGGGAATTTTACACAAAAATTGTCACTAAATGGTCTCTAAATTTATAAAGGAATATGAAATACAATGTTGAGACAGCATTTTAAAATGATCAGATGGGGCCGGGGATTTAGCTCAATGGCACTGCGCCTGCCTCACAAGCGCAAGGTCTTGAGTTCGATCCCCCTTACCAAAAAAAAAAAAAAGATCAGAATGAAAAAGATCAATCCTATTAAAAGTGAAGGGGTCAGAAACTAGGTTTTTATTCTGTCTGTGGAGCATAAATTGTGCAGTCATTCTGAATGATAAATAGGCAAAGGCATTCTTTTATCTAGTTTGTGTGTATGTGTGTGTGTGTGTATACACACATATCTTCCTATGAAAGCA
The DNA here is from genome assembly GCF_000247695.1 of Heterocephalus glaber. Next base: position 1,934,424 of record NW_004624792.1, on the reverse strand, counting down.
ACCTATAAGTGCAAAAAACCTATATACTACTTTTAATTGAAGGAAAACAACTCAAATGACTAGGGGATCAACTTAAAATATTATATCCTTACAATGGAATACTAGCATTTGCAGCCAGTGCAAAGCTTATATAGGTCTATCTTAATTCATAAGGAAAGATATCCACAAAGTAAGAAGACATACTATGAGGGAGTTTGTATAGATAGTAAGATAACAACAATAATAAGTAATATTAACATTATTCTCATCTGTGGTTCTAGAGATCAAACCAGGACCTCATACATTCCAAGCACGTGGTTTACCACTGAACTACACTCCCAACCTGTATAAGTAGTTTAATTAGGAAATGTTGCCAGGAACACATCTAGGAGAATGAAGTGAGATAGGAAATGGACAGAAGTCAACACAGGGGCCGGGAATGTAGCCTAGTGGCACCGTGCCTGGCTGGGAAAAGCAAGGTCTTGAGTTTGATTCCTGGTACTGGAAAAAGAAAAAGAGGTCCATATGGGTTAATGATTAAGCTAAGGTGTGGGGAGCTGGAGCTCTGACTCACTAGGGAGCCTGAGGAAGCTGGAGTACTGAACCTTCAAATCTCCATTCATCTTTGCTGAGAGCTATTCCCAGGGATTAACACTTCTAGTCAGCCTTAAGTGTGGGTTGAGAAAAAATCCACAGGTAGAGTGGCAGGTGTGACCACAGGGCCATGTGTGGTGTGTTAGAACAGTGAGCTGTAAAGGGATATGAACAGGACACTGGTTATGTCAGGTGCAGGGGCTGAGAGAGAACGGAGAGCCAGGACTCAATTCAGTTTGCTTTCAGTTTGATTTATTTCTGAACTAGCAAACAAGTAGTAGAAAAGACCTATGCAAGATAGGATTCAAGTACTCAAGGTGCCTCTCACCACCTGCCTACTTTCTTGAGGACATGCAGTTGGCGTTGAACGGTCTCTGAGACACTGACCACATGGTAGCCACCCAGAGCTTCACTCCCCTCACCTTTCAGGCCTTCAGACTGAGAGATGAGTGATGGCTTCCTCTCATCACAGGGTCTTATGTGTTAATCCTTGGACATGTAGTTTTTTTCTTTTCTGTTCTCATTTTTACTGAAACATTGGCTTACAGCATGTCTGGTTAGGATCAACTGTAGTATTAATGTTGATTGACTTATTGTCCATCTTGCTCCTAAAATTGATTTAAGATGGCTAAGAAAAACAAAAAGGGCTTATCAAAATACAAATACAAATAAATGAGATTATCAGAGCAAAGGGAGAATCTGTAAATAAAATAAATCAAGGGTGATAATTAGTATACAAAATCCATGCCATATTTCTAGTGCAATTTGTGAATTTGTGAGAATTGAGCCACATTTTGAGCTCTGAGGATTTTAATATTCAAAATGAAGAAGGGAAATCATTTAAAGAAGGAAGACAATCACTTTAAAGGGACAACATTTTCCTAAGGATAAACCAAACCAAAACAAAACCCTCAGAGATGTAAAACAAAATAAAACAAAAAAAGGTTGATCAGAAGCATAGCATTGCTGAGATGTCCAAAAGAACAAGAGTGATATGGTAAGGCAACATCTTCAACACTAACCTCAACACATATAATAAATGCAGAGTGAGTTTTATTCTAATATTTCATTGTTGCTTTGATGATTCTATTTTTCACTCAAAGCAAACTTTAGCATAATTCCAAAGCAAAATTTAATGAAAATTATTATAAGATGAAAATCAGTGCACAACAAGTATACAATTTTTTAATGGTTTGGTTTGAACTGAATAAAATACATATTTTTCAGGAAATCCACTTTGAATATTATTTTGGACAACAAAGCTTTTTTTTTTTTTTTTGGATCAGGGATCGAACTAGGGACCTTGTGCTTGTGAAGCAGTCAGCAGAACCACTGAGCTAAATCCTCAGCCCACAACCAAGCTTTTGATGCCACTCCTAAGCAGCAAAGAGTTCAAGATCTAGAAAAATCATGCAATGAGATATTAAAGTTAAAATTAAAATTAAATTAAATTTTTTTATGAGAGTGCAGTCACACATAAGCAATATTTGATCAGCAGGGCCTGTGTTATGGGAGAAAAATAAAGGGCTCTTGTTCTCCTTTCTAAAAGAAAGACTCATGTTTTCTGGCAATCAGTCAACCATGCCAAATAATAGAACTGACTTTATTTTAAGAAAATTTAGGAATCTACGACCTAACTTATCAGATGGCTTCTATTATCTCTTTATAGAGAGATTTCCATACTGACTGTTCGACTACTAATATTTAGAGAGTTTCTGTATTTGTAGGTAGATTTAGCTATATTTAATGCCTCTAGCTATAGGGTTGTTGCTTTTATTATTATTTTGGTGGTGACTGTTTGGATGTGTTACTCAAAAGAAGAGTGCCTTGTAGTACAAATGTTTATGGCATGAGCATTTGGATATCTTTTTAAAACCTGTGCAATGAATTGGCTTCACAGCCTGGCATTTTCAGGGAATGTGTGAGCAAGTAGCCTCATTATTGATAAATATTTTAAAACACGTGATATTTACCCAGAAGGTCCCAGTGGCTCAATGTGCCTCCTGCAGAAATGGCATGTAATAAAAAACTCCAGAATGAAATTTCAGAGGAAAAAAGGATACTGCACTTAAACAAAAATTCAATAAAAGAAATGTTAGAAAATCCCCAAAGCATTCCAACCAAGTTATGGATTAATTGCTTGGCACGTCTCCTTTTTTAATTCCAAGCTGCCTTTTTGTTAGCTGAGTAAACAAAGCATCTAGAATAAGTCAACTTCAGCCAACAATGACAGCCCATTAACATCATGACTGATAATAATGATAATTCCCAAAGGCGTTGACAAGGTCTACACATAAGCAATATTCGACCAGCAGGGACTGTGTTAAGGGAGAAAAAATGGCTCTTGTTCTCTTTTCAGAAAGCAAGCAAGCAAGAAAAAGTAAAGTACAAGGGAAGGATGAGGAGGGCCTGTCTTGAGTCTAGACTTGCACACAGTTGGTCTATGACTTTTGTGAAGGGGATTTATGGGCACAGCTTGCAGTCAGTCCTGTAGGGTATAGGAAAGGGCAGAGGAATTCTTAAATCTTAAACCCACAAGGCTTTACAAGGCTTTAAATCAGTGGGTTTTAGGACTGAAAAGTGATTGGTAGTTAGTACCCTTGCTCATGTCTCAAGGAAAATGTTTCATTAGAGATCATTTTATTTACATAACATAGATTTTTTTCTCCTCCTTCCTTTCCTGAATTCTGAGTTCCAAGAGAGTAAAGGTTCTGTCTCACCTGTTGTTTTCAGAAAATGGAAAGTGAGTATTAAATGACATTCAGTCACAAACAAGGGACATTAGATTGGATTTGTTTGAAAAAAATAAAAATAGCAACCACACAGCCTTCCTCCACCCACAAAAGAACCATCAAAATAAGCACCAATTTAGATTTTTAGTCTAACCTTTTGGCAATGCCCTATTGTGTACACTATCATCCTCATTACAATCTGACTTCTTACAGGTGCCAGACATTTATGTAAGCAAGAATTCTCCCAATGCATTGGGAAACAATCTTTGGAGAAGAACGGGGTAAAATGACCCAGACTATTTGACCATCAGAGTGTTGACACCATATTTATACGTTTTACAATGAAAACTTTGCCCAGGTGTCTACTACAGAGAGAAAAAGTTTTCATCTACATTTCATGATTGAGATGCTGTTTGCTCCGGTGACCCTGGTGTGAATTTGGATGCTTATTACTAATCCTCTTTGGGTATTGAATTTATACTGATATACTGTGTAAGACTGAACAACAGTTACTCCATCTTTGTAATAGGGCCCCGACTTTCTGCTTCTGTTACGGATCACCAGGTAGACATCAAGTTCCAGGGATGTGCTTGTTGTTGTGCCAGGAAGGTCTGTTGTGTGCGTAGTGTTCTTTCATGCTTGCCCAACTCCATATCTAAATATGTTATCTTAAGGACAATCTGTAAAAGGTCTGTTTTATCTCTGTCCTCCACTTTTGTATTTCTGCTTGCCAACTTCCCCTGAGACCCCCTATAAAAACAGCTTCAAACTCTGAGCCAGTTGCCTCTCTAAGCTACTTTACTTTGAGAGTGCTGTCTGGCCAGACTAATAAAGGTCTGTTTTACTTTCCAACTTGTCCGGTGTGTTCCTTCCTGGGTGTTCTTCGCTGCAGTCAGCTCCTCGGGGCATTTGCTAAGGCCCTTGGTCTTACATACTGAATCATATCCACCCCTCTTTTTTTTATTTATCTTAATTAAGTAAGTTTATTGGTACAGTTTAGATATACATAATGATCACATTCATCATAGGGAATTTGTATCTGTACATCATATATCTTGATTTTTCTTTTTTCCCCATTTCCCCTCCCCTCCCTTCAACCCCTCTCCCCCTCTTTATTTTCAAAATCTTTGTTTCCATTTTTCCTTCTTTTCTCATTTATTTTCTTTTCTCTTCCTTCTTTTCTCCCTACCCCCTCTTTGGTTCCCCTTCCCATTTGAACATTTTCTTACTATTTCCCAATATGTATTATACATTTTGATCCTTATTTACACTTTCAGTTTCTCACACCAGAGACACATGTGTGTCTGATTTATTTTACTTAAGAGTAGACCTGGTTCCACACTACAAAGACGCAGAGGACACTGGACCACCAGACCATGGTACTGAGTCCTGCCGCTCCCGGCCCAGAGGTAGGGACTGCTGAGCCGCCGTCCCACTGCTCCTGGTCCAGAGGAAGGGGTTTCCCGGCCACCATCCCTCCCGCTGCTCCCAGCCCACAGGGAAGGGCTTTTGGGCTACCATCCCTACCGCTGCTCCCGGGCCCTGTCTCACCTCTTCCAGCTCAGAGGAGGTAATCCGTGCAGGCGCCCACAGCGCCCCCCCCGCCCCAGTCGAAATGAGAAAACACGTAAATAAGTCTCAAAACCAGACTTCCAGATCACCTACAGCAACCCCAAAGGGAAATGAGATGGAACGCTCTGATACTCAACCACCTGGACCCTCTGAACTGGCAACAAAAGGGGATCTGGAAAAAATGAAATCAGAAATAATTTCTTAGATAGCAGGAGAAATTGTGCTCCTAGTGCAAGACATGATCAATAAATCTAGAGAGGAGCTCAGGAACATGATGGAATCCCAACATAAGAAACAAATGGAATCCATAAAACAGATGCAAATAGATTTCCAGGACATGAAAAACTCCATTGAAAGTCTACACAGCAGAATGAGCCAATATGAGGACAGAATTTCAGATATAGAAGATAAGATTGCAATTAGTGACCAGGAAAAGAAAAATTGCTTCAAAATTATAAGGGAACATGAGAAATGAATCCAACAGCTGCTAGATGATGCAAAGAAGAATAACAAAAGACTGATTGGAGTCAATATTTTACTTAAGAGTAGTATAGTCTCTTTTGCTTTTTTTGGCACTGGGGATTGAACTCGGGTCCTTGCGCTGATGCAGCAGGCACAGTGAAACCACTGAGCTAAATCCCCAGCCAAGAGTAGTATAGTCTCAAGATGCATCCATTTACCTAGAAATGTCTCAAGTTTATCCTTCTTTATGGCTGAGTAGTGCTCTACTGTATTAAAAAAACCACATCTTCTTTATTCATTCATCAGTTGATGGGCATTTGGGCTGTTTCCAAGATTTAGCTATTACAAATTGTGCTGCTATAAACATGGTCTACCCCTGTTATTTTAACTAAGGCAAAAAAAAAAAAAAAAGAATCATATCCACCTCTTTTATTTTAACCAAGGCAAAAAAGAATGCTTTAAAAATAAATAAATACATCATTAGATTTTTTGATCTGAAAGGAAAGATAGAATTAGTCCAATGCTTTAATTTGACAAACAAGGAAACTAAGTTCCAAAAGGGATTTAAATCTATTCCAAGATCATACAGCTGCTCAGATGCACATGTTAAACAACCACATCTTTCTTATGGAGCACATTAAGGCAGGTAGGAATGGAAAATAAGATCCATCTTTGGGGATACATCACTATCTGTGTATATTGCGATCACGGTCGGATACTTTCTAAATTGTATTAACCTAAAGTTGAGGGTTAGGATTAGTCTTTGATTACTGCTGGAAAAATGTTGTTGAACACTTCTGTGATAATACACAGTTCTAGTTTTTTGGACTTCAGAGAAGTTTTGATTTTTTTAGCAAGTATATGTTGAGTAGCTATTGTGGGTAAAACACTGTGCTAGGTGGTATAATGATTTGTTACAAGGCAAACATTATGATCTCATTTCCAGGGAGTTACAATGCAGCATGGGAAATAACAAAGTGAGTCCATTATGTAACACAAATCAGAATGAGGTTTCAACCTCTCTAATGGCAGAAAGTGCCACGGGGAGTTGGGAAGCGGAAGGAGTGGCTTTTGATTGTAGAAGTTAGAGAAGAGGTTTTTTGTTTTTTTTTTGTTTGTTTGTTTTTAGAAGATGTGGTCTTTGGCTCATTTTGAATGAAGTGAAGGTTTTAAGAGATTTTTTTGGGAAAATTTTTCAATGGGGAGGAAATACAAGGAGTGAAGTCACAATTGCAGGGAAGCAGAAGGAGCATTAGGGGACCAGCAAACTGAGTGATGTGTGCACATAGTAGAAATATGAACAATTGTGGTGGGCACGAGTTATTCATGGGAGGAGAAAGCAGAGGCCTCAACCATGAAAACGCAAAACGAATTTGACATGTCATTTTTCCTTGCACTACATTTTGAATATCCCCAGGAAGCAAAATGAGTTGAACAGTTATAAATCCTTTTTTTTCTAAAGGATCCCAAGGAGCTTAATATTCCACTGAGTTTTAATGTCCTCCCGTCTGTCCCTAGAATGAGTGAAGGAGGAGGGTGCAGAATCAAGCAGCAGAATGTAGTTTAAGTTGAACAGTTCAGGTAATGTCTGTAGCTGGGATCCTCACATCAGCAGGCCGTGGGACAGAAGAGGAGATGATTATCTTGAGTTACAATGTTTGCATATTTCTCCACCATCAGTTCATTCATTATTCATTGCACAAAATTTAGTAAGCACTTTCAATGAGCCAAGCAATGTGCTAAGAACTGGGAGGCAATAATTAAGGAAAAAGAACATCCCCAGCCCCAATAAAACATGTTTTTTTGCCATTGTGGAATTTACAAGTCTAAGTGTAAAGACAGTATAAAGGGCCACAGATTGTGACCCTCAAACCTCTCAATGGCACATCTGAGGGGATGTGCAAGGCCATATGCTAGATTCAGTAGCACAAAAATTCAGGCAGTTCTGGGACAGATTCTAGGCCAGTGGTTGCAAACCTATGGCACATATGTTACTGTGTTTTTCTTTAAAGACAAAAGATGTTAATGTATGAGTTTTTTCTAAACTATTTAAACTCAGTATTCAGGTTTAATGGCAGGGTTGGCACTTTGCAATAAATAAGTGGGTTTTGTGTTGCAATTTGGGCAGTCGTCTCTAAAAGGTTCACCATTACTGAGACTTAAAGAAGGAAGAGGAGTCATTAACCAGAAGGAGATCAAAGTCTGTCCTTTTATATTCCTGTTTTGTTTCTTTGAATAGTAATTCTAAATCTAGAAATACATATATATGTAGCTTCAGGAAAAGCTGTGATAAGAACTGTAATTATTTCTAGCAGTGCTGCCCATTTAGTAATCACTAGCCACATATGACTAATAAGTACTTGTTATGTGGCTTGTCCAAACTAAGATGAGCTGAAAGTGGAAAATGTAAGTTGGATTTCAAAGCCTGAACATAGCAAAAAAGAACATAAATAACTCAACAATTTTTATATTGGTTATATATTAAGATGATCATATTTTAGATGTCCCACATTAGCATTAACATCTGTTTTACCTATTTCTTTTTACCTTTACCAATATGAATATAAGAAAATTATAAATGACATATGTGGCTTAGAATCTGTTTCTGTTGGACAATACTGGGTCCAAATAACTCTGGCATTCTTTTGAGGGTAAGGCAAGCATGCCTGTGTGGTTAGGTACTTTGCTGAAATACTTTCCTGAGACAAACCCAAGTTACTATTAAAAGACACATCACTGTCCCTGAATCAATGTCAGTAACTTAGGGGCCAGGCTGAGAGTTAGCTTTGCCTGATCAATGTAACAGGCATTTACTAAGCAAATGAACACTGGCAACTTGTTTGACCACAGGCTTGAGCTTATTTAAGAGTGATCATGTAACAGTCACCCAGCAGCATCCTTATATTTGATCAACTAATGGGAAAATTATGTGTAATGCAAACATTCATTTATTGTCAGAGGACATTTACTTGGCAATAATTTATTACTCATTGTTACTTGGCTACAATTAATATAATTGGTAGTAAGTAATTCTTTCAAAATTTTGTAATTCAGACTTCAAAAAACTCCTCTAGAACTGCCAGTGAATTAAAAAGATTATTTTCTGTGGCTTCCTCCATTGGCCTTTCCTTATTAATAAAACAGTTCTGTTGTCACAAAGATGAATTCAAATAAATAGGCAAAATGTCTCCCAGTTAAAACTTGGTAGGCAACACAAATATCCTGACACCATGTGGGTTTAAGAAATGGGTACACTGACTCCCTGAATGTGTGAAGGGTGAGGATCCTGGAATGGCATATAAACTTGTTATTATTACTATTGTTGTTTTTATTGTGGACAATTTCTTTTAGCTATAACTGTAACACATTTCACAAAGCAAGCAGTTGACCATGACAATTGGAACATCCATTCTAGGGTGATTGGAAATGGAAATCCAACCACCTCCTGTCCAGTCAAAGCCTTCATGGGCTGATCCCAGCTAAGGAGGCTGAGGACAAGCTTTCAAACTTTGTCCACAATTATTGGGTAAGAGCTGTGGAGCTTCAAACGTTAAGGGCTCTCTTTAAAGAAGACCAACTGTATGTTCTACTTTCTTTGGGAAGCCTCACAGAAAATTCATGACTGAACTATACCATGACAAATAGTCTACCTCTCATTGCCCCTTGTAGTTCTGTGGAAGACTTCCATCATTATTTACTTTAGACCTGAACAGACACCTCTCTCCAGTTCTATCTTCAGATTGAGCATCTTCAGTTGAATCATTGTTGTTTTATCTAACCACAGAAAATAAAACCAGAGACTTTCCTAAGCTGCCATCATACAGAAGCTGCAGGAAATTGATTACAGAGAGGGCTTGGAGGCTGCTGTATTAACTTTCTTACAAGAATGCATGATTGTTTTAGTACTTCAGCATAGTAAGTTGATTCCTTTGGTGAGTACAACTTTAATGCATAGAAAAGAGTTTGTGATGGCCTAGTCACTTATAAAATAAGACATTTAGTAATGTAATAGTTCTAACATTGAAACCTCAGATGAATTTCCATGCACAAGTGGTTAAGAACTCAAAACAAGTAATTATCAATAGCATATGTATGCAATAAGAGAAGCACCAGCCTAAAAAAGTTATATTTATGACATTGGCAAGAGGGATACTTTAATTGACTGCAGAAAGTAGTCCACATAATATTTACTCTACATTTCCAAAAGGATATGAAGGAGATTCTGGTAACTTGAATGCACTTCACTTTATTTTGTGAAGGAAAACCTTGCAAAGGAAGGGGAGCACATTGCAAGAGAGCTGATGGAGCTCTGTCTAGAGCCTTCTGATTTCTTTTCAGACACTCAGACAAGATCAATAGCTAGAGAGTCTTATAACACTGAGACTCATAACAAGATGACATTGTTGGGTGTGTTAAGAGCACAGTGGTTTCCAAAGTGATGCACAGTTAATAAAAGACTTTTGAGTTGGAGCTTTTTGTAAGGTTATGTAAGCGTTATCCTTTTTCTCATGTGAGCATTGGTTCATTGGGCTTTTCTTTATAAAATTAATGCCCTTCTCTTCCTAACTCTGCTCACCAAAGTTCTACCCACGTTAGGACTTGGTTCAAATCTCTATCTGCTAAGAAATCACAGATTTTATTTTCAACCCCAGCTTTGCTGAAGGATGTCTTTTCATAAACGTTACAATGCTCTCATTTACCTCCAACCTGCATTACATCTAGGTGTTGGATTTATGTCCCTTACTAGGGTACAAATTTCTAGGAGTCAGGCTCTATGTCTTATTTAATTTTGTCTTCTGCCTCTCATTTCTTGCTCTTCATCCCAAAGTGCCAAGCAGAGGTCGTATAAATAGAAGACATTCAGTATTTGTTGAAAGAATCAGTGATATGAGTACAAAGTGTGCTGTGGAAAGAATAACATGTTGAAGACCTGTTCTCAATTAATTTAAACATGTGTCAGCTATAAGGAATCTTTGACAGGATGAGTTCCAATCTCAAGTGCTAACACTCTAAAACTGTCCATTTCTCTCTCTGACACTCCCTTCTGAAACCAGGGGCTCCTCCCACTGAAGGGCTAAAGAATACCTGATATTAAGGAAAATAAATATAGTTCTGAAAATTCTGATATGGCTTTTGATGTAATTAACATTCTATCAGAGTATGGAACATAAAAATTAAAAGTTCTTTTTACTTTAGACAGAATTTAAGTTATTAGTAAGAAAATGCTACTTTAATGTACAAAATTTATGGGAAGAAGCAGTATACACTAGATTTTATAATTGGAAACTTACTTTCTCAGTAATTTGTCTTGCGTCTCTGTTATGCCAAATAACAATGAAGAAATAAAGACAAATACTCAGAAATTTCACTACACATTTTATGTTTGCTGTATCTAGCTAGTAGCCAAAATTGCCTAAAGAAATCTTCAAATTATCTTGATGAAATTTTCAATTTTACGCTAATTACTATAATGAGAAACCTAATGACCTAATTGCTCCTCAAGGGGAGATTGTTTGGCATATTTCCATCAATTTCTGGTGGAAAGATGTATCATATACTCTGGTTTTAAGAATATATGGCTACTAGCCCAGGTTACAGAGCTTGGAAAATATGGTAGAAGAGAGGCATCATCTTGCTATTACAGGGTCCTTCTGGGTATATATTACGTTTAACCTCAATCATGAGTTAAGCATTAATTCCTTAGTGATTCCTGCAATCTCTATCCGGTCTGTTATGTTTTCCTGTGCCATGTTCTCTGATGAGTTCTTCAGCTTGGTTTCTCTCTGTTATTTCTTGAATTTATTCTAATCTCATGTGCTCCTCAAAGTAGGAGCCTTATCTAAATCAGGCTACCAAAAATGATCAGATTGTTTTCTTTTAGCTGGAGAATGATCCTTAATCCTCCAGTGATATAGGAAAGATGTATGCTTTTGGGGTAGGGATTCTCCCACCTCCCAGAATGTATCTTATATTCACCACCAGTCCTTTTCCTCTAGGGTGGTCTCCAAGATGTTCCTATCTCTTAGACCACAACACCTTCCTGGGCTCAGGTGTGCTGTGCAGTTTTGTAATATTATCAGATCATATTTCTTGTTTTTCAGCTGATTTTCTGGAACAGTGTCATTGTTATTTTCACCAAGAAATTCCAGTCCACAATTATGGTGGGCAACAGCTTGCTTAGAGAAGATGAATATTTTCCTTGTGCATCAGTTTGTTAAAGGAGGTGAAATGTCTAGGAAGATTGAGGTCTGTTATCTCAGTTGGCTAAGGCTCAATGTTAGAAAGGCCAGCTTTTCAGGGTCTCATCCCAGATGGACTGATTAGTAGGATTTATTCTATTTCTATTTTTTTCAAATATTCTCTTTGCCTCTGTCTTCTGATATATAGTTTTCTACTTTATGAGGCTGTTAATGAAGATTAAATGCATTAAACAGACACATAGCAAGCTCTCAGTAAATGGTAGCTATTGTTATCCTATTATTATTAATTCAATATTTCAGCTAATAATTATTTAATACTTCCTGTGACTCAGATTCGCCGCTCATTCACAATAGATGAAGTGTAGTCCAGAGGACATAGGAAAGACTCTCCCAGAAAAGTGACAATTAAACAGAGATAGGAGAGAAGAATAGGACATAGCCAGGTGAAGGGAGAAAGAAGGAAAAGCATCTCAGAAAGAGAGAACAGTAAGTACAAAGGGCTTGGGATGGAAGGGAGCTTGGGCATCAGAGGAGCCAAAGATGGCCAAGGGAGAGGAGGACAGCGGCATAAAGTAGATAGAAAGAGTCCCAATCTAGGGTAGACAGCCTCCTGTTTTGCCCAGACCAAGGATTTTCCTAAGAGATAACACATGCTGAGCTAAAACCTGTACAGTCCAGGTAAACAAGGATGGCTGATCACCCAGCCCAGACAGTGTACCAATCTTGGCCAGCCAGGGCTGAGATGGAAGGCTTGGGGATCAACATGAGAAAGCCAAGTGATCTGCTCTGTCAGGAAAAGACAGCACAAAGGATGAGAACTATCAATAATGATCATTAACATAGACTTTGAGAGATTACTCAAAGGCACTAAATGGCCTGACAATTAGTTTGCCAATTAAGAACCATTTCATTTATAAACTAATTCAGGATTAATCAATGTTCATGCCTCCATCTAGATTTGAGATTAACTATGTGGAAGATACCAGCTTCAGTGGGCTACTGCCCAGTATTCGCTTTAAGTGCTTTCTTCACATTCCTAAGAAGTTCAAGAGAACAAATTTCTGGCTAAATGACGCTCACTTTTGGTTCTAATTCCTTTAAGGCATTGGTCTACTAGAGTTTCCCATAACCTTACAATGAAATGAATTTAACTCTTCCCCATTGTGATGATTAATCTTATGTATCAACTTTTCTGGGCCATGGGGTACCTAGATATTTGCTCAAATATTGCTCTGGGTGTGCCTGTGAGAGCATTTTTGGATGGATGAGCATTTGAAATGATAGACTGAGAAAAGCCAGTTGCCCTCCTGAATGTGCACAGTCTCCCTCAAATCAGTTGACGGCCTAAATAGAACACAAAGGATGGCCCTTCTTCATATGAGGGGAACTCTTCCTACTCCATTAGAGTGGAGACACTGGTTTTTCCTGCCTTCAGACTCAGAATAAAACTTTGGTTCTTCCTGGATCTCAGGCCGGCTAACCTTTGGATTGGAACCACACTATTGGCTGTGCTGGGGTTCCTAGACCTTTAAACTCAGACTGGACCTATAGCATTGGCTCTCCTGAGTCGCCAGCCTGCCAGATACAGATCCTGGGACTTGTCAGTCTCCACAATTGTGTGAAACAATTCTTTGAAATAAATCTCTTTATATATGATATAATATAATATATCCATTCTTTGATCCTGTTTGTCTGGAAAACCCCAAATAATACGCTTGCAGATAAAAACCATTTCATTTTTATTTCTTTATATATACACATAATTTATCTGTAATAAATGATACATGGTTAAACATTTAAATTATTTCTTTATATATACACATAATTTATTTGTAATAAATGAGATATGGTTAAACATTTAAATAGACCATTAGACAAAGGACAGACTTCAAAGGATTAAATCTATACTCTTTTAATTTGAGTTTCCCATCATAAATGAAAAAAATAGGACATAAGACTTTACTTTGGCCAAAGTCAAGGTCACTCATTGTAGGCCTGACTTATTCTCATCAAGGGAATGTTTTAATCACTTTACTTATCGCCAAAACACAATTCTGCACACTTACAACTCAAAGGAGGAGTTTATTTGACTCATGGTTACAGTTCATGGTTGGCCAGCTCGAAGAGGAAAAATTACCGGTATGGTGGGAAGGTCTGGTGGAGGAAAGATGCTCACATTATGGCAGCCAGGAAGAAGGGAGAGAGGAGGGAGGAGCTGGGGAGAGAGATACACTGTTCCAGGTCATGGTCCCCATGGTTCACCTCTTCCAACCACACCCTCCTTCTTAATATCACATTCAGCTGTTTGGCCTCCATGATCAGATCACCTCCCAAAAGCCCTGCCTCTGAGCTCATGAGGGTTTTGGGAGTCATTCTTGACCTAAACCATAACAGGAAAGGAATGCTAAAGGGCAGGAGAAAAACTGACTGAAATAAGAAGGTGTGGAATATGAAGACTCCATTTTATCTTTGGGTCTACTGTAAGTGGAAGGAGTGATTTCTAACTGTGTTGAAATTTTTCTTTTTAGGCTCATTTTCTTTTTTCCTGGTGAATTGGGTTTCACAGGAGCCAAGTAACAGGGCTGCTGGCTGGAAGAGGCGTAAGAGATTCCCTTGTCATCTGACCCTCTGGTGCTGACATAAGACTGGGGTTCCTGAGAGGGGGTAGCTGAGGGTTAGTGGTTGCTCCTAAGTGAAAGAAGAGAGCCTGGCACCCAGCTTCTGGTCTTGCCCTCCAGCCTTCTCCTTTCATGCTAAACCTGGGTGACCCAGATTTCTTCCCCAAACATTTTCCATTTTTAGAAGCAGCTCAGGTAACTGAAAAGACCTACGGATACCATTTTTCTAAGAATAAAAAAATGAATTTATGATAATTTTCCAGGTAAAAGGAAAAAATTTAAGATAATGTAAGTAGTACAAGAAAAATAAATAACATATTCTCTTTTAAAAACTAAAATACCAGTAATTTCTCTCTCTAATAGTAGCCTTGATTATGTTTTCTTTATCATTATTGAGATGTAATTTACATATAGTAAAATTCACCAGTTTTAAGTACACAATTCAAAGAGTTCTGATAAATATATCTGTGTAACTGTCATCTCCATGATAATATAATACATTTCCATCACCCTGAGAAGTTTCACTCTTCTTTCTGTCACTATAGTTCTACTTTTTCAAAAGTTTCAAATATATAAAATAGTAAATTATGAAGCTTTTTATGGTTCTTTCAGTCAGCATAATACTTTTGCACTTCCTACATCTCTAAAAAGTTGACTCTCTGTCATACCAATATCTATATAGAATCTATAGGTATATCTATATCTGTATAAAAATGAGATATATATTTGACCTTCTGGACCTTTCCCATTTTTATATGCATATACACATAGTGATAGAAACAACACGTGTGAGTGTGTGTGTGTGTGTGTGTGTGTTTATTGCTAGGAATTGAATCTAGGCCCTTTACACTGAGCTATATCCCCAGCCGTTTTTATTTTGAGACAGGTTCTCATTCAGTTGCTAAGTAGTTCAGGCAGGGCTTGAACTCACTGTTCTCCTTCCTCTCCTCAGCCTCACAGAGTGCTAGAATTACAAGTGTGTGCCATCATGCTTGCCTGTGGCAGTTTGGGTGGAGTGTCAACTTGATTTGCTTCAGGATCTCCCCAGGGGATTGATAGACCTTACTTCTGGGTGCATCTGGGTGGGTCATGGAGGTACAGTCTGGGGCTTAATGTATGACCCCTGCGCCCTTCCTCTCTGGGACTACCAGAACTTAGTTGCCATGAACTGAGCAGCTTTGCTCCACCACCCCCTTTTGCCATGATGTTTCTGCACTGAAGCCTTCTTACCATGAACTGAATACCCTAAAACTATCCCCTTGAACTTCTCCTCCTTAAGTTGTGGGTGTCAGGTATTGTGTCCAGCAATGAGGGAGCTGACTAATACACCAGCTAAAACATAAGTGATATCATGTCTTTCTCCAACAATTAATTTTACTCGGCAAATATCTTTAAGTTTATTTCACCTTGGTATAAGAGATTTGGTTTTTTTTTTTCAGTGGTGGGTATGTAGTACATCATGGTGCAAACAACCCATAATTTATTTAGCCATTGTCATGGCAAGCAGTGTTGTCATGACCATCCATGTACATATCTCCTTTTGCTTTATGCAGGGTTTTGTTAGGCGGACATTGTAAATTGATGGGTCAAAGTATAATCTAATTTTTAGTGTGAAATGACACTGTCAAACCAAGTGGCTTTGGTATAAGCTTTGTAAATATGTAATTAACTTGCTATCAACTATGTAAATAAAATTTGCAATAGGTGGTTCTGTGAAACGTGAATTTTACATCCATTCACTAAATGTTTATAAAACATTGAGCTTGGGCCAGGAACTGTTGAGGGCTGGGATGTGTGGGTCTGTTTGGGATTCTCCTTTACCTGCTGTGTGCTTGTGTGCTTTCTGAAAATTCTTTGGAGAGGACCCGGCACAGAGTGCTCCATCAGAGTTTCCTGTAGCACTGCTTCTTCTTACCACTTTGACCTAAATTGTTGTCCTCTCTTGTAACTCAAAGTACTTTTCTGGCATTACTTCTTGTTTAGTACATATTGCTCATCATTTTGCCTTGCACTAGTTATTATCACTTTGTCTGAGTCACTGGGATCATTATGGCTATACTTACTGGGCAGTCTTTTATGTTGGGAGCCGTGGCAGAGGTTTTGATAGCACAGCACTGTTTTCCTTATTATTATTGTTGCTGTTGTAAAGAACGAATCACATGAAATCAATCCTTTCAACAAATTTTTAACTTTAGGGTATTGTATTGTTGCATGGTCTGTAGAACTTTTCATTTTGCATGTCTGAAGCTCTATACTTATAGAGTTCCAATTTCCCATTTCCTCTCCTCCCCGACCCCACCAACCATCGCTGTACTTTGTGCTTTTATGAGTCAGACTCTTAACTACCTCAGGTAGGTGGAGTCATGCAGTTTGTCCTTCTGTGACTGGCTTATTTCACTTAACATAATGCCATTTTCTTGGATAAACGCTGTGGTCAGAGTAGCTCTGCTGACCTCTATAGAGTATATGCTCCTAGTGCTATGCAGCCTGAAGGAATGGATAGCTATGTTAGGCAGGATAGATGTTTTCTTCATATCACTTCATTAAAGCCTCTTACAATTCTAGGAAGCAGGTATAGTAATCAAAGTTTGACTAGTGAAGCAACAGAATCAGAAGGGCTGCTGCCTTGATCTCAGGTCAGATGGCAAGAAGGTGAGCATGTAAGTCTTGAATTTAGGTCTCTCACACTCTAAAGTCTATGTTTTTAAACAATGTCCCCCTGCTGCTTTTCTGTGAAGCTCTAAACTTATAGTTTCTAGAGCTCTAAGCTTCTATGACATCGAGAGATGGCATGATTTCTAAACTGATTAGTCTTTAGATATGCTTTTGAAAGTGAGCATGGCAGCTTTCACACCTACCGTTTCTCTGGTCTTCCATAGACTCGGTGTACCACCTCCAGTGACTTGGAAGTCCTACTTGAATCCCTTCTCTCTTCCTTACATCCAGTCCATATCAAAACTGAGCAAGGGCCATTACTTACTTTTGATAGATCATGCTCATGCCATTTCTTAGTTTCACTTGTGTCCTGCAGTTAAATTTCAGCTCTGTGAGACCATACTTGTGGTATTAAGTTAGTGCTTCCCTGAGCATGGAGGCTTTGGGGGTAGAAGGCCAGATCTGCCCAAGACAACTTTCACCCCTTCCCCAAGCTCCCCTCCCTCAGATTTTACCTGACATTTCCCTATCCCTCAACCTCCACAGCTTGTAGGGGAATAGTCTGGTTTTCTAGGGACTAACCTTGCAACAGGTGAAGGGCTGTTGCTTGAAAACTGTTAGTGAGCAATAGCAAACATAAGGAGTCATTAACTTTCCTTTATTACTTCAAGATTTCTGCCATTAGGCATTCTATTATCTTGTCAAAATCCAAAGTATATTCCAGCAGCCCTTTTGTAGCCAAATATACCATGGGTCCATTCATTTAGCATATTGTTGTCTTCAGACTTTATGTCTTGTCAAAGAAAGACACTCACAGAAATAAAACAAAAGAACAGAAGTCTCCAAATGAATGGGCTTGCTTCATGGAGGAGAAAGTCGAAGTATTAAAATTGCTCATCAGATGTTCTGAAAAAATCATTTCAGCTGCTCCAAAAAAAAAAAAAAAGGAAACAAAATTTTATTTTGAAGGATGTGTTCCAAGAACTTCCCCTTTGATTTTTTTAAAAAACCATCTGTCATGTTTGTTTCATTCCAGCCTTGAAGTAAATAGATTTAGAGAGTGTACAGCGGCCATTGAAACCTTCCTTGGGAGGACAGAAACAGCCTGCTCTGGCAGTGCCCTTCTGGTATACTTTAATCAAAAGGCTTTGAAATTCAGAAAAAACATCCGTAGACATTTCACTTGAGTTGGAATATGGTGTGCAGAACACAGAATGTTATTTTGACCTGTTGTTGAATGTCTCAAAACTTTCGCTTGGAACAGAGAAGAGAGACTTTTCATTGGCACCAGGGAATTTACTTCCCCTTTTCATGCTTTGATTTAATCACCTGAACACAAGACTTCATTTTTCTAGTAGAAGCGAGCCCCAGCCAGGAATGTGATTCTTCACTTAGAATTAGGAAGCCTGGCATTCCCATTCATCTTGGCTTTTTAACTTCATGATGCACTTTTCCACTACATGGAGTTTGTCCTATCTGAGGAGCCCCTTCTCACCCTTCCCTGAAAGAATTTCCAAAGTATTTGGGTGCTTTTCCTGATAATGCCTCTGAACTCGATGCTTTTGTCCCTTCAATGCCACATGGAAAGGAGGCTGATGAACTGGATATTCCTTCTTCCTATAGGACAGATGAATTGTTCCCTAGAATGAGGAGCTGTTCACAGATCAATAATTGTCTGGGAGCAGCAAAGGAAACAAAAATGTGAGAAACTCATTATAATATAAAAATATTCTAAATAAATAAATGGCAAGTACTAACATGCTCAAAATAATAGTGTGGAAGTGACTGACAAAGTGTGAGCTTGTAAACTCAGATCCATTGCTGTGCAAAAGCTCCATGATGATTGAAAATGATGATGCTTATAAGACTATTTCAGTCATAGTTTGTTTAAAATAGATGGGCCAACTCTACCACTTACATGTGCAGATAGAATACAAATTAATACACATTATAAAATGTGTAGCCTGATTAATATCTAAAAATATCAGGGATTCATTTAAATGTGGAGAAAATTTAAAAATCAATGTGACAAAAATGAAATATTTACAGAAGAAGTGATGTGATGTTTGAAATTAGCTTCAAAATAAGCCAGCCTAGGAGTTATTGGGAAGGCGCAGGTGGGAATTCAGATGAAACAAGATTGATTAAGCACTGATAATCATTAGAACTGGGAGAAGGGTACCTGGAGTGTATTATACATGCAATCTACTTTTGTAGATGTTTGTATATACAAATACATTGTATGCATTTGAAAATTTCCAGAAGAAAACCAAAGTATACATGAAGATTAAGGAGAGAAATCAATATGACACTTGGAGGGGATTTTAAATATTGGAGTGTTTTATGAGAGACTTTGAAGCAGGAAAATACTGTTTTTAGGCAGCCTAAATATTGGTTAAGTGACAATGATAATATGACCATTAGAACCTTTGAAACTTAAATTGACAGAGATCAGAAAAAAAATGGGCCAAATAATGCACTTTTGGAAAAGATTGATGTCTTATAATTCAGGTATTTGCATGATTCATTTTCTTTCCTAATAGAGTAATTTCCTTAAATTGGTGGTTTCATTTGTTGAATAACTTTACACTTATCATAGAACCTTGCACAGAGTATCGTCTGTAGTAACCACTTAGTAACTATTTGGATATTGGGTGAATCATAACTTTAAAAATCCAGATCTGATCAAACAGTTCAGATTCACAAGTGTGCATGGATGTCTTATTCACAAACAATGTGAAGATCTGGCAGCTGTCATTATTTTTATCTATAAATAAGAACATAATTTATATATATATATATGTATATATATATATATTTGCCCTCTACTCTTGCCCATATTTATATTGCATCTCAGAATGTCCTGTGCAGAGATACAAAATTTAGACCTTTTTGCAGGGTGAGCTTACAGGCTCAAGTGAAACTGGATGGGATGGCTTATGTCACTAACAGATCCACTAGGGTTAGTTTTTCCAAGACAGTATTCTGTGAGATCTTCAGATTTTTCAAAATACTTTCAATTTGGTGATGTTGTTGGAAAAATATTTGCTTCCAAATCAGTGTGCAGTGTAAAACAGAAGGACTCAGGCCTTGCTGCTTTGCATTAGCAGGAATGAGGAATATTATTACAACCATTGAATCAAACAGTGTTTCCTGCTGCTGAGGAAGCTGATCAGTTCAGTAAAAAGCAGCCTATTGCTGGAGTTAATTTTCTGATGGTACTTGAAAATACCAAAGCTTGTGTTTTAGTAGTGGACAGATTGATAGCTCAAACTGTGATTTATAATAATTTGGTGAACATCTTGATATTTTTACATCATGTCTGAGATGATTTGAAAAGAGAAATGTGCGTGTCTGATTATGATTCCATTATGATTGTGGTGTTTAGTACTTTCATCCTTATACCTGAGGATATTTCTCTAGGGCCTGAAACATGTCTTTGGTGCTTGAAACCAAACTGAAGCCAACAACAATCTGTTTATTTATTTATTTTTGACAAGGAATAATCTAGAAGGAGCATGTGGGGAGAATTACAATGGGTAGTCTTCTGAGTGACTCTGAGAACAAGGTTTATGTCCAGGTATTTTTCACTTGAGAGCTTTCTAACCTTCACCACGAACATCCCTGAAACATGATAATCTGAAAGTTCAGCCTCTAGGCAGGAGCCAGGGACAGAATTAGAGGGAGTGGCTGTAACAGATGAAGGCCACTGTCCTGTCTGCACACCCCTTCAGCAGTCAGCAGGGCTCTGGATGATGACTGTTTTCAAAGGTAACATTCAAGCCACTTTAAAAAATGCTAACAAGACAGATAACTAGGGGATTTTCACTTAAGTTATATTTTTAAATAGAAGAATCTTTAGTTTCTGGGGATAATTGTAGACTTGACTCATTTGTAGCAATTCAGGGAAATTTGACAGTGAATCTAATTCCTCAGGATGGAATTAAAATCTTTTGTTCTGGAAAATTCCCCTCAGGAATAAATGTTTGACACAGGAAGTGAAAAGAGGCTGTTCTGGGTTTATTCTGAGGAGCAGGTAAAACTTGTCTCTGCGCTCCCCATCCTCTCTTGGGTCCCTTGGCTTCCTTTTCCCATTCCTCTCAATTCCACAACAGTCCTCCACCCCTCCCCAACGGACTGAACCCAGGACCTCTGCACTGAGCTACATCCCCAGCCCTTCTTAATTTTTTGAGACAGGGTCTCGCAAAGTTGTTAAGTTGCCCAGCTTCAAAATTGTAATCCTCCTGCCTCAGCCTGCTGGAGTGCTGGGATCACAGACTGGGCCAACAAACCCAGGTTAAGAATTCTTTTCTTTTTTCTCCCTCCCTCCCTTTCTCTCTCCTTCCTGATTCCATTTCTCATGCATAATCACATTCTTTTTCTTCTTATAAAAGCCTGTTTCTGTAAATAATCTTAAAAAAATCACACAGATAACTAAGATATCACTCCTTCCTGAAGCACAAACATGCTTGAGTTATTTGAAAATAAATCAAAAGTTTAAAAAGTCATCTCAGTGCTATAGGGATCAAGAATAATGGGCGAGAGAGGTGTATTTTGGAGCAGAAGAATTTGTCCATGAATTTGTCCACAGCTAACTGGATACCTGTGAGATCTTTAAGTATTCACTGCTGTTACCTACATCTCTAAGCCAGGAGATGTACACCTCAGGAGAAAGGACAAGTCAAATAGAAAGGAGAAAAATAAAAGCAGACTTAAGGAGAAAATGTTCTGAAGGTCTTAATGGTGATTATTATTATTCCCAAACATTTTACAGCTAGGCAGCACAAAGCAAGTGAAGTTTGATTCTAAGTAGCTGAACAGCCCTTCAAAGTTAACAGTGTGCCTGGCTTTTGGGCTCTTTTATAGTTATGCCCTGTGCTCAGATTGGTAGACTGATTGACAAATGTGCCTCAGGGCCTGTTTAACACATCTACCCAGCCTGTGATTTGGAAGGCATAATTAGTATTTTTGCAAGGAGCCAAGAGCACATTTGGCATTCTGTAAAAATGCAAATGAAAACCCAGAATTTCCTCCTTGGTGATTTGGGAGTCCTCTGACTGCCAGTACCACTTTTTTTTTGATCTGGTGCATGTATCTGAAAAGGCTTCTTAACCAACTTGAGGGAGGGAGTGCTCTTGACTCAGAGCCATAACCATGTTCACACATGGAACAGGCTTTGGAAATCAATGTATTTCAGAGAACCTCCCAGAATTTGGAAACTGACAAAGAGGAAGGCAGGTCTTTTCCACTGTGACATTACCATGAGCATCCTGGAGTGGACTCTTCCCACATTCTTAGTGGTAATTCCTAGGCCTGGCCTCCAATTCAGGTAAGACCTCAAGTTCAGGACTAGGCAGAGAAGGGAAAGGGGAAAAAGAGAAGGGTAGAATAGAGGGGTGGCCAGCACATCTGAGCTACTAAGATTGGGGAGAGAGGAGTTTTATCTGGAAAAGGTACCATTTTGAAACAGGAACTGAGACCTATAGGTGCCCAAATCTACATAATGGCTCCTTTGAAAATGCAGAGTTTCAGTACCTGATTTATAATGGCCCTAAAGCAGAAGGGGAATGTGGCAGGAGCATGTTCTCATTCATTGTTAGAGCATCCTCTGACTTCCCTGAGTCTGATGGCTTCAGAAATAGCACCAAGGTTGGTGAGAGTAAGGAGGAGGATGAAGAGGAAGAGGAGAAAGAGAAGGAGGAGGAGGAGGAGGAGGAGGAGGAGGAGAGGGTAAGAGAAAGAGGAGACTCATGCCACCCAAGAACATGGTTGGCAGCAAACTAAGAAAATGAGACTTCTGAA
This sequence comes from Heterocephalus glaber, assembly GCF_000247695.1. The sequence continues at coordinate 1,911,810 of NW_004624792.1, read as the reverse complement.
ATCAAAGGACTGGGTGTGAACAGGTTCTCCAGAAATCCCACTAAACTTTTTCTGTAGGTAAAACAAAATCCTTATAAGTTCCGGGGTTTCTTTTCTCTGAAATATATTACAAGTCATTTCTGTATTTAGTCCTAAGGGTTTGCAAATACATACTTTTTCTTTTTTAATTAGTTGGAGTCAAGCATTGCAAATTTATGTATGTATGTATTATATATATTTGTTTTCCCCTTTCTTTAAAAATTTTGTGATACATAATAAATGTATATGTTTGTAATCCATAATAAATACATGTGGGGAACTGATATACATATCATTATATATATCTTGATCCTTTTTTACTTCCTCTTCTCTCCCTCCTGTCTCCTCTCCATTCCCAGATCTCCTATTTTCAATTAAAAATATTTTTACTTTTATTTCCTCTTCCATTTGAATAGTATTGTTATATCTCCATTCAGCCTGTAGCAATGACTCTTGTATCTTAGACTCAGTGTGTTTTTCCTAAAGGGAAAGTGCAATATTCTTAATGGGCTTGCAAGGAACAAGTGGAAAATAAGTTTGGGCTTTGGGATAAATTAATAAAGACCTCAAACTTGTTTCTTCATCTTCACTAGTAAAAGGGAAGCTTTGATTCTCCTTCCAAGAATTTCAAGAAGGACAAATCCAAACTCATTTCATTTTGCTGTAAGAGAGTTTAGAGTTACATACCTTAGTATTTCTGTTTTGTTTTCTTGATGAACCCTGTTTTGCTACAGTTTATTAGTAAGATCCCTAGATATAGTCTGGAAAAATTTTTCTTTTGCTCTCCTCCTCCTACACTAAAACAATCTTCTCCATGCTGCAAGCTGATATTCCATGAGGGAAAACTCTTAGCAACTGTATGAAACCAATGAAAACATAAAATGGGATGCTGTATGAATTACCTACTTAAATTAGAATAGAAGACAGTGTGAACAACTTCACATTTTCTTCAAGGCAAAATACTCTTATCAGGAAAAAAGAAAAAGGTAGGTCAACTGAATTTCTGCCTAGAAGGTTTTCTACCTGCATGTCCCTTGGAAATCTTAGAAACCCCCAAATGGAGGGAAGGAGTCTATGAGTTCTAATTACTTGGTCAAAATGCCTCTTCAGTGTGGGAGACTTACTAGAAATAAGATCACATTAAGGTTAGGCACCCTCAATGTGGTGAGGTGGTTGTTGTCACACCATCTGAAATTCTTATTCACTATCATCCAGGTCTACAACAAAATGTTAGAAACATAGTTTTTATTTAATACGTCATTTTTTCATGAAATGTTTTTTGGCTGTATACCACTCCAGCCTTTTAAATTCTTTGATTTCTTTGATTCTTTATTTGTGGGTTTTTTTTTTTGTTTTTTGTTTTTGAGATAGGATCTCACTCTGTAGTTCAGGCTGGCCTTGAATTTATCATGTAGGCCAGGCTAGCCTTGAACTCACAGCAATTTTTCTGCCTCAGTCTCCCAAGTGCTGGGACTCTCAAGTGCACTACCATGCCCAGCTTATGATTCTTAGATTCTTATATCATTAGATATACACAAATATAAAATGAGTTTGTCTAATTACAGTATTAAGATGGTAGCCACAGACATTTGGAAGACAACCAAGTAGCAAATGTAGCATGATTATATAGTAAGCAAAATTTAATCATTCAAATTTGAAATAGCGTCATCTAAAATACTAATAATTATATGCAAAGAAATGAAAATCATATAAATCACAAAGAAGTAAAAAAGACTTACTAAATGATTTCAAAATTTCCAAGCAGGGGAACTAAGTGAATTGTAAGCTCTGTGATGAGTGGCCACCTGCTAGTGCCCCTGAAACCTGTCTAGAGCTACTTAACTCCTTCAATGTTACCTTTGTTTTTATCTGTTTCCAAGCTACTATATTATTTTAACATTCACTATTATCATAATCTAAAATCTCCTGCCTAAAACAGTATCTTGCTTGGAGTTAATTCTCACTAAATACACGCACGTGAATGAATACTTTTTCCCCTTTACATCCTTTAACAATCCCATCCTAGCATTTGTTACATGGCGTTTGTGCTGGTCTCAGAATGTACCAAAAATAATATTGGTTATATGTGATAAATACTGTTATCATGTAGTCATTATTTTAAGCATGATAGAGGGAGGGAGAGGAGGAGGGGAGAGAGAGAGAGAGAGAGAGATAGAGAGAGAGAGAGAAAGTTTGTGCTTTAAAAATGGCCTCAAAGCAAAGAGAAACTAAGCTGTAAGTGTAGATTTTTGTACACACTTCCATTTACATTTATTCTTGTGAAAACTCAGTCTTAGTAAATGTGAGTTTTGATTCTGTGAGGTCTTCAGCCACACATTCTTTTCCTCAGATGTATTTGTCTGGCATATAAAGTTGTTTAGATGAGCATAACTCTACCCAAGAGAGGATGTTTGGAACAGATGTTCACGCCTCTGCTAAACTTAAAACAGCAACCCCTCCCTCTGTGTGACTTTGAACTCATGTGAAGTTTAAAGCCAAGTGCACACTTGTACCCCAGGTTCATATTTAGGGTATTTGACAATCTTTGGTCATTTATTTCTTGCTTAAATAATTATTACCTAAGATGCAACAATGTTAGCAAAATAGAGCTAGAAACTTTGAAGTTTCTAAAATTCAGAATTATATTTGGAATATAAAAATTTGGAGTATATAGAAGAAGAAGTTCAGTATTAAATGAAAAGCTTGTCTTACACTGTTATTGAGCTCCCTAGGGATGCTGAAGCAATGTCTGATGCTGCTTAAAACTAAACCCTGAAACTTTTTCAGGAGCTATTTAGTAGACACACCTTGTTATTAAAGATAATAATGCAGAGCATGGAACTCTCTTTATGATCTCAATGGAAATTTATACTAGCTCTATTCTATAGTAGCTGTCTATTTCTCCCTTGAGGAGGATGCAACCCATTTGCCGTTTTCACTCCCACTTTTCTCTTAAGTTGAGGTGCACAGGGCTCAAGGTCAGACTTGCAGACTTCCAAAATGAAATTCAAGTTGAGAACTTGAGTGTCCTGGAGATAGTATAGAGGGCCCCTTAGTACCCATTTTTAGTGGAATTTATGAAACTCTCATGTATATTGGCACAAGTTAACAAAACAATTTTTTCTACTTGTCAAACATTAGACTATTCATCTTAGGAACAACTCTGTTCATTATGCATACAACAGTTTGAAGTCTATTCCATTAGGCTGGTCTACTTCAGTAATTAAGATGGTGTGCCTTCACAATGTGACAATTTTCTTTGTAAACACTGAGGCTTAAAGAGAGCCCATGAGATGGGAAAGTATCCATAACTCAATATTTTTATTTCATTTAACTGTTTTCACTTCAAAACCTTGAGCAACATGTACTTCCGATTCTATTTAGTCAAACACATATGCATATTTATTTAAATAGAACTTAGACTATAATGGAAAGCATTCTTTACTATCAGCCACATTAAAATTTTTGCAATAAAAAAGTGATCAATTTTTATAATCCTCAATTCAAATGACTAGTTGCCTACTTTCTATTCCTGGCCATAGACTTTATTTCATTAGAGTTTTTGAAGGATCAATTTTGCAGAGCTTAACCCTCAGAGATAAAAAAAAATCCTCTTCCTTTCCTGTATGGCTAAATGGGATAATCTGCCAGGGCTGATGAACAGCCCATCAGCTATACATGGTAAGCCACAAAAAGACTATAGAAAAGATTATAAACATCTACAGTGTTAGTTACAGGGACATTATCCATACAGCATGTAATCCAATCCAAACCTTCCTAGAACAGTTTCACATTGCACCAGAATTTTTAGGATATTTTCTATTTTCAACCCATGATCCCATGTAATACATAGTCTTGGCATTTCTTATCACCACCAACCATGCATTTCTCACTTAAAAAAATATTTGTTCCAAATTTCAATACTGTGCATCCTTTTGCCTTAGACCAAATGCCTATCACACATTCTCATCATTTTAATTAAACTTGGGCCAATCCAGGGCAAATGTTTGATTTTGACTCAAAAGGTGCATGCAAATCACGGATTCTATGCTATGCAGAGTGGAAATACTTCTGTAGCCTCTTTGGGCATTTGGAATGAAGCAGCCTGCCAGATCTGTGATTGCACATCATTAGAGAGGAGACCTGCTGATACAAAAATAACAAAATAAATCCATGTCCACCCAATGGTAAACATTGTGCATCTGTAGTTTTAAGATCCCTCAGTCTAAAGAAACAAAAGACTGGGCCTGGAAGCAGGCAGGCCCTTGATTTTAACCCAGCATCAAGTGAACAAAGAGCTAACTGACCACAGATGTCAGGACTGCTGGGCCCTAGGACATTGTACGTGGGATCAGCAAAGGAACTCTTGAGTTCCTTTGGTTCTTTGAAGACTCTTATTCTGCATGGACTTGAACAAGGAAATCATTCCTCTTCCTGGCCAATAAATGGAGGGAACACTAGGGAACCATGTCTGTCACATATTTTTCACAGATTTTATGGCCAGTTAGAGCCTTCAAGGGGGCAGTTTTATGGTTGCCGAGTCCATGCTTATGAATCAAGAGTGTGTACAAATACTGATAACTGGAACTCATCAAAGAGAAATCGATAATAAAGAGTGTCATCAAAACAGGCTCCTTAAAATCCCCTTTGAGTATGTTTGTTGCCCTTGGTGACATATAGCAATATTACAAAGTATTTGTTTTGTGGTGAAAGAACTCCACAAATGAGTTTAGGACATACTCATCAGTTAGGGATATTCTAAGATTCAAGATCCTCATTAGGCAAAGTAACTGAGCTCTTTTTTTTTTTTTTTTTTTTTAAACTGTGTCATTTTGCCTAGGAAGAGGAGCCTGGAAGTGTTGTGGGGACATGCATTAGCACAGGATAATTAGAGGTGCTGTTATTATTCAATAAAACAATCTAAGGAATGTAGTGAGATTGAGAGTCAAGCAATAAAGAGGAGGCTTGCCCCTGAGTTTATCTCTGCTTTTATTACCTCCCCATCAGAGGTGCTGGCACAGTCAGAGACCACCAGAGGGACAGATGACAAACACACTTCTGGGCTCTTAACCTGTTACTCATTAAAAGCATGATTTTTGTTTTCTTCCGAGGAAGTCAGAGACTTAAAAGCTGTTGTTGTAAAAAGAAAAACAAAATAGCAACTCTTCACTTTGGCCGGCAGATGCCCAATAGGTAACTAAAAGCAGAACAGCTTGACTGTCATGTTGTATCTGTTACATTTATAACCTTCAATCTTTGGATCAGATCCTTTCTCAGCTCTGCATATAGGCCCTTTAATCCTTTAGGAAGCATCTGTCTAAAAGCTGGCCATATAAGGAGGTTAGTCCTAAATTTAAATAACCCATCTCATCTTCCACCAAGACTGAGGACAACAAGATAAGAGATTTACAGAGACATTCAGATAACAATGAGCACCCAGAAGTCTCCAGTCATTGCCCTAAACCTATGGTCATGCTGTATTCCAGTACAGGCTCCACAAAACTGAGACTGCCCCAGGTAGGAGCGATCATCTCATGGAGACTGGATTAAGTGATAAGGACTTCTGGAGACATCTTGCAAAACCAGAGCCAAAATAATGATCAACCAGACTCTTACTCATCTCAGCTAATCCATACAAATTGGTCTCATTCCTTTGTAAATGAGCCAATTTGATCCTCTTTATCAGAGCTGTGCCCCCTTCAATTCCTTACATAAAAGTCCTTTCCTTATTTTCTCTCACTTTTTAAATCTGCCTAATAAATCTGCTTATGCTTCTCACTGATGAGTCCTAAAATTCTCTTCGTGCAACAAAGAGTCAAGAACCTATCTGGGTGAGTTGAGATCCCATCTTCTCTTTGGGGATCTCCTTGGACCCCTTTGGTGACAGTACTCTAATCAATTTTCCAAATAAATGTCTGCATGTTCTCAATGAAATGCCCAGTACTGGGGGTGTGTGTGTGGAGATTTAGCTCAGTGGTAGAGTGCTTCCCTAGCACTCAAGGCTCTGGGTTTGCTCCCCCTCACTTCCAAAAAAAGTGCCTTTATGAGTTCAGTAACATATTTTATATGTTTAGTTTCATTATTATTCATACTATCTCTATGATGTAAATGCTATTATCTATGCTTTGTAAAAGAGAAATAGAAAATAATTTAAGCCACTTGTTTAAGATCACACTGTAAGAGCCAAATCAGAATTTGAACCCTCATCTCCTTTAGTCCATAATCACACTTTTAATCTCTCTGGTAGATACTTTCATAATTTAGAAGCTCATTCTGTTGTTGAACAATTCTAATGAAGGCATTAAATGGAAATTGCCTTCTTGGCCTAGTTCTGTGTCTTGGAGTAACAGGCAATCTGATAAACTGTTCACATTTTTGATATTTCAAGACATCCTGGACCTCTGCTATGTTTCAAGCATATTTAAAATTAAATTACACTTTAATTACTATGTTTTAAAAATAGCTTTTTAGGGAGAGATAATATAAATAATAAATGTCACGTATTTAAAGTGCACAATTCAATAAGTTTTATATACATCTTGGAATCATCACCAAAATCAGGATAAGGAGCACATTGGTCACTGAGCTCTTTGTGTCCTTGTAACCCATCTTTCCAATTTTAGTTATTTTGAAATTTAACTATGTTGTACAGTGTATCAATAGTTTACTCCTTTTTATTGCTGAATAGTAGTCCATTACTTGGACATAGCATAATTTATTTATGAGCATTTGCCTTGTTTCAAGTTTTTTCCTATTACAAATAAATTTTTATGAACATTAGTGATCATGTCTTGTGAATGTAAGCTTTCATGTCTCTGATAAATACCCAGGAGTAGAATTATTAGATCATATGATAGATGCATAAAAAAATTCCAAAAACACTGTCAATATGTTTTCCAAAGCAGGATAAAATATGCATTCTCATTAATAGTGTATCATTGTTCTACTTACGCCACAATTTTGCCAACATTTGGTATAGTCTTTTTAGTTTTTAATAGATAGGTAGTTGTATCTCACTTTGCTTTGGACTCTTCTAAGATTAATTACATTGTCTTCTTTCATGTGCTTTTTACCATTATATCTTCTTTGGTAAAGTATTAATTTGAATCTTTCCCTTACTTTTTTTAAAGTGGGGACATTTGCTCTTTTTTTTCCCCCATTAAATTTATTGGTACATTTTAGGTATAAAATACAGTTACATTCATCATTGGGATCTTGTACCATTACATGAGTCTCTTGGTTCTTA
>NW_004624792.1:1876119-1894518 GCF_000247695.1 Heterocephalus glaber | reverse complement strand
ACTTCTGTGAAGAGTTTTTTTATGTCATCTGCACTTTCTCCTGTTTCTTCATTGACTCCAATCAGTCTTATGTTATTCTTCTTTTCATGGTCTAGCAGCTGCTGGATTGATTTCTCATGGTCCCTTAGTATTTTAAAGAAAGTTTTCTTTTCTTGGTCACTAATTGCAATCTTATCTTCTGTATCTGAAATTCTGTCCTCACATTTTCTCATTCTGCTGCATAAACTTTCAATGGAGTTTTTGACCTCCTGGAAATCTTTTGCATCTGTTCTATGGGTTCCATTTTTTTCCTATGTTAGGATTCCATCATGTTCCTCAGCTCCTCTATTTTTTTAATCTGTGCCTGCTCTAGATTTATTAATCACGTCTTGCACTATGAGCACAGTCTCTGCTATTATCTGAGAAATTATTTCTGATTTCATTTTTTCTAGATCCTCTTTTGTTGCCAGTTCAGGAAGTCCAGTTGGTTAAGTATCAGATTGTTCCATCTCGTTTCCCTTTGGGGTTCCTTTAGGTGATCTGGGAGTTTGGTTTTGGGACTTGTTTAAGTGTTTTCTCATGTCAATGGAGTGGGGGTAGATGGGTGCTGCTGGTTCCCCGTGGGGCTCACCTCCTTAGTGCTGGGGGTGGTGGTATGGCGGTCCGGAAGTTTCACCTCCTCTGTGCTGGGGGCCGCTCTGCTCCTTGGCCTGTGCCACTTTCATCACATCTAATTCAGAATCCTAAGGAGTTTCATTTGCTTTCTAATATATCTTATTGTGTAATGTAGCCCAAGCATATGTGTGCATTGCTTTGCTCAATTATAAGGCATTGCTTTGTCTTCTTGGTGTGTAACAGACATTTTATTTCAGTGGGAATTTCTAGGAGATACTTTGATGCAGGGCCTGGAGGCCCTGGGGATCCTCCTGCAGTTCTTCATAGCACTTCTCAAGGAACTTTTATGGAGCCCAGTGGTGCATATTAGTTTTGCTCTTTATAATGGGAAAATTATATTAAATAATTAAAAATAATTGCAAGAGATCAACCTCTAGAATTTATCTCAATAATATTTGATGTCTTAAGGATTATATATCTACCTTGCATACTGTTCTTAGAAAAACATGCTTTTAAATTCTCAAAGCTCAGCAGGGTGTGTGGTAAGGTACTATGTCAACACCCTGGACTATTATTTTTTGTTCCCTGTTTACATTTATCTCTCCATGAATCTTGCAACCCAGTGGGTAGTTCTTTAAATCAATAAACACAAACACTTTCCCACACACTCAAGCACACACACACACACACACACACACACACAGAAGGGCCTCTTTATCCACTAGTATGGGCTAAAATGCCTACTCTCTTGTTCCCTTTCCAATAGATACCCTTTGTTTCATACATCATGGAAATTCATTTCAGAGTTTATCAGAGTGAAGAAAAGTGGAGAAATTTTAGTGTAATCATGGGGAGTGATGTCTGCAGTACCATCTTAATGCTTTACTTACATACAACATTTAAAATTATTACTTATATCACATATATCCTGGCCTGTTGGTAGCAAGAAGTCAGGAGGATGGAGCACACCTTGGCACCTCCAAGTCAGGATCAGATAGGGGAGACCCTGTGAGCAGAGGCAGCATTCAGACTCTGATTTCGCTGCCTTCTTTCCCTGCTGTATGCTCTTCCTGACCAGCACAGTTCTTGTCAATCTGCATTTTCGGGGTTTTTTTGGTACCGAGGATTGAAATAGGGACTTTGCACTTGCGAGGCAGGCAGCAGGACCACTGAGCTAAATCCCTGGCCCCTGCATGTTGTTTTTGTCTCTATTTATCACTGATTTCTGATAAACATTTTCATAGTCACATTGCCCTGTAAAGCAATGAGGAATCCCTTCAGCCTCAAATGCTTTTACTTATACTTCTCCCATCTAATCCCATCCTAACAGTTGAACTCAACAGAACTAAATCAAATTGATCTGAAGACATTGCTGTCAGCTAGTTGTGCCAGCTTTTCCTCTCTTTCTCCTGCTGCATTCTTCGGGTCCACATAGAACAGAAGCTTGCTTTGTTTTGTCTACTTTTAACCCATTGCTTAAACTTTGTGTTTCCTTTGAAATAGTGACTTCCCTGTCTTTTGGGAAAGGAGGAAAAAGGAAGGACATTGTGAGGTACTGAAGAAGAAAGAAGTAGTTAAGGGGGGAGAACAAGCAGCCTTTTCTCTGGCCAATTTCAGGCATCCCCTACTGATCCTGTTGCAGGCCCTAAGAGAGCTGCTGCTGAGTGGCACTGTGATCCAGTCACCTCACCTGTAGGAATCTCAGGAATGGATGTCCTTTATGTAGCTGAAGACTTACAGACCAAAGCTGAGGAGGGGATGTTGGTTGGAGATAATCCAGCAAGTGTTGGGCTGTCTCAACCTCATTGCACTTTGCACCCCTGTGCCACCATCTTCCCTTCAATGAAGCCTCAATGCTGCTGTTTAGAGCTCAGAAATGCCTGCACACAACCACTTCACCTTCCAGAATACTGAAGATTCTCTTGTGTCCTCTTGGCACACATTTCTCCAGTCAGCCTTGTCTGAGAAGACAATGTCCCACTCTGCTACGCTACAGAATTTTCCCTGACTCTAGTGGAATAACAGTGGATTAACTCAAGGAGAAACTGCTTAAGCCCATTTCTTCCTGAGCTCTCCACTGTTACTGCAGACTGTGCCGAACATCCACACATCCACAGGATGCCTTGCCCCACGTAACTTTCTGTTCTCTTGCCAGCTAAAGAGAAGTGTGTGTGTGTGTGTGTGTGTGTGTGTGTGTGTGTGTACGTGGGGAGTGCTTGTGTGGGGGAAGAGGCTATGAGTCTTGAAATGAAATTTCCGACTCTAGCAAAAAGAAAGCCATAATTCACTAAGGCATGAAATAAACAGATGACAAATGGTGACTTTTGTGAACCACAGCTGCATTAAACCGATGACCTGAGAAATCTGGTATTTTGTTATCATATAAGATGCAGCCCAATATCAACACTCTGAAGGAAAAATGTGTGAGAGGAACAACCTAGAATCTGACAAATACAGGGACAGAAGCTAAACAAGCAGCTGGTGATGAAGACGGAAATACAGAAAACACAAGGTCAATGATTCCTGGTTATGTTTCTCCTGCAAAGGCAAAGCGAACTGAGAGAAAAATTTCTAAGCACAAGGAAACCTATTCCCCTTTCCCATTAAATTAGAAAGCTGTATATTTCACAATCAACTGAATGTTAAAAGCTTCTGATTGGTGATACAGTTTAGTTTCTGAGTCATCTCTTTTATAGTCTGGTCCAGTTCAATGCAATTCAGCTTAAGCCTAAAGTATTTATTGAGCCCCTATTGTCAACCAGACTGCATTATGAAAGATGTGGGAAAGACTGTTTTTGCTTTCAGAGAGCACATTTCTTTTCTTTTTTTTTTTTTTTCTGGTACTGGGTATTGAACTCAGGTCCTTGTGCTTGCACAGCAGGTGGCAAAACCACTGAGCTAAATCCCCAGCCCCACATTTCTATTGAAGCAAGAGATAGACACATCTAATCATGAAAGGAGAGATGCATTAAAAACCCTGCAATAGACAGACAAATGTGCTATAAATTTAGAGGAGAAGAGCATGTTTGAGTGGATCCTTGAGCACTGAACAGAATTCAACTCAGTGGAATTGGAAGTGACAGTATTGGGTAAAGGTAAAAAATGACGTTGGAGAATAAAGTGATGGTTGGATAAAAGGTATGGAGAGCATAAAATTTCTTTGCATGTTTAAGATATAATGACTACTTTGATATGGCTTGTATGCTCCTATTGTAGGTTTGAATAGGATTTTGAGAGGCCTTGAATGGCATACCAATGAGTTTAACTTTCTTATTGTTTGAGAACATTATTCATTCAATGAGCATTTATTGACCACCAACCATGTTAAAGCATCATACCACAGTGATATATGCATGACCATATTTATAGCAGCACAGTTTGTAACAGCTAAATCTTGGAAGCAGGCCAAATGCCCATCAACCAATGAATGGATAAAGGGGATGTGGTTTTTTTATACAATGGAGTACTACTCTGCCATAAAAAAGAATAAAGTTGAGACATTTCTAACTAAATGGATGCACCTCGAGGCCACATGCTTATGTGAAATAAATCAGACACACATGTTTAAATAGCACATTGTTTCTTGGGTGTGAGAAACTGAAAAAGTAAATAAGAACAAAAATGTATAATAAATGTTGGGAAATGGTCAGAAAATGTTCAAATAGGAAGGGCAACAATGGAGGTCAGAGGAGGAAAGGAAGGAAGGGACAAGAAAAAAAGAATAGAAGGAAAATAATGGAACCAAAGCTTTGGTAAATAAGGAAGGGAATAGGGATTGAAAGGAGAGGAATGGGAAAAAAAGAAACAAGACATATCATATACAGGTACGGATTCCCTGTAGTGAATGTTGTTATTATGTATATCAAAATGTACCAATAGAAATATCAAAACAAGGGCCGGGGATTTAGCTCCATGGTGCTGCTACCTGCCTCCCAAGCACAAGGTCCTGAGTTCAATCCCTGGTACCAAAAAATAAAAAATAAATAAATAATATCAAAACAAGCAAATTAAAAAACCCAGAAACTAACAAAAATGAAAATATTGATTAATTTGCAAATTTTCAAGGCCATGTGTATTGCATAAGCCTGTATTTACTTCTATGGATTTGTCTTACTATGATTAGATGCAGGAATGTCTGGTAGGCATCTGTTGGGCCAGTAATTTTTATTGTAGACTGGAGACATTTTTCAAATGTAAAACTACAACAATAACAAAAACTCAATTCCATCTACATATTTTTAAAAAGTTACAAAATTCCTATCAAGAAGGGGACAAAGTATCTTAGGGTAAAAATATTGGTTTGGAATTGTTTTTAGTCTTCATAATGCATTAATTAGATCTTTTTCATGGTCCATGGATGGATCACAAAGAAATGACTCATTCATTCGACCAAAAGCAAAGTCAGATTAAACAGAGACTGTTCAGACAATATTCACAATAGTGAAAGCTATAATCAGAAAAAAATTTATGTTCCTATTTAATTTTGTATTTTCACTGAGATTAATTATGCTATGGCATGTGTTGAGGAAAACCTTATTGATAATTTATGACAGGGGCTGGAGATTTAACTCAGTGGTTCTGCCGCCTGCCTCGCAAGCACAAGGACCGGAGTTCGATACCTGGTACCCCCCCAAAAAAAACCCCCAAAAGGCTGGCAATAATTTATGACATATTTTGAACTCATTAGAAATAGAAGAATATAAATGTGGTAGACTAATCATTATAACATTTGTAAAATCCAAAATTAAAATTTCCTTTAGTGGTCTCTGAATTCCTAATTAGTGGGCCTGTGAATTAATGTAGAGAAAATGATTGAGGAGTACTGCTAGGATGGCATACAGGAGAAGACAGTACTATCTAAAGTTTCTCTAAAGCTGGAACTGTCATAGAAAAACTTCATCTGTGCTCAGTAATAATTATACTACTAATAATAAACTTTCTCATCAGAAATTTATTGGATCTTACATCTCCATGCAAAATCTTCCAGAGGATTCTTTATTCAGCTGAAATGCTCTCTTGCATGATGTGCAAATGAAGATGAAATAAAGGCTTAGAATGTGGTCAGGGAGACTGAGATGGAATAAGCAGACCAAAAAATATTGAAGCAGAATGTAATGCATGAACTGACGTACATCTGGTGAGTCTGCATGCCACTGCTCCATGCTAGAAACCATTATAAACCATTTGAGGTGATCAAAAAATTGCTGCCCAGGTGCAATAGTTTATATTTTGAAAATGAAATAAATCTAGTGGATACTGTGGACGAAGAACTTGCAAAATCTTATTAGAAAAATAAATCTGTTTTGAGTTAGAGGAGTGAAAAAATCCTAACAAATTATAGGAGTAGAAGTGTTGCAAAACTGAATACATTCATGTTTATTCAATAATCACACACATGTTCCATTAAGAAATGCAGAAAAAAGTGCAATAAATATTGACTTTCACAGCAAAATGTAGAAGTATATGTGCAAAGAATAATGAATCCTTTTCTTGACAGTTTGAGAAAATAGAAATGTTGAGCCATTTACACAGGTTGAAAAATAAGAAAGCTGTCCTCTTTATTATAAGGGAAAATATTTTGAGTTAGTGGTGTGGAGATTATTCATCTGACTCGATTTTATATGTAGAAAAACAATTTGTGTTTGGTTCTTTTTGGAATATAGAAAAACATGGGATGAGATCAAGGGGTGGGGCTCTTTTTATTTGGGAAGGGAAAGTATAGATCACTCATCATTTCTGCCACCACCACCACCACCACACCACCAGTGCTTTAGGGTTAGGGGCCTTTGTTGGAAATCATGCTATATTTTAAATACCTCATTCTACCCTTGGGAATATTTACATCCAGGAAAAATAAGATTAAATGAACCTTAAGAGCAAACTTGAGTGGAGAAAAAAAATGACAAAAGGATACTTTGGAAATTCTAATGTTCTACTGATGAGCAATATGTTGGTATTGTCTTTGGTGTGTGTGGGGTGAATTAAGAAGTGCATATCAAAGATCTTTAAAATGTTCATTGTCTTTAATCCATCAATTCCTTGAGGTCCTAAGAAAAAAATCAGAAAAACATGTACATAATGAGTTTCATGCAATGGTGTTCCTACAGTATTGTTTTTAGCAGTGAAGACTTGGAATTGACCCACATTTCAGGGGTGAAATGATTTAATAAATTAAATAATGACAACATAAACTACTGTGAAACCTTTAAAAATCATGTTGTAAACAGTATCCATTTACCTGTAAAAACTATTCATAATGTACTGTTAAATGCAAAAATCCCAAACAATATACCAGGTATGATTAAAACATATGGAGATTGTTTAAATTAAAAGAAATTTATTACAGTGAAAGATATATTGATATTAATCACCCTCCAAACACTTCCCCTTACTTTGGACATATTTATCTCATGGTTCTCTTCCCTGAGTGTCTCTATGAGATCTGATAAAAAAATACAGTGAATGCTGGGGCCAAGTTCCATCCAACAGAATGACAGGCTTGTAAAAAATAACCATTACAGTGTGTCTTCATCCACTTTATTCACCAGATCTGGCACCATGCAGCTTCTGGCTCTTCCTCAATGTCAAAATGACCATGAAAGGTAAATATTATTAATCACCTCAGGACATGTTGGCAGCCTCAACAGTGCAACCAAAGACATTCATGAAAAAGGACTTCCAGAACTGCTTCAGAAAGTAGCAAGAGCAATGGGATAAGTATGTTTAAGACAAGGGGGAGGATTTTGAGGAGAATTAATGGCAATGTGTCTTTTACTGTAATAATTTAAAAAATTTAATCATTCATCATATTTTCAATGACACATAGTGTGCAATGCATATAGCTTGGCCTCTGTTGTGTTGTGAAATATGTGTTTATAAGCAAAAAAAAAAAAAAACTGGGAGGAAATACAGTAATTCCTCAGTTCATGAATGCTTCTGTTTGTGAACAATTCAGTTTATGAACAGAAGCATTTGGCAAAATTTTGTTTCCATTTGTGAATTCTGCATACAATGATGAACAGGACCGTGGAAATCTTCCCCAGAATCATGAAATGAGTAAGTTCGTGAACTGAGGTACCACTGTACTTTAAGAACATTTAACTGCTTAATTTCAGGTGATAGAATTGTGCATAATTTAAGTGTTCCTATCTTTATACTTTTGTGTATTTTCAAACATTTCTGTGTCTCAAATCACTACTATACTCAGAAAGGAAACACCAAGTAAATGTTATTGAGGACAAATCAACCAAAAGGCGGATGTGGGAAGTGAAAGGGAAAGTTTTACCTTTGTGCTCGGGAGAAGGAAGTCTTTATTTCCCTGTATCAGTAGGGGAAATTCTCCGTGCCTTCCTGAAGTCTCCACCTGGCAGTAGAGTCAAATCTGAATGGAAGATTGGGTCAGTAGCTCCAACATGCAAAACACTGGTTGGACCTAAAAAGATACCTGTTAGTTCAACCATAAGGAGCTACACTGTGGAAGTAACCAATCTGCTGTGTGATTCCATGTGGGACAACTGAACAGCAGGCTTAACCTCTAACCCCCTGCAGTGCAGAGTTTCCACCAGCTTCCCCACTGATTTCTGAAGAGTTCCCAGGGTTATCATCAGCCTGTTCAGGCATAGCACAGTAAGAGAAATGGGCCTTGGGTTTCACAGTGCCACAAGCAAATGCAGACAGAATCACTTGTACTAGACATTATAAGATCATATAATGATTCTTGGTAAATTGCTTTGAGATCCACAGGCTAGTGTGCTATTCCATTACCAGTCTTTAATTGGTGTTTCTATTAACTCATGTAAGAACCATTGAAAGCCATTGATCCTGAACTCTAGATAGTCATCAGCAAGTGAGTCTGGAAAAGTTTAGGTGCCAAGATCTCAGAAAACTAACAGGAAAGGCAAATGTAACTGCATTAGGCTGATAAAACCAATGCAAATCAACGAAAATATATAAAAAGGAAACTTATTGAGGATACAGATTTGCTGAGAAATAATGCTATATGAGAAGAAATTGAAGTGAGTAGAAATACCCACTACAGATTTGGTTTTCCCTTCCCGAACTACCCTTATCAGAACACCCACATGATAGTTGATTTTTTGTCAAGTTGACTAATTTTTCATTTTGAAGGTATTTGACCATAATACTCCATTTAGCAGAGTGAGAATTTTAGCTTTTTAACAACAGTTATAAAAAGGAAATCTTTCAACACTTTTCTCCCTGTCTCTTTTATACTCATGGGTAGTTTGTACTGTGGTTCTCATCAGCTCTGGCCAGCTCTGTGCAATCTAAGGAGTCTCCATCTGCCTTTACTAGGAAGGTATAGTGGAATGCTCTCTGAAAACTTTCTACTGGTTTAATATGTAATTGTTGATTACTGAGATTTTTTTTCCAACAAATGCTTCTGTACTCTGTCAATTAATATGATAGCATTTGAACTAGTTGTGTAGAGATCTGGCCTATCTATCATCTATCATCTATCTATCTATCTATCTATCTATCTGTCTATCTATCTATCTACCTACCTACCTACCTACCTTTTCTATGTCTTCTGTCAGAAATAATTTCAGATGCTTTGCAAAACATAAAATAGTACAAAAATTGTTAAGGAAAATTAGATAAAGACAAAATAGTAAGAAAGGTTAAACAAAACAGGATGGTGTTATGGTTGATATCTAGATGTCTCTCCAAAGCCTCATGAGATGGTAGATGGGGCCTTTGGGATGTGATTGGATCATCAGGGCATGTATTTATCAGTGGATTAGTCCACTGATGAGTTTATGGTTAAATGTGATGTTGTGAGGTGAAATCTGATGGGAGGACATGGGTGGATGAGGGGATGTCCCGGAAAGAGATATCTCCTCTCCTCCTTTGATCAGTCTCTCTTTCTGCCACCATGCCATAAGCTGTTTATCCTATGGCATGCTGCCCTGCCTTGGAGCCAGATGACTATGGAAACTTCTACAAACTGTGAACCAAAATAAACCTCTCCTTCTTTAAGTTATTGGTGTTGAGTATTTTGTTTCAGCAACGAAGAAAGTAACTAATATAGATTTTGGTACCAGAGAAGTGGGGTTATGGTTGTGACGCTATCTGACCAAGTGGTTCAGAAGACTTTGGAACTGGCTTGTGGGAAACTTTTGGAATGGTTTAGAGATGTTGGCTGGAGAAGAAGCCCTAGAATGCTGTAAATCTAACTTGATGGGAGATTCGGGTCTCAGTTTAGAACACCAGAATGTTGACAATAATGGACCCAGAAAAAGCCTAGGCTCAAGAGGTTTCAGTTGGGAAGAAGGATTCCATTAACAATTGGACACATGTTCATGTGTCTTATGTTCTGGCAGAAAATTTGCCTGCATTTTGCTCATGTCTTGAGACTTCGTGAGAGACTGAGATTAAGGGCAGCAGATTAATTAACTTGACAGATGAAATTTCAAGACGGTTTAATACTGAGGCTGTGGGGTGGGTATTGTTGGGGGATTTTAGCCAGACCTCTGTTGAAAATCAAGAGCAAACAGCACAGGTAAATGATTTTAAAGGCTTTAAGTTTGGCCCAGAAGAAACTGGTAAAGTTGGTGTCTATAAAGTTGGGGCAGAGGCAGAGCTTGGTTGCTAAAAAGATTAGCATTAAAAAAGAAGCCCAAGTACTTTAGATCTGGATAATTCAAAATATTCCTTGAGGAGTGCTAGAAACTAGCAAGATCCTACCCTTTGAAGACTCAAAATTGCAAAGATGAGAAACTTTCCCTTGAGAAAAGAACCCTGAGGCACCATGCTCCAGAACAGTGGCAGCCTAGGGAATGGGAGTTAAATCCCTGGGATTCAGTTCTCTATGCTTAGCAGTCCAGGCACTCACTGGCAAGATTCAAAAGGTCTCAGCTACTGCTTCAGCTGGTGGCAGATCCTGGCATCCTCCACACGGTGCTGGTTTTATGAGCATACAGAATGCAAGAGTTGTGGGGCCAGGGAGACTTCTGCCCAGATTTTGGAAGGCCAGAGAAGTCAGGCAATGGCTCCTGAGAGGGCAGTGTGTGGAGCTATGGAAGTGAAGCTGTGAGAATGAAGTCAAAAGTGTAGTACAGACCCCAGGATGTTGGAAAAGCCAGGAACCTGGACCATGTGAGGAAAGGTACAAGGAATGAAAAAGGTCAGCCCAAGAAAGAAGCCATGAAGGCTACAGCCATTGCTGGCAATGCCAGAGAGACATGTCTGCCTAAGCCCTCTGGAGTTCACATCTTGCCATAGATTGTCCCAGGTGCTGGACATGGAACTGCAGGATTTAATATTTACTTTGCTGGATTTGGTCTTGCTTTAGTTCCACCTCTTTCTATCCCCCTATTTCTACCTTTTGGAACAGGAATGTTTACCCTGTGTCATTGTATGTTGCAAGCATTTAATTTTCTTTTCATTTTTATAGAATCTCACAGTTAAGAGTTTGCCTTAAATCTCAGAGGAGACTTTGAAGTTGGACTTTTCAGCAATGCTGAAACTGTTAGAACTTTGACAACTCCTAGAGCTGGACTAGATGGAGTTCGCATAGAGATGAACATGAATCTTTTAGGGGCCAGGGGTGGAATGTTATGATTTATATCTAGATGTCCCCCTGAAGACTCATGTACTCATAGGTGGGTCTTTATGGGAGGTTATTGCATCATGGGGTTGTGATACACATTAGTAAATCAGTCTACTGATAAGTCTATAGCTAAATGTGAAGGAGGTAAAGCTTGGGTAGAAGAGGTGAGTCACTGGGGGCACTTCCTGGAAGGGTATGTCTGTTTCCCTCTTCCCTTTTCCCTACTCTATTTCCTGCTGCCATGACAAGGATTGTTTCTCCTTTGTTATGCCCCTCTGCCATACTGCCTTGCCTTGGAGCCCATGGACTATGGACTGAACCCTCTCTAAACTTGGCCAAACTAAACTTTTCCTCCTTTAAGTTGTGGTTGTTGCATAGTGTAACTTAGTAATAAGGAAAGTAAATAAGACAAGTGGGTTTAAGAGAACATGAGCCCTCTGCAATTTCTCAAAATGGGGTCAAAAATTCAAGTGGCTATCTCAGAGATGGAGGGCCAGAGTCATCAAATCTTGTTCCATGAAGCCCTAGGCTTTGTTGGTAGTCAAGGGTAAGTAAAGCAGGCAACAGCGGGTAAAGTTTCTTGTTTCAGGCTCCCTCTACTCTCCTGCTCAGACAGAGGAGTTTTGAGTTTATATGGTGTGGGGCTCTGTGTAGGATTTAAGGTTAAATATGTATGTTTCACTAAAAGACATGTTCAAAAGCCATACAATCACAGTAGCACTGAGTCAAGTCAACCTACATGCTGGGAAAGGATATCCATTCTTAACATTAAGAGTGGATAGTAATAACCTCAACAACATCCTAGAAGAGAATCATGGAAGATAAAAGGTGAAGGTGTAAGTATCAAGCCATTCATACTGATTATCCCTAAGTATCAGCTGGGGATTGGTTTCAGGACCTCAGTGGATTCCAAAATCTGACGATGTTTAAGTATCTTATATAAAGTGGCATACTATTTGCATATCATGTACATACACCCTCCTGTATACTTTAAATAATCTCTAGATTCCTTATAATAGTACAATGCATGCTATCTACATAGTTGTTATATTGTTTAAGAAATATTGGGAAAATCAGTACATGTTCAAAACAGACACAAATTTTTAATTTTCTCTCCCAGATTAGTTGATTTAATGGATGTAGAGGGTCAAATGAATTTGTAATGAACTTCTAGATTAATTGCTTATAGCCTGGAGCTAGGAGGTAGATGGTATATAATGAATATAAAGTATTTTTTTTAATTTTGAGAAGAATATTCTTTAAGATTAGCCAAACATGAAAGGTTAAACAATAATACAAACATTTAGATTAAAACTATCAAGTTTAGACATGAAAATTTTATAATGGGAGAGAGAGAGAGAGAGAGAGAAAGTTTTGACAGAGTTAAAACATCTTCGCATGATGTCAGCCTGAGCTAACCTTTAAAGAATGCCCAGGGTTTGGCTCTAAGGACATGGGGAAAGCATGCAGGTATGTTGGTGTGTCAAGCACACAGCTCAATAGAGAGGAAATTCAATAAGCATTAAGAAAACGTACTAAGCATCAGTTTTTTATTGGGGAGAAAAATGAGAGAAGAGGAGAGAATTTACAACTTCTGTGTAAAGACTCAGAGGTTACTGATGTTCTGCAGAGCATGATATGGCACCTACCATTGCCAAGTATTGTGCCTACAATACCCCCATGGCATAGACAACTTGCATCTAATATTTAATTTTTGACTGGAGAAGGAAAGAGCACATGTTGGAGGTGAGTGAAGCACCAAAATGAGGGTGAGCAGTACCTTTTGAGATTAAGGCTATACTTACCAATAAGCCTTGTCCAATCATTCTGTTTTTTTTCTTTTTAATCCAGCATGATCTATTTTTTATAACATGTGTGATATTTAGAAAGACATTCTTTTGGAGGTATTGTATTGTGTGCAGTACTAAATTTGAGCCCCAGCTATGAACTATATTGGCCTGAATAAGTAACTTGGATTTTCTGAGTCTCTCTCAGTTTCCTCTTTTTAAAAATGTGAACAATAACAGGTAATCACCTACTCAGAGCCACTGTGAGGATTAAATCAGGGTTGTATTTGCGAATGCTGTCATATATTTCATATCTTTAGAATATTCCCTAGAAGATACACAAGAAACTAACAACAGTAATTGCATATGAAGAGGAGGAGTGAGAAACTTGCTTCATTCTAGAAAGGTGAGAAAATATTGGCAAGAGAGGAGAGCAAAGACTGTATCTTTTAATAAATAACCTTTGGACTTTCTTGCCCTTTGTACCAAACATGCTCGTTGTTACCTACTCAAAAATGAAGTGATGACTAATTAAGAAATAGACAATTATAGGAAGATGAAGAAAATCCATAGTTATACGTTATTATCTAAATGAAGGCTTAGTAACTATGACCCTTGGGGCAAATCTAGCATGATATTTGTTTTGTAAATAAAGTTTAATTGACACACAGCCATCCATTACATGTTGTCTGTGGTTACCTTCAGTCTAGGTACAAAGTTAGAACTGCAGAGTTGAAATGTTGCAACAGATTTGGCTTGCAGAACCAAAAAACTGTCTCACCCTTCATAGAAATGGTTTGCCAACTCCTAGTCTAGATGTTGTACAATAGTTTTTAGTTAAAGATATCTTTTTCCCATTTCAAAAAGTTATCCTTTATATGTTTTCTTTCTTTGTATTTTAGTGAAGAGGGACTCTGATACATCTTTCTACTATATATTCCAGATTTTGTTGATTTAATTTATTTTCATTTTAATCAACTTGGCAACATTAATGTAATTATTTTTGCCTTGTGGAGTTATATAATTAAAATCTCCTATTAAAATTCTATATGATTGTTATTTATTTTTTAGATATAGTTTATTATTCTGTTTATGGATAAGACATCTAGGCTGATAATCTGAAAATATTGTTTATTGTTTTGATAACTTATGACTCCTCATAGGATGTTAAGTCTATGCTAGTTTCCAAATCAGTAACTTGGGAGCAATAACACCTAGTAACACCTTCTCCAAAAGCAGTTATGAAGACATCCAGAGTAGAAATGCTTTGCCATTTAAATATTCATGATACCAAGAAAGTCATTCTTGAAATTGTCCTGGAAAAATTAGTTTTCTGCTTCTTGTTTGTTGCAAAAGTGAAAAACATGTAGTTATAGAAGTGTCCTGCAATCAATTAGGAAGAAAATATGTGCTACAAGTCAACATGCCTGTTTACATTTATGGACCACTTATGTGTAGCACAATATTTTCAGGATAGCTGACTTTTATGGCATATTGGCATTTCCAGAAATGCAGGCTTTAGCACTAAACTTTCCCTGGGCGCTATCTGCTATCCTTGACCCTTACTCCATCCTGGTCTCGTATATCACTTAGACAGCAGTATCTTCTGCCAGGTGGGAAGCCCATTGCAGAGCTGCGCTGCTCATACTTCAGGAGGTGCTGCCAGGCAACAAGGATCCTGCTATAGCCTGAAAATCCTATCAGTAGGAAGGTGTGGTTCTTCTCATACAACACATTAATGGTGCTTTGTTAACTCTGAAAATATGACAATCTGATGGTAGTATTGCAATTCCCAAGTGGAAAATTAAGCAATACTTATCTTCTTCTGATATAGCCTGATGCCAAAGTACATTTAGAGTGTGCACCATTTAACCACGATGAGCAGTGAACCAAATGGTGGGAAGAGGCATGGGAGGGAGTACTGTTTCAACAAAGGTAATTCCCAGTTTTGAAAGTGATAATACTTGGAGATTTTCCAAGTTTTGGTGTTGTTATTTCTTTCTTCAGATTACAAATAGGACCTTAGACAAAAGAAATTGCTGTCAAAATCATGTATACTATCTTCCTTCTTTCTTGCCTGAAAATTGGAGATGACCTTTCCTGTTGATATTTCAGCAGGATCAAGCAGAAGGCTGTATTCATCATCACCATTATCGTCCTCATCATCATGAAACCATAGTCAGCCTCAACTGGTTACTGAGTGCTCAGTGTTGTAGGTGTCAGGGTTTTGTGCACAAACATGAATATAAGGAGCCAGCCAGATAGGTGTGTCTATCCTTTTTCTTTTAAATCACTCTAATCTTAGTGTTTTTTGCTGGCAGTCATTTTGTAGGGGGCACAATATTACCTTAAAGCTATTAGGATATTAGAATATGCCAGCCCCACAGTAGTGGCTAAAATATGGTATTTTGTCTTTAGCGACCAATCTAGCAGAATGCCAGTATTGTATTTCCATGCAAATAATGAGTCCTAGTCTGTTTGAAAATCTTTGATTTGTGCCTTTGCACAGTAGGGTGACTGTACATAATGATAATGTACTGTGAATTTCAAAAAGCTAGGAGAAAGATTTTTTTCCCCATAAAGAAATGATAAATGTTTGAGGAAATAGATATGTTTACCCAATTTAAACATTCACAATGTATGTGTGTATATATGGAAGCATCACATGGTACCCCATAAATATGTACAATTTTATGCTTTTAGATATTATCTGAAAGAAGTACATTTAAACAACAAAAAGTAATCTTCAAGTCATTACAGTCACTTAAGACAATTTGTTAAAAAACACAGCTAATTACATTTCCAGTGTCACTATATATGGGGAAATCAGAATATCAAATATAATGTTTATTATTTCCTTATACAAAAGGGAAAAACACAAATTCTTTTAATTGCATCTTTAATAATAAAAAGGAACATAATCATTACTAGCAGGAGATATATTACTTTCATGGGGATTTGCACACCAACATTTTGTCCTATTACTTTTCTATTACAGTCACAACATTCACTGTTGGGGCCTAATTAGGCAAAATTACAGTATAGTCCCTAATGAAGTTTCTGGATTCTTAAAAAATCCTTATCTTTCCATATCATTCTGACATTAGCATTAGTAATGTTAAGTCAGCCAAGCATTCTTTTTCTACCCAGCTCATCTTTGAATTATGTATTACTTTTCTTAGTTCATTGGTCAAAATTTAGGAGTTTTTTGTTTTTTAAAGTTACTTTATTTCTAAATCTCAGTACTGTTAAAGAATTGTCTACTGACCAAGATTCTGGATCAAAAAACAAAGGAATACAGGGCTGGAGAGGAGGCTCAAAGGATTTTTATTAAACATTTTGGAAGTTGAAAGTAGAAAGATGTAAACACATCAAATATATAGCATCTTTTCTAAATAAGAAAGGCAGGCATGTGAGAGGACAGCTCACCACTCTTTCTGTTTTCTTGCCTTTTCTCCTCTACACCATTGTTGATCATCACTGAGTAGTCTTTGTTTGGCCACCCCATGGGGCAGATTGCACCTGGTTTGCTTCCACCTTACACCCACACAAAGGGTCAAAGGGGGTTGCCCACACCCTTTCCCAGCAATTGTTGGAGTCTTATGACCCTTTTCTCTAGAAAGATTCCTTGATTAAAAAATGGTAAATGTTTTTTTCTCTTCTGGAAAAATACAGTGTTGGACCTCAACCTTCCATAGTTATCGTGTAAACCTAAAAGTTCTTATCTGTAATGCACACATTTGTCTGTGTCTTTTTTGGGTTCACCCCCTGCCCCATTCTCAGCAGGGAATATCTTCTTAGCCTTACCCTTAATTGTCCACTGTCTATCTTGGAACTCTTCCTCCGTGCATCTTGTCTTACCTTTCATTAGGCAATGAATTCTCACCTCTTTCTTTCCCTTCCTTTGATTCCCCATTGCAGCCCACTACACTTTGCCTTCTGCCCTCCTTAACACACCCAAACTCATTTACTTAAGATCACAGTGAGTTTGTCAAGTCACTCATCTCACTGTTGCCTAGCTTCTGGTAATATCTTATGGTTTTTCTTCATGGGACAATGATTTTTAATATATGTCACTCAGTGGCACCATGCTGTCTGGCAAGCACAAGATCCTAAGGCTGATCCCTGGTACAAAAACAAAAAAGAAGAAGAAAAGAGAAATAAAGAAAAAGAACCCATGAAGTCCAGACTATATATCTTCTTTGCTCACCAGATCTGGAAAAATAGTAGGCACTCAACAAATGTTCATGGAGTAAATAAATGGCTCAACTACTTATCTATTAATCAAATATATTTTAATTTAATATTTAATTATTTAATTATTTATGACTCTATAATTCAAACTTGGTATATCAATCATGTTTTTTCCAAGCCATCATATGCTTCACATGGTTTCTCTGCACAAAAATCTCCAACGATTCCATTTAACTGGTGAAATTAATAACCTACTATATTAAACTACCACTCCTGGTTTGTGAGGGTGACTCAGCCTGCAATAGTGCTTTCAAGAACTTAGTCTGCATAGCTGTCCAAGAGAAATCTCATGTATTCATCAGGATTCCCTAGAAAAACAGAATCAGTACTGTCACACACACACACACACACACACACACACACACACTCACACACAGGACAGGGCAGAAGAGAAATAGTTCAGGATGTCGCAGGCCAGAGACAGCAAAGCAGCAAGCAGCAAAGGACAACAGGAACCTACCTTCATTTTGTCCCTTTGTATTTCATCCAGGCTACAAGCCTATTGATTGTGCCACCCATACCCAGGGTGGGGCTTCCATTACCCACACCCATAGTCCCGGTATCACACCCTTAATCCACATTCACACACCCTAAATACAGCCATCTCCAAAATGCCCCACCTATAAGTGCATGAGAGTTGTGGGGGCATCAGGATACAAGTTTAACAGTAGATGTAATATCTGGGCTTGGGACAGTTCAGCTGAAAGAATCTGTAAGTGGAGATGGAGGGAGAATTGAGGACAGGTATGGAGAAGGTGAGAGAATGTCTTGTGGAAGAAGAAGACTGAGGCAGATCCTGCTGAATCAGCCCCCTGCACACAGGAAGGTCTGTGCACGCCCTACCAAGATCTCCAGTCACACGGAAGACACCGAATCACCCCACTGCAGACAGGCAGCCACCTGGTTCCACACCACAAAGACGTGGAGGACACCGGACCACCAGACCGAGGTACTGAGTCCCGCTGTTCCCGGCCCAGAGGTAGGGGCTTCTGAGCCACTGTGCCACTGCTCCTGGTCCAGAGGAAGGGGCTTCCTGGTCACTATCCCTCCCGCTGCACCCAGCCCACAGGAAAGGGCTTTTGGGCCACCTTCTGTCCCGCTGCTCCTGGCTCAGAGGAAGGGGCTTCCAGTCCACCATCCCTCCAACCCCTCCTGGGCCAGAGGGAGGGGCTTCTGAGCCACCATCCCACTGCT
>NW_004624792.1:1843696-1872281 GCF_000247695.1 Heterocephalus glaber | reverse complement strand
AGAATAGCAAAAGCAATTCTAGGTAACAGAGACATGGCAGGGGGTATGACAATCCCCAACCTGCAACTATACTACAAAGCTTCTGTGATAAAAACAGCATGGTACTGGCAAAGAAACAGACCTGAGGACCAGTGGAACAGATTCGAAGATGCAGAAACAACACCAGACACACTCAGCCATCTCATCTCATCATCATATGCCCTTCCATATAGTACTTCTATGGGCAGCCTTCTGCCTTGTCCACTGTCTAGAGTAAAACAACACATCTTAAGTTAGATGATGTTGATTTTATCTGGAGAACAACAAGAATGTCAGGATGGTCATGAGGGAATGGTGATAACTCTAATTTAGTGGCATGGAATTGGTAAAGAAGTTGATAACCCTCCTGAAAAATTTAATCCTATGCTCCACCCCAGAGGCCTATGTTTCTACCAGGCCATTTGAATCAAAGAGAATATAAAAATGTTCCATTTTTAAGTGAAATGGAAGAAGAAAGTTTTGTGGATGGTGGGAAAAAGTGCTTTCATTTTTCAGGTAATAGAAGGTCATCATTCACATTAGCATAAATACTTTCAACATTTGCTTTTTAATTAAATATCCTTCTGAATGCCAAGTTATTATGATGCATTTTAGCTTGGCTTGCTTATAACCCTAAATAATCACCTATATTGGCTTCATCTTATCTGTTTTGGAAGGCTGTATAATCTCAGGCCCCTAGAGATTTAATTATAGAGCTCAGCCCTTCCCTTTTATTTTCATAGACATGCCCCTGTAATCATGCTGATCCTTGGCAACTCTTCACTGGAAACTTCTTTGACATGAAGTTGCTCTCTTCATTAATGTCTTAATAAGTCTTCAGAATCAAAGAAAATCTTAAAAATAAACATAATTTCAGAAACCAGAGCCAAAAAGAGTCCTAAGTTAAAAGGTGTTTGATATGGTAGACATAGGAACCAGAAAAAAACTGACTTGGGAAATAAAAAGAACAGTAAGCTCCAGGGGATTTGGTTAAAATGGTGGGAAGTCTGGAATTTGGGAGATTTGTTATCCTGTAGACTACTTGCAATGCCCTGACTACACTGATGTTTTTAAACTTTTGGGAAAGCATCAGAAAAATTTTAGACTGCCTCATTGGAATGGTGAGAATCTGAGTTATTGCTGAAATATCAGTAATACCTGACATTCAGCATGGCATTGCTGAAACTCTTAAGAGCCAAGAAGCTGAATCTCCAATAGTGTGATTGGCAAAGAAGCAAGTATTGATAGCGTATTTAAACCCCATGATTTTGAAAATGAGATCTGAGATTGTGTTCATGTGGATAAAATAGATTATTTCAGTAAACAGAGAACAGTCACCATCCAGACCAAAGCCAGATTGAATTCAGTGAAGCAAGCCATTAAAAACCTATGTAGTACTTAGTAAACACCAAAGTAAAATTTTTTCACCTTGTTGCTAAGAACGTGATAATACAAGCTTATAGTTCCTATATTCAACAGAAAAATTGACACGAGAACCCACTTCCATTACCGTTTCCTTTCTCTGGATCTGCAAGCTCATGTGTGGTCTAAAACAGAAGTTATTTTAAAGGAGTTCCTCTACTCACATACACCTCAACTTTTTTTCCTACCAAACTCTCAAATATGCCTTTATCTGCATCCACCCTCTCCTTTCAAATTCCCATTGAAATGAAGAGTTATCCCTTTGCTATCTAAAGCCACATCCTCCTCTTGCGTCTCAGTTCACTCTTGCTTTTCCAGTATATTTACCAACGTCATCTCTCTTCTCTGTCTTAAGATCTACTTTCTTACTGGTTTTCCCCATCGGTATTTCACCACTGTAAAGCCATTTTATCACTTTCCCTCAATTATACCTGATCTCTCAATTCCTGTCCCATCATTTAGTAGTTAATCATACCTACTTTCTTATCATTCACTCACCTCTCAGATCAGTCCAATCTGCATCTAGTCCCCAACATTTTATTGATATGAGTGACTTTACCTTTATGTCACTAAATGTAATGAACACCCCTCAAATTTTATCATAGTGGATATCTTGATGTCTCATAAATGTTGGTAATATTTGCATACTTCTTCTCTTCTGACTTTTATTTTATAACTGTCCACGCCTTGCCAACTTCCCATAAAATGTCATCCTTCTTTACCTCCTAGAATATGATGGAGGTAAAGGCTTGTTTCTGCTGTTTCTCTTTTCACTCTACATTCTTTCCCTAGATGTAATATGTAATATCAGAGTCGTTAGATATCATCTCTGGAGTCAGGGTTTCCAAACGTTTATTCCTGCTTCAGAAGTTTTTTCTGAGCCTCAACTCTGCACAAAAGTACAGTGAATGTTTACATTTAAAAATTATTACATTAAAGGACACAGTGCCATTAAACTCACTCAAAGTACTTCCCCTTGTTTTGAATACACTTATCCTATCATTCTTGATACTTTCTGAAGCAACTCAGGAAGTCTTCTGATCTGTAGTCAGACAGGTTATCCATTGCGCCACGGCCCCAAGAAGTCTTCTCTCTTTAGTGTATTTAGTTTTACTGTTGTGGCTGCCTTGATGTTCTGAAGCAATTAAAAACTTTTATCTTTCATGATTATTTTGACTTTGTTGAGGAAGAACCAGAAGTCACACGGTGACAGATCCAGTGAATAAAGTGGATGAGGGCACATTATAATGCTTTATGAGCCTGCCTTTTCATCGGTTGGCACTTGGCAGCAATGTTCACTGTATTTTTGATTATACCTCATAAAGATATTCATGAAAGAAGACTTTTAGAACTGCTTCTGAAAGTAGAAAGAATGTTGGGATAAGTGTGTTTGAAACAAGGGGATGTATTTTGAGGAGGATTAAAATTTAAGAATTCACTATATATTTCAATTACCCATTGTAAATATACCTGTTAACTTGTCACATCTAATGGGAGGTTGCAGAGACATTTCAATTCTCGGTGTGGCTTAGCCTATACTCATAGTTCTACCCTTGAAGCTTGACTTCCCCTCATTGTTTCCTGGTTTAGTGAAAGTCACTGCCATTCATTCACTTGTTCAGGCACCTAGAAGCTCTCCTTACTAACTTCTGCCAAATCCATTATTAAATCTTGCCAGTCAGAGCTTTTAATTATCTCTTGAATCTTGTCATCTCTCTCCATCATTAGTTCTTTCAAAGCTTATAAGCTTTTGAGATCTCTTGCCTAGCCTACTAAATGTCCTCCTAATTGGGCTCTTGCTGACTAACTCTTGTCAGAGGGACCTTGTAAGTAGGCCAAAAACTGGATATTACTCTTCAGCTTAAAACTGTTCAGTGAAGTCCCTAGATTGAAGTGCCTTCATCATCTGAGTTTGACATTTTCCTAGTTTGATCATTCCCTTCATCATTACCATCAAACATACTGCATTCTTCTACCTTTTTCTGTTACCACTGAGCATGATGACTACTCATAAATCACTTCTTCAGTAATGCTTGCCTCAGACTAGATTCGGGCTCTCCATTCTGTGCCTCTGGGTCTTTTGCTTTTGCTTTAGAGGAGCTATTGCAGTTTTAATGATGTCATGTTTGCATACTTATTGACAAACACCCTCATTCAGAGAAACTGCACAGTTAATATTTATTAAATAAAGGAATAATGAAACATGCTTACTAAACCATGTGTGTGGAAAAGAAATGCTCTTTATATTTATTGGTGGCAAAGGCAGTAAGAGCACGAAGGAACATAACTCGGCCTCTGTAGTCTAGAATAGGAGTGAGCTAAGCCTGGTCTTAGCTGAACATTTGGAATCACATAGAAAAGCGACTTGTTTTTGTTTTTTTTTTTTGGTACCGGGGATTGAACTCGGGTCCTTGTGCATGCAAGGCAGGCAGTGGAACCACTGAGCTAAATCCCCGGCCGTAGAAAAGCGACTTCTAAGCCCATAATTACAGAGTCTGGAAATGTGTCAGGGCCTTTGGTTAGAAAGTCTCTTGGGGTATGTACAAGTTACACTTGACACTGAGAGACCAGTCACTGTTGCAGCTGGATTTAAACCTCTGCTCTGCACTCAGTGTAATGCCCCTTATAGGCTCCACAGATCCACTTTGCAGTCAGTTTATATCTTACACTTGAGACTGTTCTCTTGACACTCATTCTGAAGTGACTGATTGCAAATTACAAGCCCCCACAGGCCTTTCAAATTTAGACTAAAACAATTTGGCATGATTCAGAATGATTGGATGGTAAGAAAAGGATGTATTTGTAGACTATTAGAGCTGAAAGCGAGTATTTAGTCCAGTGCTATTAATTTTTTGATGAGGACGATGAAGCATAGAATGGTCAAGTAGTATTTTCAGGGTCCCATACAATGAGCTTTTTGAAACAAATACGTCTGCAACACATTAATGGGCTTTGTCCACTAACCTTGGTAATAATCTTCAGACTCATTTTCATAAGGTCTCAGAGGAAAAGCTTCAGATTCTAACCAATTTATGATATAAGCCTAAAGTTTGGAATCAGATCCAACAACAACAATAAAAGAAAGAGCTCTGAAAATATATTAAATCAGATCTAATGTGTATTTTTTATTGTAATTACTTGTCAACTTGAAAGATAATATCTCATTTTTTTAGTCATTTTCAGTGCGAACATCCATGAATTCTGTGAGTGTGATGCTTATGAATATGTGATTTGCATTTAAAAGAAGAAATCAGGCTTGGTGAGTGTCTCTGCCTTTTCTAACAAATCAGTGGATTTTTATATAAGCGGAAAATATTTACCCTTTATAATATAAGTGAACTCTTTCTCTTTATTCATGAAAATGCTAACTGTTTGTGCTTGGAGGTGAGCCCATCTTGGACAGGTGGCAGCTGATATGGAGACACATGTGCAGTGTCATGACAATTAGAATTTCTACTCACTGACCTAGCGAGACTAGCAGTTGTGACCTTCTACTACACACAAGAAGACAGCTGCCAGTAATTCCTTTTTTCTTTTTTTGTGGTAGACGGATTCCAAGATAGTGGCCTACAATTCCTTTCTTTTAGTATTCATTACCTTTGTACTTCTTCAACCTGAACATGGGGTTGAGGTATCTGTGATTGACTTTTGACTAATAAAATACAGCAAAGATGATAGAATTTCACTTGTATGATTATGTTATATGGGATACTTCTGTAGCTTCCATTTTGCTAGGAGACTCTCTTTATGGCTTTGAAGAAACAAGCTGTGTTGTGAGCTGCCCTATGGAGGGGATCATTGGTGAGGAACTGAGAGAGGCTCTGGCCAACAGCCAGAATGGAAGTGAGGCCCATGGTCTGACAGCCCTCCAGGAAGTGAGCTTTGCCACTAGCCATATGAGCTTGGAGCAAATCTTCTCCCACTCAGCCTTCAGATGGAACCCATGTGTAGGGACATCCTGACTCAGGCTTGTGAAAGATCCTAAGCAAAGGACCTGACAAGGATGTGCCAGGATTCCAGACCCACAGAAACTGCACAGTATGCAAGGTATTGTTTTAAGTGGTAGTGTTTGCACAGCAATAGAAAATGAATAGTTTTTTAAAATTTTTGCCATAGCTGCTGTATCCTGTTTTTGATAACCACGTAATACAAAATAGAACTACTTATGTCACTCATACTCTGAGGATCTTTTCTTACTGCTTCTGACTTTTTTAGTTTAGTAATATAAACCCTTTCACAATTAGTTGCTGAGGTTTTTAGCTTCCTCTCCTGTTGCTCCATTGTCTCTTCCCCTACTTCCCTGTGTACACTTCCACACAACCGTCTCTCTTTCTGTCATTGTTCCCAGGATAGTCCACAACTTGTGGACTTGTACAAGCTTCTTCCCTTTCCTGGAATTCCTTCTTTTTGTTCTTGGACAATCTGTCTTATCTTTAAGATTTTTTAGCTGTTCCCATAGCTCTTTATCCACATACACTATGCCATTTCTACCTATATTATAATTTATACAGGTGGCAGAGTAAACTTTGATGTGAATTTGAATTTTGCTTTCCAAATATTCTACTTTGTTTTCTTTTCATGTAAGTGATACTGTTACTGGCATTTCTTTGCTTTACTTTTTTTCATGTTGAAAAGTAGATGATCTTTGCAGTTAGCTGTCTGATTTTCTTATTTGTTTTTCTTCATAAACAAACTTATTGAATAGATTTTACTCTATGCCCAGAAGAAGGAAAGGCAGAGGGAGGAGAGCCTCTGAGAATAGTGAATGATAGAGTCCCTTGGAGTAGAGAGAGCCAAGACTCCACACACATGTTTCAGGAGAGAAGAGAAGAGAAGACCTGAGGAGTTAGAAGAAAGTACTGGATTTAGAGAGAGAGAGGTCTCATCCTAAAGTCAGGAACTCAGCCATAGGGCTTTTGATGTCTGGAGACTCCCTTGTCTTGGCACAGATTAGAAAGAACAATGGCAATGAACAAGGTGCAACTCTTGCAACCTGTGCACGATTGGAGCCACCTCTCTCACCTGTGTAAAGTCCAAGGAACTTT
This sequence comes from Heterocephalus glaber, assembly GCF_000247695.1. The sequence continues at coordinate 1,865,796 of NW_004624792.1, read as the reverse complement.
TCCACTGCAGTAGATAAAGAAAAATAATGACTGTGAATTTGTATAGTCTATCAGAAGGGGTTGGTGCTAAGTTAGCATTAATTTGAATTAAAATAACAAACTATATATTTGTTGTATGCATGCTAGTAGAGGAAGATTTATACAAATATGAATGAGCCCTATGTACAAGAAACACAAAGCAAATTTCTTAAAAAACATCATACTCAATTTGTTCAAAAACAGTGAGAAAGAGAAATTCTCAAAGCAGCCAGAGAATAAACACACATTACATACAGAGGAAAAAAGATAAGCATGATACTAGATTTCTTGTTGGAAATGAGCCAAATAAGGAGGCAAGGAAGCCACAGTTTTGAAGTGTTTGAAAGAGCAAAAATATCAGCTTATGATTCTTTAACCAGTGAAAATATCTCTCAAAAACTAAGGTAAAATGAAAACTTTTTTTAGAAATACAAAATTTAAAGAATTTATGACTAACATGCCCCCATGAACAAAATATTATAGGGAGTATTTCAAGAAGAAGAAAGTGATACCAATTGGAAATATGGATATATTGATATGCACCCTCAACTGAGGGTGATTTTATTCCTGTTCCCTGGATATTTGGTAATATCTGGAGATATTTTTGGTTTCCACAGCTTGGAGAAGTATATATAGAATGTTATGACATTGAGTGAATAGAAACCAGGAATGTACTAAACATCCTATATGGCACGTGACTTCCCCCAACAACAAAGAATGTCAATAGTAGTAAGTAGTAAGGTGGAAAAAATCCTGGCCTAAACAAAGGAATTATATGGATAGATATAAATATTTCTCTTACTACTTAAATCTCTTAAAAGATTAATTGACCATTTAAGCAAAAATAATAATAATGTAACATAGGGTCAGGATCACATTTAAAAATAAAATAAATAGCATAATACAGAGGCCAGGAATTGAGAAATGGAGATATACAATTGTAGGAGTTTTTATACAATGTAGATAATAGTATAATATTTTTAAAGGTAGACTTCAGTGAGTTAAATATATATGATATAAACCATCAAGAAACCACTAATAATACCAAAGAAAAGGCATAGCTATGAAGCCATCAAAAGAGAAAAAAGGAAACATATCAAATCAATTAATTAAAAAAGGACAGAGAAAGAAAAAAGGAAGTGAAGAACAGATAGGAAAAAATGGAAAACAAATACAAGATGATAGACTCGAACCTAACAATAGAAATAATCACATTAAATTTAAAATGTTCTAACACCCCATTAAGAGGCAGACATTATTGGATTGATTTTTAAAAAGACTCAGTGATATACTGGCTAAGAAAGAGATACTTTAAAGACACAAATAGGTTTAAAGTTACCTGAACTAGAGAACATGCTAACACTAATTACAAGGAAGTTAAAGTACTAATTACTTTCAGATGAAGTTGAGTTCATAAGGAAAGAGAATTATCAGGTATAAAGAAGTTCATTTCATAAAGGTAAAAGATCAATTCATCAAGAGAACATAAAAGTTCTAAGCATTTATTTCCCTAATAACAGAACTTCTAAGTGAGTGAAAGAAAAACTGATAGCACTTTAAGAAATGGATAAACTCTAAGTTATTATCATAGATTTCAATACTGATATCTCAATATCAGAATAAGTATGCTAAAAGTCAGTTAGGATATTAAAAACTTGAACAATGCAATTGACCAATGTCATCTAATTGACATTATAGAAAATTCTACTCCAAATCAGGATATAAACTCTTCTTGTGTACATGGAAATTTTATTATATTTTGGAACATAAAAAAAGCTTCAAAATATTTAAAAAGTGTTTAAATCATTCAACGTGTGTTCTCCAGCCATGATGGATTTAAATTAGAAATCAATAATTAGAAAGACCTCTGAAAAAATCCCCAAATATTTTAAAAACCAAATAGTACACTCTGCCTTTTTGGGTCTAGTGGAAGGTGTTAGGTCACATTTTTCTTCTGCTTAGGGATTTATTAAATAAAGCAGAAAAAATATCAGGAGATTGAGATTCAGTCTTGCCTACCCAGGAAAAAGAGAAAGAAACATTTGACCCTCAATAGTCTTTGTTGTTCAAGATGTATTTTGCACATGAGAAAAAATCCCTAAACTCATAGAGAAGAAAAAGATGATTTAAATTTTTGAATGCACTGCAATCTAATATTTAAAAACAAATATAATTGTATTACATTTGAAATTAATATATGATTATTTAGCTAATAGTTTTCAGGTAGTATACTTTGAGGGATCACTTTTGCAAAATAAATATATATAGATGCTTTATAAGTAGTATGGTGCATATCAAGCTTTATTTAGAGAAAAAATAAGGATATTTAAGGTTAAATAAATGCTACTTATTTGTTCATATAGTATGTATATAAGAAATTTGTTTTTTGAAATATGGCAAATATTCTTATCGGTAGCATATTTTATTTTCTAAAACTGGCCTCAGCAATATTTCCAGCTTCACTCTTTTTCCGTCAGGACTTGGTATTCCTCCTGACAAGAGGAGGAGCCTGATGCCCCTCCCCTTGATTAGTGGCTGCTTTAGTTACTTGCATCTGATGAGCACATCATGTTGGAAATAACATGGTGTGACTTCTAAGGCCAGGTATAAAGGTGATAGACTGCTCCCTGGCTTTTCTCTTTTAGGATGTCTACCCTTAGAACCTAGATCTCCATTAGAGAGAGTCCATGGATATTCTTATGTGGGGGAGAAACTGAGGCCTCCAGTACATAGGCAGCATCCCCTAGATATGGTAGTAAGGAGGCTTTCTGCTGAGTACAGCTGTCAGCTTTGAGTCTGCTAGCCATAGACCCAGGCATTGTGGGTTAAGGTCAAGTTGTCTCACAGTGACTGTCCAGTTTCCAGCCCATGGAATTCATGGCATTTTATGCCACTAAGCCTTAGGGTAACATATTACACAACTGTAGTTATAGGAACACCTGTACCCTCTTATTTACCTATTTATTTAATAAACTCATTTTAATGTCAAATTCTTTATAAATTATCATATACTTCGATCTGGAGACTCAATAAACTTTATACCTTGTCTTTATAAAATATCTCTCCATAGTAGCCTCATATGCAGTTGCCCTTGTATAACTTGATATAGTTCTGTGAATGAAGGAAAATTACACATGGATGTGAGAAAAAAAAACCATCATGGCCCATGGACTAGTACAGATCAGGAACCTCAAGGGTCCAGATAACCTAGTTTCACCACCAGAGTCCTGGAGCCCAGAGATGGTGTTCAGAATCCCAGCTCTATTGTGCACTCATTGTGTGAAGAAGGGTGAGTTCTGCAACTTCACTGAGCCTTGATTTCTTCATCTGTCCTTTGAGGATAATCACAGCACCAAACTAATAGGGCTGCTGCAATGAATAATGACATCAGCACATGGCAGGCACTCAATAAATGTCAGCTATTACCTAGGGTTATGTATATGAAACCCATCCATTTAAATATGTGCCCTTGCAGTTTGTAATAGCTAAAACTTGGCAACAGCCCAAGCGCCCATCAACTGGGGACTGGATAAAGAAGGTGTTTTTTTTTTTGTTTTTTGTTTTAAAATAAAATGGAGTACTACTCAGCCATAAAGAATGAGAAACTAGAGACATTTATAGCTAAGTGGATGCACATTGAAGCCATACTCTTAAGTGAAATAAATAGGACACAAGTGTAAATACCAAATAGTTTCTCTGGTGTGAAAAACTAAAAGTGTAAATAAGAATCAAAATGTATAATGGATATTGTGAAATAGGAAGAAAATGTCTAAAGGAATAGGGGAAGTGGGAGGGGAAGGGGAAAGGAAAGAAGGGAAAAGAAAAAAAATGGAAACAAAGTCTTTGTAAATAGGGAAGGGAAGGCAGGGGAATGGGGAAAAACATAAGAACCAAGGTACATCATGTAAGGTACAAGATCCCAATGATGAATGTAACTGTACCTAAAATGTACCAATAAACTAAATGGAAAAAAAAGAATAAATAAAGCGTTACCCACCAAATAAATAAATAAATAAATAAATAAATAAATAAATAAATATGTGCCTTGTCATATTACCTTAACTTCCAAATCTGGAAAATTTTCCCCAGTGACCCTCTTCTGGGCAAAACTTGTAAAGTTGACTTTTACAGAAATTTACTGTGGCTGTTCACTGGGGTGACTTCCTAGGGACAGTCTGATCATTACTTTTGTGCCTTCTGGAACTCCTGGAGGAGAGCATAGTGTCCCAGGAGGGCCCTGGAGTAAGCCCACTAGCCCCTAGGTGAGCTGACTTGTGTCTCCATGAATTTCAATTTGATCTAGAGACACTTCTGTTGGCTTGTGTCCCCAAGAAACATTCAGGAAAAAATTTGCAGAATGATCATTTCCCATACAATTTTTGAGAAGTTCTACTGTTTGTTTTGGAAAGCAGTTAGGGTAAAATAAAACCCAAAGATTTGCTTCCTCCCTGACAGTTTGGCTGAGTTGACTCCGTGGCACCCACTTCGGGGACATGCCCTGTCTCTCTCCCTCAGCCCTTCCAGGGAGAACAGTCTTGTGTGATTTTAATGTGATCATGTCTTTACCATGTGGTCTATCAGCTGTCACTGACAGTGTGTTTGAGAATGTCTAGAAGGGGTTTTAATTGGCAAGATCTTTAGTAAAATTTGCAAATTAGTGATCCACCGGCTGATGTTATGACAATGTCTAAACACTATCAGAGCCATTTTAAAATAATCTTTCATCGATACAACATTCATTTTAATTAGCCAGAAAATGTTTGTCCCAAAGGAAGCTGCCTACAGTTTCATAGATTCAACGTAGGGTTATAAGATGGGTTCTGAATTTTATTTATTTGAAAAAAACCCAAAAGATTTGTTGAAGTCATTTATATTTTATTTAACTTATGAGGTGTTAGCCAGTGTCCCAAATGATTGGAACATAGACTAGGGACATAGCCAAATAATACTCTTCTACTACAGCGGCATGATATGAGTCTGAGAGTCTAGAGACCTAGATTTTCATCCTGGCTCAGCCAGAGTTTGCTTATATGACCCTGGGAATGAGTGTAGCAAATAACTGATTGAGCATCTACTCAAAACCAGGTGTGCTACATTGTATGTTTCATTCCTTGCAGCAGTGAGAGGTGAGAACCATTAGCATCTCCATTTTGGAGATGTGGAAACAAACTAAGGTTCAGGGAGAAGAATGAGCTCACCATAGACCATGCAGCTCACAAGGGATAGAGATCCATGTCTCATTGTCCCTTGGCACTGAGCAATCTACCGCCACTTCAGCAAACTAACACTTCCCTGAACAGCCCCTTCATCTCCATGAGCTCAGTTTTTCTCTCATAATGAATCAGTGAATGTAGATGGTGTTTTGCTTGTAGTTTAGAAAGGGGAAAATTCTAGGTGGCTTACATGTCGAGATCTCTGATTGCTGGGGGGTGGTTCTATTGCCTATATTCTCATGAAAGATGGCAGGTCCTTGCAGTACCCTTGCGAGTGTGCCAAATTAATAATGCAGTACTGATTATTTTAAATAGTTTCACAGCTTTACAAGGGCCATTTGTTTTAGGTTAGCACTGAACTTGAGAGTTCTCACTAGCTTATAGATGTGGATGTGTCAGCCCAAAAGGACACCTTTCTTTTCATTTTAGTGATAGCAGTAAGTTCTTTGTTGTGCTCTATACCCCATGGGTACTTATCAGTATTTCCTGTGGCTAACTTATTGATATCTTAATAAATATGAGCTTAGGCATCATTCAATTTAAATTGGAAAAATTCTTGACTCTATCCAACTGCACAAAAATGCACTACAGAACATTTTTCTGGTATGAATTTCTGCCCTGAAGCATGAAATTCAGCCGAGGCTGCAGGATGGAGATGCCAGACGGTGGCAAAAATGGTCTCTTGCTTGCCCTTTTCCTTTATAAAAATAATTTTTGACCTGTCACTCTGAACTTCTGATCGTGGTCTTTGCAGGCACCCTGAGTTTTCTCTCACACTGGCAACCACCCTAAGCTGTCTCAGCGACAACACTGTCCTTAGCGATAGCTTTAAAATATCATGAAAGAGGATTGTGCAGGTCATTTAGCATTCCAGCCTTCCACGATAACTCTGAGAGATGGATTGCCAGAACTTGGGACTGTGCAACTCTTCAGGGTTCAAAGCAGGAGCTAAGTTTCTCATTCATCAGGCTTCATTTATGAAATAGGGATAATAATTCTTGCTTTGCAGAGATATAAAGAAGATTCTGTGAAATTGTGATGAGGAGTATGGCTGGTGCTATGCTGATATTAGTTGTTAACCATTATTGCAGCAAGCAAACAGGGTTCTTTTGAGTACATTATACCAATAACTTGAAATCATTTTTCTAAATTTTCAGGATTCCAGGAGATATTGTACCCTGAAAGACCTCATGTTTTTGGGTCCCTGATGTGACTCTGGGAAATTTGAGAAATAATTGTTCTATTAAACCCATTATTTTTCTGACAAAGGCTTGATTCAATACTCATCTTCCCTCCATCTCTCTCAAAGCCTTACCATTGGAGAGGAGTCGTTCTGGTTTTTGTTGCAATTAACTATTGCTGGAGATCAGACAACCCCAAATTTATGGTAATAAACATTAATCATCTTATATGCTCATGGACTCTGTTTTTCAGGGATTTGGACAGGGCACGTAGAGATAGCTTGTCTCCTGTTCCTCCATGTCTGGGGCCTGGGCTGGGAACACAAACAGCTCAAATCGCTCTGATCCCCAGTGGCCATCTCATATCTGGACATCTGATCAGGAGGATCTGGGTTTTCTCTTGCTTGTGTCTTAGTTACCGAGAATCTAGGGAAATGAGTATGCTCAATTACTTTTCAAGGTCTGCTGCAAACAGTTACCACAAACTTATGACTTTATTCTCTCACAGTTTGGAGGCTGGAAATCTGAAATCCAGGGTCATCAGAGTCATATTCCTTCTGAAGACTGTGGAGAAGAATACTGCTCTTCCTCTCCTTTGCTTCTGGTGAATACCATGTCCTTTGCTTGTGGCTACATGACTCCAGTCTCTGCCTCTCCGTCACCTGACTCCTCCACCCCCATGACTGTATCTCTGTGCTCCAATCTCCTTTTTCTTATAAAGATGCCAGTCATTGGGTTTAGTGCCCACTGTAAATCCAAAATGGTTTTGTCTTGAAATTCTTAACAATTTTTAGCTTCAAGGAAACTGTTTCCAAGTCTGAGGTTCTGGATGGAAGAAAATTGGTGTGTGTGTGTGTCGGGGTGGGGGGGGCACTATTAAACCCAGGGCACTAATTCTGCCTAGAAATCCTTAAAATTTTCCAGAGTAAGAATGTTAAAATGTTCTAACTATCAAAAAATATGATAACTGTCCAATACAAGTACTTTGACAATAAGTAGAATAAGATAAAGAAATAGAGGGTGATGTAGGGGTGGATGGTTGATGAGTCTTCTTTAACATCTATGCCTAGGAAATGTTACTCTGCACAGGTAACATGTGATTAGAGTTTTGAAAATATCAGGGGCATGAGCAATGTAAAAAAATTTCAGGCAGAGCATTCCAAGAAAACAGAACAAAACATATTGAAATGCGGAAGAAGGGACAAAGCAGTGTGCTTTAAAGGATAGCCAGGAGGCTAGTGTGGCAAGAATGGAAGAGGGACTAGGAGATGAGTTTGGAGTAATCAGTGGGGTCAAGTTGTTCATAGGCCATTGTAAGTCTTTGGGCTTCATTTTCAGTCTAAGTATCATTGGAGGCTTGGGGCAAGAGAGCAGGGAAATCTAACTTATGATCTTAAAAAGTGTAGACACTAGGCATGGAGTGGCAAGTGGGATCAAGTCAGTAAGCTTGAGAACAGTGAATTCTTTAGGGCAAGAGATGATATTGCTTTGAAAAAGGCTGGTAGTGGTGGATATAACAATCCACAGGAATGGATAGTATGTAGAAGGAAGATCTGGAAGAACTTGTCTATGGATTGGATGTGAGATGTGAGAGAAAGAAAAGAATTAAGGATAATTCTATAGGTTTTGTCAGACCACGTGGGTAAATTAAAGAGTTATTTTCTGAGATGGAGAGATGGAAGCATGAAGGAATTTGGGAGCAGAGTGGGAAACCAGGAGTTAACATTTGGCTACGTTAATTTGGGGAGCTCTATTAGCCAAAAGTTCAGACAGGCCAAAAGATTTTGTATCTGGGGCTCTGAATACAGGTCAGAGTGGGGATTTAGAACTAGGAACCATGTGCATAAAGAAAATCCAAAGGCATGGATTTTCATCCAGTGTGGTCACTCAGAAAATCCAAAGGCATGGATTCTCATCCAGTGTGGTCACTCAGAGGGAGTGTGGGTAAGGAGAAAGGGCAGGACTGAGGCCTCAGGTTTTTCAATATTGAGAAGTCCTCATCGCTAGGGTCTACTCCCTTGCAGGTAAAACCTAGAACCCTCTCCACTTCAACTCCTTACTGCTAGGCTTTACCATCCTTATCATAGATCCTGGCAATTTCAGTCTTTCAGTTCCAAGACTAGCTATATGACTAAGAATTCACCAATATTTTATCCATGTTTTGGAATGCCTTATTGTGGGAAGCAACTTCCTCATGGAAAGTCCCATCTGCTATGTTCTTATTCTCTACTTGTGGATCTGCCTGTGGAGGCAAAAGAGGCTTGGAGGGCGAATGGGCCTGTCTGCTCTAATTCATAGCCTTCTTCCTTTTCTGCATCCTATGTCTGAACATATGGCCAAAAAAGCCATTACACCTGCAGAAGCGCTTGCTTTTGCAGACCCAGCTGTCTGGAGCTCACCTGGGCACACCTGTTACCCTTTCCTTTGAAAAGCTGGCTATTAGTTTTTGTTTTCAAAGCTTCGAATCTTGTAGAGGAAACCTCTAAGGTACTTAACTGCCCCAAGTGTCCAAATTCCAAATGGCCAGTTGTTTTGAAATTGATCTTCTGCTTTGGGACGATTTGCCATTTGGTGATGAGACACTTTAGGAAGTAGGGTGGGGGGCAGAGATGCCTGAGTCCACTCACCACTATCACCACATGATCCGGTCTTTGGGAACTGAAACCAGATCTATTGAAAGCCTGGATAGAAGTGGCATGGGGTAGGGTGGGGTGGAAGTTGGTTAGGGAAAAAAGAAATGTAGAGACTGGGGAACATTGTAAATTAAAACATGATCCATGAAACATTTAATGTGGTAAGCACTCTGTGAAATTCCTATTATCCACTCATGGTAAAAAAACACCCATCCTCCACTGTAAAAGATATACATTTCCCTTGGACCCCCTCTGCCCCAGGTTTAGCTAACACTGAGTTCTTATTAAGTGCCTCAGATTTAGGATGAAAGAATATGTAAGAACAGGAACCCTCTCTCCCCAAACATGAAAGAACTCTAAGCCTGTAGAATGTGTGCTGGCAAGCAATCAAACACAAATATGTAACACAACACAATTGCCTCCAGCTCAAAGGTGAGTTTCTAGAGAGCCTTGGAATTGAATGAGTGGTGCCTGAATTTTTATCCTATCACCCAAAGAAATCCCCGCCAAACTCAATCTTAGCCCCTGTATAAAGGAACTTAGATGACTCTTTGAGCCTCTCTTTGAAGCAGTGGATTTTGGCAAATACCTGCTTAATTCCCTGGGTTTTTCTATAAAAACTGCTTCCCTCCACTGCTTACTCATTCTCCAAAAGTAAGCTTTTCTTTGTCAGCCACAATTTCCCCCTTTTAAATTTCCCTGTTCCTTCCTGTTCATGGATAGAAATGCAAGGACCCCTGAAATCCAGCTGCAATAACCCCCCTAGCCTTTCTATGCATACAACAGCCTCTGTCTGCATGCTAATGATTGTCAGCTATTGACAGTGGATTTGAGCTTTCCCAAGAACAGAAGAAATTCAGCTCCAGTCCAGAGTGCTGGGGAGGCAGGTTGTGATACTATCATATTTATAATCACGCACCCATGGAGATGCTTCAGGAAGCCAGAAGACGCACTCCCCTTCGTAGGCATCCCAACCTCTGTGACTCAGTATATGTTCCTTGGCCACCTACAAACCCCCACCGGTACTGTTGTGCTGCTGTCATGTGGCTTACCTGAGATTCCCATGCATTCCTGCAGAATCTTCCTCTCTGCCAGTGCGTTATTACATTTAGGCATGGGAGTCATTGGTGTGTTCCCCTGGGTCCTCAGTCAGGGCAGGGACAGATTCCAATTTCCTGCTTAATTCTAGTGTTTAGCATAAAACTTGCACATTCATGCACTAAGCTTGTGTTTGCTAAATTCACTCATTCATTTGGTCATTCGCTTGCAAATAGTTATTGCCTGTTCTATGCCAGACACCATTTTAGGTGTTGAATAAATGAACAAATGAGCAGAAATGGGTAGAACTGCTGCCATCCCCTCAGGCTGCTGTCCCTTTATGTTGCTATTGAAGTTCACTTTAAAGTTATTTCACTTGATTTAACAAACTGAACAACTGTAGCAGGCTGTTGCAGCCATGAAGTTTAGTGAAGTCAGGAGTTGTGCCCCTGGGACCCCTTTCTGTGACTCCAGCACACCCCAGGACCACTTTTATTTTTGTCTTTTCCTTCCTATCTCATTCTTATTCCCACTGGAGAAAAGACTGAAACCATATCCATGGGTAAGGCACAGACATATACTGATATGTCTGGTGACCTGACAGAGTAGGAATGGGGAGGAACAGAAGTCAAATTATAAAAAGACACTGTGGAGTCCCGAAGAGAGGATGGGTCCTATGAGAAAATTTCATGTGAGCTTCATGAATGCTTCTGAGGCTGCAAGGGGAGAAGGGAGGTTTCACTGAACTCTTTATCCCTTGGTCTCCATAGCTCAGCTCAGCAATGTCCTTAGCAGACAAGTCACAGAGGGGTGAGGAGTGGGCATTTCTCTTTGGTTTTAGAAGTAGCTTATGGGACTGTTGTAGGACCACAATGATACAAGCATCCACCTTTAGGATAGGGAGCTGCACCCTAGGATGGAACAAGAAACAGAATAATGCCTCATGGAATGTAGATAGCTCCTGGAGTCTCCCAGGAACACTCAGAATAGTAGGAGGAACTCATACTAAGATGTAGGTACTGCAGCCATGTGGGTAGGGTTTAGTGAGATAGGGGAAAACCATTCTAGTGCCAATGTGGTCTCTTATGTACTCACAGATAGATGGATACTGAGCACATTTATTGTTTCTACATTCACTCTGTTTGCCCAAGGTCCTGCCTCCATGTGCAGACTCAAAGTAAAACCGTAGGCCCCGGTCTCTGGTCTTAACTGTTTATGGGCCCATTTCAAATTTCCCTTTCTGGCTTTCATCTTCAGTGGCTCCCTGACCCCATTCTATGGCTTTACACCTTCCCGAATGTGGTTAACCATTTGAGAAGGTTATTTTCTAACTGTTGAAAATTTGCCAAAGTCTGCCATTGTAGGGATTCTTTCCCCACAGTCTACACCTGTGGCACAGGTCAGGTGAGCAGTCCTCCCAGACCCTAGCATCCTCATTACTTGGGAGTTCCCATTTGCATATTGTCCTAGAGGTTACAATGCATGATCTTAACCTTCTCCTCACTTTCAAATGTAGTTTCTCCCTAGAAAGGAGCAGATGCTTTCACAGGCACCTCTATGAATAACTTGTTTGCCTTAATAAATCACCACCCATGAATGAACTTGCACTTTCAATGTGAAAAAAAAATGGATAAGGCCCATCCTGCGAATTTCTACCACCAGCTGTCCAGGCAGGAGTGACAAATTGTTGGGAGAAAGCTTTTGGTGGGAAAAAACTTTTATGGGATTATCTGATCAATATTAATGTGTACCTGAATCTCTGGGGATCCTGTTAGAATGGAGACTCTGATGCAGTGGGTCCAGAGAGAAGAGTGAGGTTCTACATTTCTAATAAGCTCCCTGGTGATGACATTAGTCTGTGGGCCACACTTTGAATACCAAGATCTTAAAAGACAGACTACCTGTTTCTTCCACACTCACTTGGGCACCTATGATCTTTTCTAGTGATCAAGCCAATGAAATAGCTATCCAAATTGATGAATGAGCTTATTGGTTTGGCTGTTTGAAAGAGAGAATGAAAATTCTTATAACCAGAAAGTCAATCATTCCAAACTGGAATTTAGTTGCGTAAACAAAATTTTGTGAATGATGTTCTTGTTTTCCCACAACTGGTATTAATACTGTCTCAGAATGCCGCAGAGATGGCACACGAAGCCAGACGATGTGTATGTGAGGGATGGAGATCATTAAGGCCAACAATACACTGCACAGAAATCATTCCTTTAATCAGAGATGTTTAAAAACAGGCCAGGGGACTAAGGTGGAGCAAGGTTATGAGAACTGACAAAAAGAAAAAAGAAAAAGAAAACACAAGTCATTTGTAGAGTCAGAGTAAGAACAACTGCTCCCTCATCTCCTTTCATTTCTCAACAAGCTGAGAGTTCCAAGTGGTATTTACCATTCACCCATGAGCCCAGCTGGTTGCCCATCATCCACCGGGTGCATTTTTTCCTTTGTGCATGTTCCCCAGGGCATCCTCTGGGTGATGCTAGAAGATAACTTCTCATCATTACTACGCCCTGCTATTGTCCCACTGCAGATCTCAGCACAGGAGCCCAGTCATTAGTGCAGGGCACTGAGCAAGGCCCAAAAAGCAAGATATCAAAAAAAGAAAAATGAATGACAGGCACAATAAGAATGTGAGCTGAAGAGGACAGGGGAACATTTGTAAATGAGGTGATCAGAAAGGCTCCATTGAGAAGGTAGTAATTGATTCACTCCTTAAAGAGAAGGAAGAATTAAATAGCATCTGGGAGATATAGGACAGGGCAGTTTCCAAGAGCACCCTTTTGCCCAAATCCCTTTCTGGAATGGGCTGGGGAGAGGAGGAGAGTGAGATACGGATTTATTTTGATGATAGAGGATGCCGGTGGCCCTAATTGTGACACAGCTCACTTTGCTACAAGGTTTCTAATTCCTGCTAAATGCTTCATAAAGTCAGGTGCAGATTGATAGAGTTAAAATCTACCTTCCTCATTTTCTTAAAAACATACTTTCCGGGGAGATACTTTAATCAGGTAGCCCAAATTCTCTCTGTACTTCAGGAAACCCTTTAGGACCTGATTTTCAGCTTTAAAAACTGTCATTTATATTTCAAACCTCAAGCAGTCAATTTTTTAAACATCAGCAGACATAGATTAATAATGGCAGGGCTAGACAAACTCCACAAAGGTATTAACACACACACACACACACACACACTTTTATTTTAAATTTTAGGGTTCACATTTCAAAGTTTTATCAAACTATCCCAACCCCCATAATTTAAACCATTGTTTTCTGAGGGAAATTTAATAATAAAGAGCGGCCATGTGTTTCTGCTTAATTTTGGAAGCCTGTGTTATGCAGTCAAAAGATTCTCATTTGAAAATAATTCCTGTCCTTATTCTCAAACTGCCAGGGGAGTAAGATTTAAAAAACATGTTGCAGCTCTCAAGTTTATGTTTTGCCTAAAGCCAAGCAGCACTGAGAGATCAAAGTTTGGAGTGTAGTTCTAAAGTTAGAACCAGCGCCTTGCAAGGCACTCACAAATGAGGAGCCGAGGCCCAGCAGCTGGCTGCCTAGGTCCTCCAGTAATTACCCTGGTACAGGCAGAGGCCCCTGCCCCTTCCCTGGGCAGAGCTCAGGCCTCAGGGCTTCTGTCACCTGGGAAGCAGATCCCACAGAGAGGGGCAGGGGTGGTATTTTTAGACCACATGTGCCCGCCGTATAGGCCTCCTGCATTCCAAGGTTTACATTTGGTAGGAGCAGAAATGGAACATGCTGCCTGTGCCTGCTGTCTGCTGGGTCTGCCCTTGGTGGGGGCTATTTGTCGACAGGACAAATTCAACTAATAAAGATGGGCAGCTGGGTCACGTTTGCTATTCTCAAGCTGCTTCTTATTTGTGTGTGTGTGTGTGTGTGTGTGTGTGTGTGTGTGTGTAATTTCTTAAGCCCAAGCCCTACTTCTTCCCTCTATTGTCAAGTCCTTCACTTGCCTCTTTCAAACCTTAGTAGAAGCGACTGTAGATTATGATTTATTAGGGCACCAGAATGACATTCACAGTCAGCCAAGAAGCTCCCAGGCCATTCCCATCCCTCCATTCACCCCACCAGGAAGGTCTGCTTGCCTGGGTTGAGTGAGGCTGAAGAACCCAGTTGTAAATTCAAATGCTCAGAAATCTTCAGTGTTCAAGAAGCTGTGTGAATCCAACAGGAATGTGGTTATTGATAGAAAAGTTTCCCAGCTTTGCATAACTGAAAGTGAACTTGACCTGCAAATGCACCTTAAGCTAGCCAGACATGAACAGTGGACTTAGGAAAGCTGGCAAATGGTAATGGGAAGCCTGAGTCTTTTCCCTGGGGTGTCATCTGCTGGAATCCCACTGACAGTGAGAGCTCTACAATGCAGTCCTGGACATGCTACCAGCACCATTGAGGCTTCCTGTTGAGTATCCATCCCCTGGCAGCTGTTCAAGGAGAAACACGTGAAACAGCTGTCTATTTTCAATCCAAAATGGCTCCCCACTACTTCTCAGTTTTAGATAGATGGTTTTCCCAAAAAGCTCTGATTTTACAGTGGCTTTGCAGGCCTTGATCCACTCTTTTGTGCAGTTCCCTTTCCTTGTGAGGATGAACAGGTGAACTGCAAAGTTTCCTTCAAGTTGTCCACTTAGCTATTTTTACCCTTGGAAAGCTGAATCAGCTCTCTCTGTATTCCTTTCTTAGAACAGAGGAGATCAGCTCTTTTTGAGCAAGAGCCAACAGGAGATGAATTCTCCATAGACATTTATCTCATTCACCCTCAAAAATTTTGTGTAGTGGTCTTGGAAGAAGCAGACTCCTTTCTTGAAATGCCCAGGACTGTGGAGGCCAGAGGAGAGCCCCACACCTCTCTGTACAGACTTGGCACAGGTAGCCCAGCCTCTAGAAGCCTGGCCTACACTCCAGCCTTGGATGAGGATGCCAATATTTTAAACCCTCTCTGCCTCTTCAAATCCCAGTCCTAAAAGCTCCATTAGGCAGAAGCATTGATGGTTAAAAAAATAAAAAATAAAAAAATTAAGACTTTGGGGCTGTTGGGATGGGATGAATATATTTCACATGTGAGGACTTGAATTTGGAAGTGGAGTAGGAGGTCCTATTTTATGTACTGAATTGTGGTGTCATATCTTAAATTGTGTCTAATTGTGTTGTGTATCTTAAAGCTCTCCCTCCCAGTACCTCAGAATATGACTGTATCTGGAGATAAGGTCTTGAAAGATGTAATTAAGTTAAAATGAGATCAGCAGATTAGCCCTAAGGTAATATAACTGGAGGGGTGGAGGGGAGGGAAGGGGAATGGCAAAAAACAAGAACTAAGATATATTGTGTACAGGGTACAAATTCCCAATGATGAATGTGATCATAACGTATACCTAAAATGTACCAATAAAGTTAATTTTATAAAAAGAGAGAGATTGGGAGACAGACAGACATATGAAATACCACATGAAGACAGACAACCATTTGCAAGACAGGGAGAGAGGCCTCAGAAGAAGTCAGCTCGGTGGCATTTTGATTTTAGCCTTTTAGCCTCCAGAAATGTAAGAAACCAAATGTTATTGAAGCCCCCCAGTCTCCTGGACTTTGTTCTGGCAGCCCTTGAAGGGCGATATGGATTTGGTGTGATACCGTGCAGGGCCTCACCAGAAAGATAGTGCCTGGATGGATATTGCTAGAAGATGCGGAGTAAATGGGGCCTATCTCATCTGGTTTATTTTTTAAATCTATTTATTTGGGGGAATTCATTTAAAAAACGAGGAGGACTATTGTAACCTAAGGACATGAACTTGTGCAGTTTTTATTGTGGGGGAAAAAAGCTTGACACTACTAAACTGGCAATCTCTCACAATACCAGGTGCGTTACAGATTGGTGTGTGGGCTTTTGTGAATTGGTTGCATATAAATGAGGAACATTTAAATAAAAAGGAGATCTAGAAACTTTCACTAGTTTGGGGTTTTTATTTATAGCTACTTATGCACAATGCTGATTTCCCTTCCTATGTGAGTTTGGGTCATGTCAGCCTGACAGGTTTCAGTTGCAAAGGCTGTTGATTTCACTGTGCAGACAAGAACATGCGATCCTCCTAAAACATGGAAAGACTAGGGAGAAGATACGGGTGCTGAAGAAAAAGCTGGTTTGCCAAAAGGGTATAATTTGGTGGAAAGAGTGGACTGAGAATGGGAAACCTATGCTTAATCCCAGCTAGGGCAGAAAGCAGTAGGCTATTGGATACATTGATTTGGGGATATTTGGTAACTTCCCAGGACTATTGTGTCCTCAGATTAAAGTGAAGAGCTACACTGAGGAATGCTAAGGTCTATTCTTGCTCATTCTGGAAACTCAGAAGGCCAAGAGCTGTGGGAGCTGGGGCTTTT
This sequence comes from Heterocephalus glaber, assembly GCF_000247695.1. The sequence goes on along the minus strand of NW_004624792.1, from coordinate 1,849,314 downwards.
GGAGTGGAAATGTACAGCCCCACCTGGCATGCCCTGATCTCGGCCAGGTGGACTCATCTTCTCCTTAAGCAAGCTAGGAAAGGTGCAGACTGTAGCCTTCAATGCACCCCCCCCCCGCAAAAAACGGGGTCTGTTTAGAATGAAAACAGTATTTTCACTGATACTCAGCATTCATTGAAATTGGCCTCTGAGGCTTCTGATCATCTTCTGATTCCTGCCTCTGCCTTTGCGACATGGAAATTTTAAATACACTCATAACACATTCACACATGTTAATGGAATATTTACTTATTTTTAAATAGATGAGACAATGTTTAGTATGCATCTGAAATCAGATGCTGGGTGTTAATTGCAGACCAAATTGCCCCATATCAAAACAGGCTCATTGTTCATGAGGATGGAAGAAAAACTGGGCTTCTTTATATGGCAGATTGAGCCCACTTTGACAGCCCCTGGAAGGCAAGGACTTTCTAGCAAGCACAGACACAAATGAATTGACTCATAGGATCACAATTGTTTGTATCTTTCCAAGGAATAATAAAAAGAAAGTGCTATTCTTAGGAAATTTACAAAACATATGGGTTTGAGGGAATAGCAAAGTTTGGCTGAATTGCTCTATTTCCTGGAACCTGTGTTTGGAGAAGGGGAATTGGACCCAGACCCTTTGCTTTAAGGCTGAAGGAACTGGGAATGTTTAACATGGGGAAGAGAAAATTCTCCGTTGCAAGGCAGTGGTCTTAAAATATCAGAGGGCCTGGCTTATGAAAGAGGAAGTGTATTTGTTCAAGGAGGCAACAGTGGTAGAAATACAACCTGTGGGTAAGGAGGCAGGAAGAAAGTTTGTCGAACACTAAGAAGAATACTAACAATGAGCTTTGGATGTACTGAAGCAGTCATGGAGTAGTAGGCAGCTGGAGTCAGAAGATCACCAAAGCCCCTTCCTGTTTTGGAATTGAAAGTTCTTTAAATTCAGGTCCATATATCTAAAAACTGGATTTATTTCTTGTACAACTCAAAATCACAGGTACAGAGTTCTTCAGTAATCTAAAATAAAACAAAACCATGACTATAAGCTGAGTTAGTTGCAATTTTTTTCAATCATCATTAGTTTCTTATATTTAAAATTGCATGAGAATCAATCAAATCCCAAGGCAAAGGTGGATTTGTGTGAGGATTTCATATTTACATGTAGAAACTCTCAGGCAGAGCAAAGAGGAATTAGTGGTGACTCCTGTTCAAGACTGGCAAAGTCATGACAGGCACACTGATGAGGGCAGCTCGAGCTTGAGGGATCCAGTGCCTGTCATATAACATTGGCTGCAGCAGGTTACACTTTATACAGGCTGGGCAAAGTCACTTAACTTTTCTGTTCCATCTGTGAAATAGCTACATGTGCTACTGGTCACTTCTCTCATTGTTGGGACAAAAATATCTGTAATTTAAAGGAAAGATGTAGTTTGCCTCATGGTTTCAGAAGTTTCAGTTCATGGTTACCTGGCTCTAAGGCAGAAACATCATGAAAGAAAGGCATAGCTCAAGAAAGCTTCTCACCTACAGCATCTGGAAAGCAGAGAGAAAGAAAGGAGCCAGAGAGGAAGGGGCCAGGGATTAGATATAGTCCCCAAGGTCATGCCTCCATGACTCGTTTTCCCCAACTAGACTCCACCTTCTAATAGCCCATTCAGCTATCAGCTCCTTGAGATAATCCATTGATGAGGTTAGTGCCCTAACCTCCCCAGAAGTCTTCTTTACAGTCAAGTCGACAATCAAGATTAGCTGACACAATACAGTAGAAAAGAGATCACTAAGGAGGCTGTAGTGAAGCTTAACCACTTGGTAAACATAGGGCTTTGTGGCATCAAATGGCTACTTGTATAATGGAAGGGAAAAATAAAGTATTGCCTGATAGAACATTGATGCAGCAGTAGCTAGTGAAATTGAATTGTTTGTCCTGGAAACAGGCAAATAAATAATAACAACAAACCCAGTACAGCTTGGCCAGGGGTGTGGATTTCCTCCTGTTTTGGGGAGTACAGCATGGTATTTTTTTGTAAGGCCTTTTTTTGGGGATAATATCAATAATTTGGCCCCTTGAGGTTTAACAAAAAATAAAATAAATGCAAGGAATGGTGGGTAGTGGGTACAGTTTTTATTTATTATGCAACATCTCCCTCAGAACACCAGCTAGAATGAAATCAGCTGAATACACTTAGCTATTCTCAGTCCATTGATAAAAAACTATGCTTTGCCTTCAGTCTTTGACTTAAGTCTTCTCATTTTACACAAGATGCTCTTCTAGTCCTGCTCTATCACCAATTGACTGGGGACTTGGACACACACACACACACACACACACACACACACAAAATGGAACCACTCTGCCCCTTTCCAACCTCATCATGAGGATATGTTCAGCTGTAAGTAACAAGAACTCTGACTCAAAGGATCTAAAATAGTAAACGATTTGTTGTTTCAAATAGCAAGAAGGATTTAGATAGAATATTTCATAGTTCCATGATGACATGGGCATACTTCTCATCTGTTTGTTTGTCATCCTCAGGGAAGTGGCCCTGTGCTCAGGCTGGCCTGCCCTATGCCTGCAGGAGGCTACAGGAGCTCCTGGCTGCACTTCTGGCTATTGCTGCTACTCCTTCTTAGGAGCAAATAAGTCTTTCCCATCAGGCCCCAGAGCTTCACTCTTCTCTGACTGGCCAGACTGAAGCCAATCACAGCCAAGGTAAATAGGATGGAGATGATTGTGAACAGACATCAGGAAACATCCTTCAAGGGCCAAATGGTAATGATTTCAGGCTTTGTCAGCCATGAAGCAAAGGCGAGAGCATCATGTATTCACTTATATGACCATTTGAGATAACAAATACAGAAACTCTTCAAAAAGCTTGAGAAAATCACAATAGGATGTAACACAAAAATCCTGATCTGGCACCTTCCTCCAGCTTTGTGTTTTCATGAGAGACTCAGCACCTCTCTTTATCAGCACATATTTTGACTTATTTTTCCCTTTTCATGCAGGAAGCACTTGGCATCCAGTTCTCTAGGCATAGATGAAAGGCAACCTGTTACTAACAACAGTAGAGGTCACTGATCCTAAGTTTGACCTACCACAGTTTCTGTTACATGCCTTCAACTCTGGTCCAAAAATATTAAATGGAAAACTGCAGAAATAAACACTTCATACATTTTAAATTGAATGTCACTGAGTAGCATGAGGATACTCTGTGCCACCCCGGAAGGGAATCATTCCTTGGTCCAGCACATCCACACAGTATGGACTACCTACCCATTGGTCACTTAGAGTCATTCTCAGGTATCAGCTCTAAAATCAGGTAATCAGCTTATGTCTAAGGAATACTTACTTTACTTAAGAACAGCCCCCAGGTGCAAAAGTAGTGATGCTGACAGTTGGGATGTAGCAAAGAGAAGTGGTAAAGTACTTCCTTTAAGCAAAAAGATGAAAGTACAATAATATATTTTGAGAATGAAAGAGCACATTTATGTAACTTTTATTTTATAGTATATTGTTAAATAGGGAGGGGCAGAGGGGTTAAAGGGAGGGCAGGAGAATGGGGAAAAAATAAGAACCAAGATATATCATGTACAGGTACAAATTCTCGATGGTAGTGTCATCATATTATATACCTAAAATGTACCAATAAACTTAATAAAATATATATTTATATATATTAAAATATATATTTATATATATTTTGGGTACCGAGGATGGAACACAGGACTTTGAGCTTGCGAGGCAGGTGTGGTGCCTCTGAGCTAAATCTCCGACTCAAGTGGGAATATTCTGAGGGAATTCATGGTAATGTGTCTTTTATTGTAATATGTTTTTTAAATTTTAAGTATTCATTCATTATATATTTCAACTACACTTCACACATCAAGACTTATCACAAACTGTCTTGTATGATTCCTCATCTTACTAGATGACGGAACCATGCCCTGCCTGGAACAATTCCAGAGGGCCTACAAAACACAACAGCCATATACAAGCCCCTCCCAGGGGCTCCCTGGGATAGTATCTCCAGCATGTGATGGGTGCAGAGCTCTCTGGTCAACTCAGAGGTAACATCACCCTACTGAGCAGCACCGAGTGAGGAAAGGCGCCGATGAGTAGGAGGCCATCTCTGAGAACTGCTTCCATCTACAGCCCAGTTGCCTCCCAGCTCCATCTGCATGTAGATGGGCCCCCTGAGACCCACAAGGTGAGGTCCACAGAGCCCACTGTTTGGGAGACCCTTCCTCTATGTGAAAGTGTCACTCAGAATGGCAGATGTCAAGGCTGGAGCTTGGGTGGGGGAGAGAAACTCAAGATGAACCCCACCCCACCTGTGGGACTCGCCCTTCAGGGGACTCTCCAGCATTCTCCTTATTGAGAGTCTGAGCTCCCAGAGGCTCACGCTGAGCTCAGCGGCAGATGCAGCCACTCTAAAACAAAGCCTTTGCTGACTCCGTCATCGCCTTAGGATTTCTGATTTTCTGTCCTACCTGTGTGTGGAAGGTGGAATTCTCAGACAGCCCTCAGGATTCTCACCTCCCGGATGTCCATGTCTTTGTAAGGTCTCTCTCTCCCCCACTCAGTGGAGGAAGACCATGACTGTGACAGGATGGCAACTCTGTAACTAGGTTACTAACCAGATGACTCTGAGTTCGTCCAAAGCAAGATTCTCCAGGGTAGGTCTGGACTAATCAGGTGAACTCTCTAAAACAAGGGAGTCAGAGATCCCACTGCTGGCCAGGGGGAAGTAAACAGCTATGGTGTGAACAGCCTAAGTAGGCCACTGTGGGTGGCCTCTAGGAGTTTAAGTCACCTCCAGCCAATGACTAACAAAAACATGTGGATTTTAGTCATTCAGTTACGAAGAAATGAGTTCTACCAACAACCAGATGGAGCTCTGAAGATCAAAGACCTTGGTGTCACATGACTCTGGCCTGGAGAGTCTCTGGGCAGAGGCCCCAGATCACTGATACATAGACTCAGATTCCAGGGCAGAAAATGTGGCACCACGGTGCGACAACATATCCATGTTAGTTTAAACTCTTAGGTCACGGCAATTTGTTACCTAGCCACAAAACCAATGCCCCCTTTGTTGGGCTTTTTCATCTAAATGGGATGTACTGGCTCCATGCCTCTGCTTACCAAAGCCCACACCCTCATCTCTGCTCCCTCTGGCACTCCCCTGGAATGCCCCAGCTCTGGCATCCTCCCACTGTGGCTCAGACAAGCCTCACTTACCTCCACCTGCACTTTCCTCTACCTGACACCTGAGTCCCACCCACCCCACCCTCAGGCCTCACATGGTAAGTCCTTCTCATCATTTTGTGCCCTTCCTTTTCCTCAGAGATGTCTTCCCAGCCTCTTGAATCAAGAATGACACAGTTACTTTCTTCCTGAGACTTCCCTGTGGAGTGCAATGTGTTTCATTCTTGGTGTTCCAGAAAACTGCATCAAGACCTAGGCGGAGGGCAGGAAGTCACTGGGTGAGCAATAACCAGGAGGGTTTCTCCCTTTCCTTAGAACCAGAAAACAACAGTGCAGTGCACACAACATGCTTTGCAAGACATGTGCTTTTAGAGACGTTTGATTC
>NW_004624792.1:1825845-1843596 GCF_000247695.1 Heterocephalus glaber | reverse complement strand
TAAAATATATATTTTTTATTTTGTTTTGTTTTGTTTTTTGTTTTTTTGAGACAGAGTCTCACTTTGTAGTTCAGGCTGGCCCTGAACGAATTATGTAACCAAGGCTGGCCTTGAACTCATGGTGATTCTTCTGCCTCAGCCTCCCGAGTACTGGGATCACAGGCATGCATCACCATGCCCAGCTATTATAACATATTGTTATAAGTGTTTGGTTTTATTAGTTATTGTTAATCTCTTACTGCTAATCTCCCTTTAAGTTCATAAACTGAACTTTATTATTTTGTATAGGAAACAATTAGTATATGTAGGTTTGGTACTCTGGGGTTTCAGGTCTCCAATGGGGGTTTGGAATGAATCTTCCATGGGGGGGACCAGCATACTAAAGGGATGAGATGAGATGGGAAGCCTATAATGATCAATGTCTGCTGTGAGTGCTAAGGACACCAACAGGCAGAAGCAGCACAAGCAGATACCCCCGGGCCCTCCACCCACAGGACAGTTTTAAGAATAAAGCAGTCTGTGTTTCTGTAGTGGTGAGCTAGCTGGGCTTCTCCCAGACAAGGAAGGTGGGGAAGAACTTGATCAGACCTATGAGCAAATACATGTCCTGATTTGCAGATTTTGCTGGTCTGTGCCCTTTTTTCAGTTCAGATCAAATGACAGGTATTCATGTGCTGTGCACTGCTAGGCCCTGGGGTTAGAACTGTGGAAGTAGAGTGCCTGCTCTCCTGAAGAACAAGTCCGGAGATGGAGGCAGATACACACAGGTCATTCTGTGTGCATACCTGTGGGCATACTGCAGGGAGGGGATACCATCACCTCAGCAAATATTAGGAAATGTGGGAAAGGGTGCTTTTGGCCTCCACAATAACTGCAGAATGCTCCTCATACTTGGTGCCTGGGTGCTGCAGTGCCAAATGTCCCAAGGTAAAGACTGGTTCCATTTAAGAAAGGATGTCCCACTTGAAATAGCAATAATTTCCATGGAGAACTAGAGGGATGATGAACTTTCAATGGAAAGATTTAAAAGAAATAGCACCAGATCCCTTCCTCACAGGGCTGAGAGCCACATGGCAAGAAAACTTGGAACTTGCCAGGCTGCCTATCTTGGTGTGAGCTCATGTCTGCTGAAATCCAAGAAAGGCATAGGAATAGCTATGTTGTGAATACAGCCTCTGCTTTTTATTTTGTGGGTTGTGAATTACAGATCTCCAAGGGGAGCTGCTCATGTTTCCATCAGCATAGACTTAAGAAGCTATTACCACCTTTTTCTGGTAGATGGCAATAAAGCATCTTGAGAGAGGGCATCTTATTACTTCACACTGAGCTAATGGTAGGGCTGGGCTGGCAGTGGCCAGAGAGAATGGTGTGGCTTCCCATGTGGAGAAGGCTTTGGTGTCCAGATGTAGGTGGCTAATTGCATAAGCAGTTTTGGACAAGGGCAGGATTCTGGCTCCTGGTAGGAGACAGTGGAACTTCAGCTGATTCCAACCTGTTGTGTGGCCGAAGGGACTTTGCTGTGAGAGAGACTCCAAGGACCTTCCCTCTCCTTCACTCATCAGTTTTGGTCAGGGATTCTGAGATGGGAGGAAATGTACATTTGCAAAAGCAAGTGCATTCCCACCTGAAATGTGACTATCACAGAAGACACACCATTGGCTTGGAAATTACAAGAAAGTTTGTCAATTAATTGAGGTCTCTGGGGAGAGCAGAGCTGGCCACTCAGGCAGGTCTGAAGTCACTCCCTAAGGTGATTAGCAAGGGAAGCAGACTGGCCTGTCTTTTTACCCTGGTTACAGGAGGGAAGTGGGGAGAGAATCCAGGAAAAAATGAATTGTATGGCTTGAATCTTCCACAGATGCCCAAAGAAGGAGTGCCTAGTCTCCCATCAGCTTACCTACACATGGGGCACAACTGGAAGGAGGAGGAGTAGTCTGAGTAGTCCAAAAGCTGGAAGCAGTTAAACAACAAAACAGAGTAGTCAGCTTCTCTTTAAACACATCCTCTCTCACTGAAGCAGCCTCAATTGCTCTCAGATATCTGGGGTGATGGCTGGGCAGGAAGGGGACAGGGCTTTCAAGCCTCCTCCTTCTGTACAGACACAGTTCAGGGAGGTGCAGAAGGGAACTCCAGGGAGGTAGTAAGCGGAGGCTGGCTTACTTTAGAACAGGCCTGGAGTTTAGTTGATGTGCTACAGAGGGCTTACTAGTGTGCATGGGAACCAGAATCATTGAAATGGATGGAGACATTAAAGTCTGCTTTAGCCCTTGGGTTCTAGAACTACTGCTAACCTCAATTCCTTGGGTACTTCCACTATTTGGCACAAGAATGTTTTCTACAGTCAAGATCAGTGTGACATGCTTAAGCAGGGTCCATTTTAAAGAGTGCTGAGATGTCATTTCTACACTTCTGGAAATAAAAAATGTCACTGCTCTTAGAATTTCTCTAGAGGCTGAAAAAAGTGATGAGGGGATCGCTTAACGTAGTGCAAGCTAAATACACTTGGGGATATAAGTGAATAAGCAAAGGAAGAAGGAAGAGTTATTGAGGCAACAATTCAGATTTAATTGCATTTGATATAGACCACCCTTTAAAAATAGTTTGGTTGGTTAAAGGCTGTAGTAATTTATGGAACGTTCTGGTTGCTTCCAAGGAAGTTGACAAGTCTGGACTGAATCAAGAGAATCAGCATAAATCTCAGCCGATGCCTAATTTTAGAGACGTCTGGTCTTTGAAAGAGTCTTGCCACAGCCAGATGGGGTGGGAGACAACATTTGAGGTTGGAAAGGCATGAAGTGCCAAACTGAAGCTCAAAAGGTTAAACTCATTTTGGTGGCTGATAAATCCTGAGCAAAAATGAATTGGATTGTGGGAAGAATTATGTACTATGAGCTGGAGTTTCTGGGGGAGGCTGCAGAAGTCTTGAAGGGTCACATGCATATTATGCAATTCCTCCAGGCCTTGATGTTGTATATCTCTGAAAAATTGAGCTCATTTTCCTTGCAAGCTGTCCCAAACAGCACAGCAGCATGACCACGAGGAAGTCCTCGGCATCTTTGGGACTTCACTGCTATGTGTTCAATACAGAAGTCTCTCTTCTGCATGGTTTAGGTCATGATCACTGAGAAACTTCTAGATAAAGTGTCCAAAGGAAGGCTCATGTTTTGCTCATCTCTATGAACCTGCTATGTCCTGACACTTGGCACTTGGGAAGCGTTCAGTTGTGGTCCCTGAGCTGATTTGAAAGGATTAAGCTGCTGACCTTAATGGTAAAGTACAGCACTCAGCTTCTGTGTGTTTGAATTCTGAGTGTTTTGGTCAGTCTGAAGAATGTAAATCCCTGCCATTCCTCAGAACATTTGTTCTACTGTACTTATTATTATTACAATGAGGATAAGTGTATTATACTGGCAGAAGAAAGAATAGGAGCAAAGAGAGTTGAGTAACTGCTTATTCATTTAAGGAGGCGTATTGCTAGGAAGCAAAGAGTCTGGGATCACATTATAACACATTTGAAGTTTAAGACTGTGATGGATTTGGGAAATGTCTCTCAAAGCTTTGTTCTCAGACCATCTGTACCAGAATCTTTTATTAAATGCTGATTCCTGGGTCCTGATCCTAGACACATAGAAGCAGAATCTCTCGGGGGTGTGCCCAGGAATCTACGTCTTATATAAATCCCCCGAGTGACTCTGATATATATTAAACTTTAATGACTGTTAGCTTAGGAAATTATAAAATCATTTTGGTAAGCTTGGGGATAGGCAAAAATTACCCTGAGCCACATAATCAAGTGTGGATTTGTTACTCTGCTGAAGGCTAATCAGCCTTTGAAGGGTAATCTAAGAGAAATGCTTATTAGTTATGTGGCCATGAACAAATGGTTTCTTGTATTTAACCTTTAATTGTAGAATTATGAAATATATATATTAATATCTTTTTTTACTGTAAAGATTAGAAAGATCTGTGTAAATGGCCTAGCACATAGAAGCTGTTCACTAAGTGGTAGTTGATATTATTGTTCTGTAGCATTAATCAGAATGAGATGATCCAGGACCAGTGGGCATAGATCCATAAGGAAGAAGGAAAAGAATTGCCTCGTATGATTCCTTTCAGGACCAGGATGGGTGAGTACAAGGTGTGCAGAGTAAGAAGGAGGCTAGCTTCTTCAAGAATACTCCTGAGACTCCTACAGAGTGTTTCTCAGCATATGCTTCCTGTGACCACATCTTCACTAGAAAGATTGATGTAAATGTCCCTAACATATTACACAACTAAAATACATCATACTTTTAACTTTTATTCATTTTCAATTGTTTAAAAAATTCTACTATACAAACTTCAAATTTTATATGAAAATAGATAAGCATACCAACCCTCCATTTCCAATTGTTATCAGCCTTGGCCAATCTTGGTTTTAGTATAACTCATTTCCTCCCCTCAGAGGATTAAAATCTTTAAAGCAAATCTCTAATATTGTATCCTTTTGTCCATAAACATTTTAGCATGGAGCTGTAAAATAGAGAAGTTTTATAAAAAGAAATAATAGTACCTTTATCAATCTAAAAATTTAAAAATATTTAATATCACTGAATATCTTTCAATGTTTAATTTTTTCATTTGCCTGTAAGTATAATTAATTCAATAGTAATAACAATATTCTATCTGTATCTTACTATGTTAATTAATAATGATATAAAATAGATCTACAAAGAGAAACTTTTTCTATTTGGCTTACTCTTCATCTGTTTGATCTATTTTCAACTATTTGATTACCTAGACATACAGTTTATGTTAGAATATCAGTATAAATGCCTAGATTTTTAACTTACATATCGGTTTACAGGATGATTATTATTTGGCAAAAATGAATTAAAAATGAGTTTATGTATGTACCACTTCCCCACAGTGTATGTAATTATTATTTACAGCAAATATGTATTAATTAAAATTTTAAAAATATATGAGTTCATGGACTTAAATGTGTTGTTGTCTCAATCCAATGTAGTTATTATTTATGTTCTAATTGGCCATGCTTGGCCAATGAGAGCCATTTCACATTGTAGTTTGGATTTTCAGAGGAGACACTAGTATCTTTGATAGCATCCTTGCTTTCTCTCATGATAGGATATTTCAGGCTCATCTTGTCCTTGGACCAGGAGTAATGATTTTCCTAGAACATGGTGGTTAGCCACCACAGTGCTTGTTGCTGCTTTGTTGGTGATTGTTTCTAGGCTTTTCAGTGGACAGAGCTAGAAAACAGTTTTTCAGACCTCCTGATTTCATACTAATTTTTTCCCATTTAATTCAGGATTAAAGCATTTTTCTTAGCTTCAGTATTATATCTATATCTCTTTCTCCCATGCTTAAATCCTGATTCTCAAAGGTAGCAAATAATAATTAATTTAAATAATTTTAAGCCCTATTATATATACCAAAGAGTTAAAAAACGTATATAAATTATATATAAAATATACATAAATTAAAAATAAGTTAAAAGCTAAATATATATATATATATAAATTATATATACCAAAGAGAATAAAATGCTAAAACAGCCATCAAAAATATAACTGAAATAAGTTGGGAGATTATTTTTGCAGTTCTTTGTCTTTGGGGGTTTTTCCATTAGGCTATATAATCAACATCTGTGTTTTAAAGTCTCCGATTCCTCTTTGTGTGGTAATGTGACCTGGTTAGAACAGTTTCATGTGTTTTTGTGCTTGTGAATTTTTAGGGTTTTCTTTTTCTAAGTTACTTTTCTTGGTAATTATGTAAAATGCTTATATAATTTCAAAGTCAAATCTCCAAAATAAGTCTAATCAAAAAAATACTGCTTCTGTTTCTATTCCTGCTACCCTATTTTCTTCTACTATGGGCAGTATTTTCTCTATTTTCATGGTTTGTCTTTCCATTTTAAAAAATGTAAGCAGATTAGTGCACACATATCTACATATTTCAGCATTTCTTAACCAGTAATTCTCTGTTGGGAGGTAGTGGCGGTGCTGTGTGCATTATTATATCTTTAACAGCATTCCTCACCTTTACCCACTAGACGCTAAGAGCAACCCCTCAGTTCTAACAACTAGAAATGTCTCCAGACATTGCCAAATAGCCTTTGGGAGGCAAAATCACCTGGGTTTGAAAATCATTGGTTTATGTACGCATGTACATTTATTTGTTTTGGTTTTTTGTTTGTTTGTTTTTTGGTACGGGGGATTGAACTCAGGACCTTGCTCATGCAAAGCAGGTGTGGCACCACTGGGCTAAATGCTTGGCCCTGTACATTTATAACTATACTTATTTCCATACATATTTTCTCTTCCCAGTTCCTAGACACACAATAGCAAACTGCTGATTTTCTTCTCCTAACTTTTCTTCACGCAGTAAAATATATTTTGGAGATTACTCCCTACTTTTATAGAGAGGTGCTTCTTACTCCTTCCCCAGTTGTGTGTGGGCATCCGCTGTCCTCTCCTTATTCCAGCCTTTATGCACATGTATGTAGAACGGGTGTGGGCCCTTTCGGCTGGCACCCCGAGACCATTTGGGCCCCCAAGTACTGAGAAAAATTGGACAGCAGAACTTAAAAACAGAATAATTTATCTTTCCTGACCCCACCTATCAGCACTTAGACATCCAAACACAGGCTATTCCATCTTTCCTACCGACGACTGGTTTGTTTTCAGTTCTTGTTTTTTTAAAATAGATTTTCATTATTAAAGGTCCAAGTGTTTCAAATCTAAGGAAAATATATTTTTGGCTCCTTCTTCATTATTGTCATTGTTCGCCATTCCTGGACCTAGATCTAGGGATGTCTGTTTGCCAATTTGCAAATGTGTCGATATGGGCATGTAGGCTATCCAAAGATGCATAGTCTTATGGAGTACATCTTAGATTCTTAAAATAGGGGAAGAATTTTTCTTATCTTATTGTGCCAAGGATTGTGCTTTGTCCTCTAAGGTTCTTTTAATACTGTGTTTGGTACCAACTGTGAGGATCAAGGAGTTAGTCCAAGTTACTAAGCAGTATTAGAATTTGAGAACTTGGAAATCCCAATTGTTGCTATCAAAAAACCAACTAAAAACATTAGTTTCCTCTGAAACTCAGCAGGCCAAAAAAAGAAGAAAGCAAAAATCACAGGATATGAGGTGGGACAAGGCGCTCCCTTGGTGCTGCAAGAATTCTCAGAATGAGGACTCTGGAGGCCAGCCTGAAGGGAGCCCCCAGCTGGGCCAGAGGAAATTAGACCTCAGCTTTTACCAGGGGAAGACACCAGAGGAGCACAGGCTTCATGGGAGGATGGGCCAATCCTTTCAGGGTTTTATAGAAGCCTTAGAATGCAACAACCTGCTCTCACTGACAAATGAGAAACCCAGGCTGAAATTAATTATTTTGGCACTGTTATCACCCAGACCAATTCAATACATTTATATAAAGCTGACTATTAAAGCCTATTTATTTTTTCTTCTAGCTCATAAATTGTCCCTCCCCTTTCCTCATAATGAGTTACACTATTAAAAAAAAGAGCTGAAAGTTCAGAAAGTTCTTCATTTCCATATGAGTATAATATTTTGCAGTTTGAAAAAGTATAAAATGTACCTCATTCTGATGTACATTCTGGTCTCCAGGGGAAAGAGTTAGAGGAGATCTTGTGAAGAGGTGGGGGTCGTGTATGGGCTGAGTTAGCCCAAAGAAGAGAACATGCAACAAAGAATGTGATCTGTCCTGTTTTTAAAAGGAAATATTTTGTAAGAATGAGGCACACAGCCTGCTAACTCAGAAGCTGAAGACGTCATTTTCCCCAGTGGCCTCCAAATTAATTCATTCAAACCTTTCTCCATCCAGTTAAACCCACCACTCTGAACTGTTAAAGAATTGGAAATTTTTAATATCTGTTTTAGAATTATCCCTTGTTCATGGAAAATGATACACGTTCAGCAGCAGAATCCAACATATAACTTTGTATAATGTAAAGGAGGGAGAGATTTCTTTTGGCCAGTTAAAATACTATATTAAACAAATTATTTGCTGTTTACTGATTTTTATTTCTTATTTTTCTGTACCTAGGCTGAAATGAACATATCAGCTTACTACTATTTTTTGCTTGTCTTTAATCATAGAAGTAGCATCTCGCTCATTCTTCCACCTCCTTACTGTTCCTCCATCCTCCTTCATTAGAAGGTTCCCTCTGTTCCCATTTCCTCTTTTACTTCATTGTGAGCAGCTGGGCTATGTGGTTACAGCAAATTAGCTGTAAAATAAAGCAGACTTTTCCCCTTTTTCTTTTTTTTTCAGGATATTGTGGGAGAAAAGGTGGTTAGAGAAATTATCCTACGATAAACAAGTGTGGACAAGGATCAAATAAGCAGAAGAAATAAGCCTGCTAGAGGGTTCATTCACACTGATGAACCATAGTAACTGTACTTCCCTCTTAGGGGCTCCTATTGCATCATTCTGAATGCTTACTCTCAAGTTCTATACCAGTGACATTTTCTTCTCAGATCCTGATTTTCACAGACTTCCACCCAATGAAGTCCTGGTTGGAATATGTTCTTTAAAATATTGAAATCAATTGTAATCCATATGCTGTTGGCCTCACTTTTCTGTTGATGTTTAAAAATGCAACAGCAATTGTTACAGGTATTCGATGTAAAAAAGACAGGAAGGCACTGAAATTGTATATGTTCCCCAGAGGAAAATTAGCTCTAAAGGTAAGGAAATAGAAGTAAGCAGGATGAGAGCAAGAGGCATGATTAAATTAAATTCTTCTCTTAATCACTCATCTTGGTGGGTAATGCTTTTTGGTAACGTCTTCCGGTATTTGAGCAGCTCCCTGTGAAGGTCCTGAATGGCCACACACAGTGAGACTCTAAGATCAGATCAAGTCCTTTATTCTTGGTTTTCAGAAAAGATAAGGTGATGCTAATAATTATCATCACTTACTGGGAAAGTTGAAATCTAATGTGCCAACATTTTTACCTGCTTCACACAGCACAAACACACTCCAGGTGAGTGAATGGAAAAAAAGTCTTCAGTGGAGGTATGAGGAGGCCAATTTCCCACTCACCAGACACCTCATTCTCACACTCAGTGATTGCCAGACGTTTTTATTAAGCAATGAAATATTCTCTTTTCCAAATAAAGCATTATTTGGCATTTAAATGTGCAAAGAAACAAAAGGAACATTTGAGTACTTTGAATTTATTTTGTAATTTTTAAATTTATGCTATTGTATTTTAAAAATTAATTTATTTAAAAGGCACTCAAAGAGAATTCTGGGGCTATTTGGTTGGACACCAAAAAATTGAAAATGAGAATTAGGGATGCCAGTTGACATGTCATATAACAACCTTATTACCCAGTGTCACCCTCTTTATGAATTTTCATTTTGGTTACTGAGTATCGAAAAAAGTTCTGACTCAGTCATTTAAGTAGAAGGAAATTATGTTTTCTTTTTTATGAAATATATTTTGTAGTCTCAGAACATCTCTAAGGAGATGGCCATGGGAGACAGTTTGCAAAACTGGCATAAAAACAAGTTCACCTGATAGTACCAGGCTACCAATAAAAATGTCAAATTTGTTCATATCATCTGAGTGTTTTAAGTTACTTTTTAAAAGTGATTCAGCATATTTTAAAGTGTAATACAAATTAAATGTTTGTAAAATCTCACCATCACAAACTCGAGGGTGAAGAAAGTGTCATGGAAACCATTGTGTTAGGGCATTTTCAAAGGAATGGAAAGCCACCAGCAGCATTTTTGAAGCAAAGCCACTGAAATCAGTGAGACAGAGTGCCAGCATATTTCCTTCTGAGCCAGATACACTCTGGGGAGGGCCCATCTCCTCTTTCAGATTGTTGAACAACTTTTCTGCCCTGATCTTTCATTAATGTCAGAATTTCTCCAGTTGGTTCCATGTAAATTGAAGATTTGGGAGACAGCTTGGACCTGATTCTCAAGGTTTTAGAGCTTCGCCGTACAATGTGGTAGTCATCAGCCACATAAGACTATTCAAATATAAAGTACTCTCAATTAAAATTATATAAAATAAAAAAATTCATTTCTGCAATCTTCCTAGGCAAATTTCACCTACTTAATAGCCAACCGGACTATACAGATATAGAACACTATTATCAATGTAGAAAGTTTCACTGGATATGTCTATTCTAGAGTGAGAGCCACATACTTATCAGTCTAGCTGCCATTTTAGGTTGCTTTTGAAAAGAACTTTATTACCTAGGTTAGGATCATCTTTTCGGTCAATACAAACTTCAAACTTCTTCTACATGTAGTGAAACTATTTAAAGGAAGGATGACAGGGAAAACATTCAGCAATATTTTCTGGTCCTTGAACACAGTCCTCATTCTCCATAGTCCACGATAGTAGGGGAGAAAGAGAGGGGGCGGGAACCGGGTTTTATGGTTATAGTTGGGAGTTTTCTTAAAGAACTATGAAGGGTAAATATGGTGCTCAAGAATGAATTCTGGAGCCAGACTACAGTGTTTGGATCCAACCTACCCTTTAGAAGCTGTGTCATCATGGGGAAGTTAACTTCTTTGTGACTCAGTGTCCTCTTTCAGGGTAATAAAACCACCTATCTCATCAAGTTATTGTGGGAATCAAGTGAGATATTATAAGTAAAGGCTTTAGCTCAGCCAGCAGAGGATATATGTTAGCTATTTTTATTACTATTACAACTTGCTCCTATGAGGAATTCCAAAACATGACATGTAAGAAAAATGATTTTAAAAAATTTCCCAGAGCAGAGGATTATAGCACAAATGTGAATAATGATACGTGTGACTTGTTAGGAGTCAGGAGCCTCCAGCAATTACAAATTCCTCATTATTGAATGCCTTTGACTGACTTCTCTAAAGATTAAAAGAAGTCTTCAAGGAATATTTTGAAGAAGAGGAAGAAAGGCTTTTCCAAACTTGTCTAATTGGAAATGCTTTTCTGTTATTGTCATATGTGGATGATAATTTCACTGAGCATTGAATTCCTGAGCCCCAAATCATTCTCTTCCAATCTGGAGATAATGCACTAAAGTTTTCTGACTGTCAGCATTTGAGAGCAGCCTGGTTCTTTGTATTTTCTTATTTTGAATTCTCAAAGAATTACACTCTGAGGAAAGAGTTCAAATACAAGTAATTTATTTGGAAGGAGGAAGGCAGAGAAGTCTGTAATCAAGTAGCTACTGTCTTGTACACCTGCAGCTTAATTATGATGGATTGACTCAAGAGTCAGTAAAAGTATATTTCTCAAAGTTCCCCTATCAGTGAAATGAGGGGGCCCTGGTATTTAATAGCAAAATCCTGCCTTTTACTGGTTGAACACAGCTCACAGGGGTTATCGATTCCCCAAAACTTGCAGACATCTGCAATGGCAGGAAGAATGGTCATAGCTATCAGGTTATTAAAAGGCCTGGTGAAAAAAATCCCAGGAGCTGGTGGTTGAAAATCAGGCTGGAGTACACTTAAGGGGCAAGGGTGAGGACACACGGGCAGGGACCAGCAGTGTTTACCAAAAAAGAGAAACTACTTTTTTGGGAGGAAGATGTTTGAATGATTGACTAATGGCAACCCCACATTTTTTCCCCTCTATCCTTTTTAGCCCTTTCATTTTTTTCTGGATCTCACTTTTACTTTGTTTCTCTCTGTTATTCTCCATCTCTTTCATCTTTATTTCCCTTTTCTTCTATTGATACTCTATAGCTTCTGAGTTATTTCTTCTTAATTTTTGTCTAAGTCAGCCCCCTTGACAAGAAATTTAGGTTTAGAAAGTTTTTCTTTGATTATATCTTTGGTATTTTTTTGGCATTGGTTGTTTTCTCTTGTTCTGGACTAATTTTACTCCTCCAATTCTAGCTCTGTTTTCTGCTCTACATATGATATTATCTCTTATCATTTTTATCTCTGTTCTGTTCCTTTGCATTATGAATTTCCAGTCTTACTCTCCACATTACTGGTTTTATTTTTTATAGTATCAGATACACTCTTTACTATCCCTAAATTAGATTTGATTTTACTATTGCAAACCTAGTTTTCTTGCAACTCTCCATTATGTTGTCCAGCTTGATTTTTATGCTATTTCATATTCCTACTGTTGTTTCATGAGACTACAACTTTTTCAATCCTATTAGGTCTATTAAAGAATTTTCCAAAATTTTTTTCTGATTCTTATAATAAAATATTTCTGTCTTCTTAGTCTTTTAGGTAATACCCATTTCCTTTAATCTTCAGTATTTTCTACTGTCTATAGGTTTAATTTTTCTTTTTATTTGACTTCATAAAAGTCCAGGTCAACTCAGGCCATTTGCCAAATAATGAATTGTGTGGATTTCCCTTTCTATTTTTTGTCCCACTGTTGCCTGGAATCTAAGGAGTATTAATGAAGTACTTACTTCATTGGATTGTGTAGTATCAAGTTCATATGGACTGAGTGATTGGTAGTTTATCTGCCATATAGTGGCTACTCACTAAGTGTTGCCTGGAATCATTATCTCACAAAGCATCAGCTGAATAATAAAAGAAATAGTTACCACATTTTTGGTGTGAGCAGGAAGCTCCCAAGGGAAAAATAAAGACTTTTCTGATTTACTTTTGGGTGGATGGGGCTGTTTTATCATAAGAGAAAATGAAAGGCCGCTATTTTTCTATCTCCAGTTCGTTCCATCAACCTTGTAATTAATTGAAATCTATAATTAGTAGGATTAAAATTCCATCCACCAGGCATCTGCTGAAGTTAGTTTTTGGTTTTGTGGTGACTTTTCCTTTTATTACATGTCTTCATGTTTATTTTAGTCAGATATGGGGGGAGGTTGCATTAGATGATTACTCAGATGTCACCTTAATTTGAAAGGATGTAGCGAGTTTTACCTATGAGAGTGATGAATTGCTCATCCCCTGCCTTGCTCTAAGTAACAAAGAGGCAATGGGAGACATAGAGTTGCCCAGCTGCAACCCTTATCCATGTGGATGGAGGAAGGGGGCTCACCCTGAGGCTTCTCAGTTTGGGACTGTGTGGTATTGACCATCTGGCCACATGAGTAACAGGAGGCAGATGTTTGCACAGTGCAGAATGGGCATAGGACCTGGGCTTTGAGCACACTTAGGAGAAGGGGAGCTATTTGTTGGCTGATTTGTAAAGTGGTTCAGAGAGTCTTAGGTATATATGAAGCTCTACAAGTTTTTGAATCAAACATCTCTGTGGGGTAGGTAGTATTATCACACTCTGTACAGATGAGGAAACTGACAACTTGTGATTTGCCTGTTTAGGTAGAACCTGAATCTGATCTCTAGCAGTTTCATTCTAGATTTCCCACTCTTGTCCATTCAGCAATTGCCAAATTGAAAAATCATGTTGGGATTCTGGCATAAGACTCATTGAAGCCATATTATTCACCTCTGATTGGAAGATAGGGCAGAAAAGATTCTTTTGTTCCCACCAAGCAAGGATTAGAAGATAATGTTCTCAAGGTTTGATTGTGCCACTGATAGTATCATCTTATAAACCAAAAGCAATAACTCTGCATTTCTCCTAGGCACACTGGTGGTTCCTAGGGTAGGATAAAAGGTAAATATGCCATGAGCCCCCACATCGAGGGCCATAAAGCATATGATTCTATCTATCTATCTATCTATCTCCATCTGCTATTCATCTCTGTATTGTCTATTATCTGTCTGTGTGTCTATTATGTATGTATGAATGAATGAATCGATCATCTATATTTTTCCTTAATATACCTAAGTATGCTTTCCTTCTTTGGGTACCATTAAGGTTCTGAGCACTTTTGAGTCTTTTTAAATTTATTATTATTCTTATTATTTCTTGCTTTGTGGAATAGAGATTTTAAGTGTGAAATTTAACCTAGCGGCAGTCAGTGTCCTCCACTTAGGAAGTATGGCCACACCAGCATTCAGTGCTTATGTAGGTAAAATGTTAGCACAGGTCAGAAAGGTCTATCTATGGAGACATCTGCTCCCTGCAGCCCCATGAGTAATAGCCTGGCCATGGAGAAACATGTACTCAGCACAGAAACTGACTGCTGTGCAGGCAGAACTAGGCCACTGGGAGAGAGAGAAGAGACCAGTGACAGTGGGCTGCAGGCAGCCAGTGGCAGTGATCTAGCAAACAGCTTCTTCCCTCTCCCTTTCTCCTTCCCTAATAGGAGTGGAATCCATGCTGGGATAGGTGAGATAGCACACAGGCAGATTGTCCACCAGATGGTACAATCTTCTATTTAAGAAATATTTGAAAGGGCAACAAAATACAGCAAAAACCATCCGACAGTCCACATGGCTAATGCAAAATTAGCCAAAATGATGGTGGCAGCAGTAACGAGGGTGCTATGGGGTGAACGGTAGGAAAGGCTGAGGCGAGACAAACACTGCTGAGTTAGGCAGGGCAGGTGTCGGGAAGGTTTGAAGTGATCCTCCATCCTTGCACAGCAATGATTTGATGTGCTTCTAGGAACCTCAAGCCATAGCCTGCTCTTGAGAACTTCCCAGTCCAAAGGTGATGAGCACAAGTGTGGTGGTCCAGCCTGGCCTGTGTCTCATGAGCTGGGGAGGCCTCTTGTGTTCCTGCATCAACTTTGGTCATTGGTGCTGTTCTGTGGCTCTTTCCTCATTTCCTGTCTTCATGGAGCAGACTTTTCATTCCTGTTTCCCTCCCACAGCCCCATTTTTACAAGACCCTACACACTGCCACCAGCATTAGGACCATGGTTATTATTAACTGAGAACTTATTTTGTTCCAGGCACTGTGCTAAGTACTTTAGTTCATAATAGCTACTACACATTGAATGGTTATTATATACCAACCCTCAGTTGGAGCAATTTACATATATGGTCTTATTTAACTCCTACAATAAACTGATGAAGTAGATACTATTATCATATTTATTTTACACATGGGGAAAAGGAGATCTGGAGACCTCAAATAAAATGACCAAAATTTCATGGTTATTATGGGAGGAGAGGAATTTGCAGACTCCCAAGTTACTATTTGAAATGCTATGTTCTTTTGCCTGTGACATGTATGTTGTTTTCTATATTCATCCTTACCTGGCCACCCTATGAAGATGCAGTCATCATTCTTGGTATATCATTAAGAAAACTGCATTTAAAAAGTCAAAGGACTTTCCAGGGGTCATGTGTATAGCAAGAGTTGCCTATCTTACTCCAAAGCTGGGACCACTCACCACGTGAGAGCATTTTCTGTCCCTTAGCCTCACTTGCTCTTGCTCTCTTTTCTTTCAGTGGCCACTCAGCATCCATGCTTATGTGAAAACGTTAACATTTTATATATTAATTATACTCACACATAAGTCTCTTTTCTTCTACTTTCAGAGTATCTCCTTTCTGTTCTTCTTTCCATCCCCATTGCTACTCCCAATCCAGATGCAGTTTCTTGCCTCTTAAAATATTATTAAAGCATCTGTGTTCAGTTCCCACTTGCTTCCGCTCAAAAAGTATGTCGCTGTGCTATGACTTCTAGGCTCCCAGACAGACACTGCTTCCTACACTTTAGAAGTAGGCAAAGGATAGAATGACATTGCTGTTGCCTATTTACTGGATCCTAAGAGTACAAAGGAAGAGATCTCTGTGTGCCTGTGTGGGCATACATTCACCACAGTGCAGAATTAGAAAACTTTGGGCATGTTTTCCACTGAACTATAGAAGTACATCTCTATATAAACACATTTACAAGAATACAATTCAGTAGAGCCTACTTATTATTTTTATGCTCTCTTGCAAGGAGAAGTCATTCTTTTGATGAACTCTTCTTCTCTTTGACCACGACAGAGGGAATGTTGGCAGTTTTGATGTTTAATTTTTGGAATGCAATGAGGCTTCATTATTCATGGAGGATGTCTTCCCAGGAATTACAACAGACAATGGAACAGAAATGGGATTGACTAACCCATTGACCTTGTATCACAAGAGCAGAAAGAAATAAAAACTGAATAGACCCCTGTGTTTTCCATCTCCCTAAGGGCTCTGTCTGTTCTCAGGCCTGGACTGCTTTCTGTTTTCCCCTCTGGAGGGTTCCAGTATCAAGCGTCTCTGTGTTAATTAACTCAGCATGTGGCACATAAAGGCCTGACAGCAGATAGCTAATGTTTTGGATATGCACTCAGTTTAAGGATTAGCTCAATTCCAGAGGACAACTTAACGTTGCCTCAGTACAGCTGACATTTAGTGATTTGAGGCAAGTTTCCGGTTCTGGGCAGCCATTCTTTGCCACCATCATGGCTGTGGAGTTCTACTTCTCACTTTGCTCTTAGCTGCTCAGAGAAAACCCATTTTAGTATTTTGATTCAACCCATATAAAGTTAGGGTAACATATCTTACAATTGCCAACAAAGACCAAGGATAAACAAAACTCCATAATGCAGTTGGTTACCTGAATATTTGTTTCTCCCATTGTGGGAATTTTTTCCAGTATTTTAAAGAATATGTAATATAAACTCAGAAAAGTAGTTTCACTTACAAGGTAGCCCAAAAGTCAAATTCCTTAGGATAGGTGTGTGGTGAGAAGCCAGTGTGGCTTCCTTGGCTTGAAATATTTTTGAGCCAGAGAATCGTAGGGTAACAAAATGGCTGTCCATGGGCCATGTCTGACCCCCAACGTGTTGTATTTGGCTTTGTGTAGTATCCTTAAAAATTTGTCATGGAAAATGTGGATTTTTTTTTTTCAAAGTATCATTTCCAGGTTTTCTTTCTTTAGGTCTCTATTCCCTCCTGGCAAAACTGACCAAAGCCAACCAGCAACTGTCCCCCACTGAATGGAGCACAGGCACCTGGTGCCAACTTCAGCCCAAGAGTGTGATGTTTGAAATGCCAATTCCTGAACCTGGAATTCCACTTTTGTTTTTCTGCCAAACTCAAGCTTGTTAAATTGTTGTCAGTTCTTGGTAGTTTCATGTCTTTTTTGTCCAAAGTAGCCCATGAAATGTAATAAGCTGGGTGGAGTTGCACAGGGTTCATCTTAGATTCACTTTTCACTTAGCTTTTACAAAACAGAGTTTTCATTACCATTGACCAGCTGCCCAGAAATCACCTGGTGAGTTCTTTTCCTAAAATCAAAACAATCAAATGAGTGTAAAACATTATATGTAGAAAGCCTGACAAATTTAGCCATTTGGCATGACATTCAAAAATGGATATAGCAATATTTTTAATGTACTCTTTCAAATGTCATGACAGCTGTCCAAATTTGTAATTTTAAAGTATATTTTATGCTATCACATACATTTGCTATACACTCTATCAAATATATGACTAATATGTGAAAACAAATATGTTTGCTACTCAGCTGACTCATGCTCCTTGAGATGCTAGAGATTCTTTGAAGGCCCAACAAAAAGCCTTTGTGGTTGGAAAGAAGGACCCAAGGCTAGCACTGTTTTTCTCCAGGGGGTTTGTTCAGGGATAGGTTTCCACTTGGGTTGGGAAGAACGTGTCACAGAAGTGCCACAGAAGTGCCACAGAGTCATTAGGCAGATAAAGAAGACACGTCATATGAAAGACCTGGGAATGGTACTTTAAATTATTCATTAATTTACTCATGCATCCTTTATATAGAAATGTATTGTCAGTTCACTCACCCAATGAGTATTTATTTTTTTAATAAATTTTATTTTATTTTATCCCATTCCCCCCCAAGCCTCCTCCCCTCCCTATGTACAAAAGCTTTGTTTCTATTTTTCCTTTTATTTTCACTTTTTTCGTGTTCCTTC